>JAMAIE010000002.1:781364-1251665 GCA_023627795.1 Barnettozyma californica | reverse complement strand
TACGAAACGGGTGTTTTGGGGTGTACTGATATATTACTGAATAGTGTAAGTGACAAATCGCTTATTCATCACAATAAGGCATCAAGATGTGAATAATTATCGGCATTACCGCCGGTGTTCTAAGAAATAATCCTGCTGGCCCAAGTGTCAATTGGTGAACATAACTTTATAACATATTATATTTAGATTCATGTTGTTGATAAATTTTGAGCTGAGACCATGTGGTCGAGTTTTGTCCAACGAGACTCTACTCTTTGAGTGATCTTCTGTTCAAGCTCTACAAATTTTTCTGATTTAATTAACCTTCTCAATGCAAATGCAAGTGTAATATTTAAAAGTCTCGCCAATATTCTTCATAACCAGGGGGTGACAGAGTCATTCTCTGCAAGAAATAAACCTTAGGATTGTAAACGTTAACATAAGGCACAGATATTCCTCCATTTGATGGGCAACATAGACACTGCGTTTTTGTAGCCTAAAAAGTTGGTGCTATGTGATTTAAAACGCATAATCAAGTCATACAAGATCTTGCTCCTTCCTAGTTTTTTGAAGAAAAGTTCTCGCTTTCTACATTTTACCATAGAGGCATATTATCTTCAAAAGCAGTTATCTCGTGGCTATTCAAGGTAACGTAGTAAAACCTGAAATGCTTCAAAAAGAGGCAGAGTTCAGCTATCATGTCTAAAAACTTCGTCCAAGTCTAACCACCACCCTCTTTCATCCCTGCTACCAGTGGATCCTTCCACCAGTGTCTCCTGCATCCCATCAGTCATCTTCCACCATTCAAAGTTGCCCTCATCATGTCTGCTGAGCTCTCCATCACGTGCCCAGTTATCTCCAGTATACTTAAAGTTAGCAATAAGAAGGTCGAATTGCGGGCTATAGTGGATGGAGTAGTCCTCGATGTGATATTTAGTGAGGTTGGCTAGGACAGACGGGTACACTTCTTGGTGGCATTTCTTGTATGCTTCGAGGGCTTCTGGCTTGAGTTTGATAATTTGACAGATACGGGTACCTGGGTGTTTCTCAGTCATACTATCTTAGTTGTTCTTGTTCGTACTATGATTGAACTTAGGCGGGGTGTGGATGGTGTTAAATACTTGTAGTTGTGGGGAACTTTGCATCTTCCTTCAATGTCTGCCGGTGTTATGATTTTGCGGATTATGTCATGATCTATATTTTCCGTAGCCATGGTAACAACAACCATTGATAAATACCACAATGAAGATCTACATTTATTGTAACGTATCTAACAAAATTTAAATTTAAACCAAACTGTACTTTAGGTATCCAGCGATCAACACCAGAAACGATAGGTTCTGTACCACCAAGGTCTAGAAGCAATGTATGCATTCTCCTCAGCAATCTCTTGCTTCAACAACTCCAGGTCATGTTCGGCCCTACCGGTATCCAAGTCCATGTCTGAGGCTCTGATGAATAGAGACCAGTTGCGCTTCCAGACCTTGTGGAAGATGTAGAACGCGATAACGACTGGGAAAGCAAGATATGTTTGGAAGAAAGCACTTGCGTTTGGTGAAGCACCAATTGGGAATAGGGCGACCCAGAATTGGGCGATCAAAATGAGGACATTGATAATAACAGACAACCAAGAACCAATCACACCACACTGCGACATGAATGCAAGCTCCTCAGATGCACTACGGCCTTGTGCCTTCAGACCCTGTCTAAATCTAATATGGGCAAAGGAAACAGAACCCCAAGTCATGACAGACGACAACCCAGAAAGGGCCAGCAACCAACTAAAAACATCACCTTGTTTGTCAGAGGCGGAAACAAAACATAACAAACCCACAATAAAGACGAGAGCAGTGGCAGGTAATGGACGACCCTTTCTGTCAATGTATGTGAAGATCTTTGGGGCCATACCTTGGGCAGAGAGAGCAACCAAGGTTCTGGTGGCAGCATAGACAGAAGAGTTACCAACCGACAAGACCGCGATCAGAATGACAACATTGATGATGGATGGTAGAACCTTGATACCAGCATTTCTGATGGAGATGACGAATGGGGAGGCGGCTGCGTTATAAGAACCACCAACACCGAGACGTGGGTCGTTGTATGGGACCAGAAGACCAACCAAAAGCAAGGAAATAATGTAAAATAGAGTGATTCTCCAGAAAACCTGTTTGGTGGCTCTTGGAAGAGACTTTCTTGGGTTGGCAGTCTCGACAGCAGCTAGACCAACCAATTCGGTACCAGCAAAGGAGAAAGCAGCAGTGACAAAAACACTGCAGACACCTTTGAAACCGTTTGCGAAGGCACCTGGATCGTGCCAGTTTTTACCACCAATGTAGCCACCTTGAGGACCACCACCACAGGTCAAAATGATACCTAGGATAATATAACCAATGACAGTAACAACCTTAATCAAGGAGAAGATAAATTCGGCTTCACCATAACCCTTGACACCGAAAAGATTGATACCCATAATAAACACATAGAAAATTGCGACCCACGCAACGGGATTTATGTCAGAATTCCAATACTGAATGACGATAGACGCAGCAACCAATTCAAGAGGCAGGATGATCAACCATTGCAAACCATAGTTGAAACCCATTGCAAAACCCCAAGATGGGTCGATAAAACGAGCAGAAAAGACATTAATGGAACCAGAGATAGGGAAACGGACAGCAAGCTCACCAATGGCATGGACAGTGCAGAAAATCATAATGGCAACGATACCCCAACCAATCAACAGAGCGGCTGGACCACCAGTCTTCAGGGCACCACCAGAACCAATGAATAAACCAGTACCAATGGCACCACCGATAGCAATCATCTGCAAGTGTCTGTTCTTCAAGTGCTTCTTTAGTGGGGACTTAGCAGTTTTGGCAATAGTGATTTCGACTTCAGTCATACCAGTTGTATCGATTTCTTCAAACTCAGCTGGCTTGAAGGAATCTTTGAAATTTTGCCATTTGGATCCAGAATCATGTGTAGTGTGGTCAACGGAGTATGTGTCACCGATTTCTGGGTCTGTGACAGACTCGACGTTGGACTTTTCAACGTCTTTGGCGTAAGGAGAGGAAGACATAATGTTTCGTAATGAAGGGTATAACAAAGAGACTGGCCATTATAGAAGGAATTGGACAGTATTTATATTTGGAAGTCGCCTCTCCCCACCCAATCTGAGCGTAAATGTATCAAATCACCCCATTCATTGCTACTAGTGATTTCCATGGTGCTGCCCTATGGCGTCAGGCTTATCATGCACTTTGATAACGAATGCAGGCTGTAATCTTAAATCCCGAAAAATCAGCTGCCGACCTGTCAAGACTTTCCTGTCATTAGCGTAAGAATCCCAAGACCTACGCCTTTCTGGGCACTTTGATATCTCGATAGTACGCCATGAACAACGCTTTAAGACTTTATCCTGAGGCACAAATGTAGAGCAGATTGTTACCAGAACAAGGAATTACCCCATACTTCAGGGATCGATCGTCACTCACATTCAGATCCTGCGGTGTCCAATTCTCTACAGATGCCGTACAAAATTTCTGTCCCCCGGCAGACACGAATGCCGTATGATTTTTATCACTGACTTTGAAAAGCTAGCGCACAACATATCGAGGCCGCAATTGGGGAATCACCAATTGCAAACAGATGACTGTGGCTTATGCTGACCACTTGACCTCTAAAAAGTAGTTCTCTGGAAGAATAGACATTCAGTAGTCATCATATTTGGTTATTTTGTGTTTATTTTGTATTTTTGAACAGGTTCGTCCGGTGCACGATAAAGGTGAGGGCTACGTTTATTGAGAATATTCATACTATCTTGTTTAAATCCACGACCGACAAGTGCCAGCGTGTGAAAAGAGCAGACTGCTGCAAATGTCTACCTAATCTGTTCAGGATTTTTTTCTTTTTTTTTTTTTTTATGTTTTTTTAAAGTTTATCTCTTTATCTCCCAGTTTGACTACGAACGGTTTTTGACCTTAGCTTTATTTCTGGACAAAGGGATCAATATCCTGATTTTTGGTTCCCATTAAACGCCTTGCACGGCCTCGCACGATTTTAGGCTTTACAAGGACGGCATTAGGCCTGAATCTCATAGCAGCTTATCACTACAGGGTACTATCTGCCTCTTGAACATGTGGTCAATGCACTGTAGGCAAAAAAGATCGACCACTATCTAGCCGAACTGAGTCGACTCGGTGTTATCCTAATATCTACAGATCTTAGCTTCCCTAGCACAGACATCTTTATTACATATCTTTATTTACAATGACACAAATACGATCTAAGTGATATCTGCATCACATATGTCTTCTCGCGTGTTTGAGTTTCTCTTGTAGTGGATCCTTAGGAGTCTTCTTCAGCACAATGAATAGTAGAATAGATGACGCCAGACACAAACCATACCACGTGACCAAATATTGCATGTGGTTGTTTCTGAGATCAATAGTTGCAGTTCTTCCCAAAGGAACACCTGCCTTCAGGAATTGATACTCAGAAAACTGACTATTTCCCTCGTCTTTGGTATCTTTCAACTGTGTCACTGTATGAGTTGAATTGGCAGCCCAGACCTTCCACCATGGTTTAGGGTCTACAATAGTCTTGGTCTCAATTGGATGGTCCTTCAAATCAACGAGGGCAGTAACGTGCAATGGCATACAGCCTGTGAATGCAGCCATGTCCTCATAGTCCAAAACATGCCATAGTCTCGAGTCAGGGTCTGTCTTCTCCCAAGTGAGGCTGGCCTTTGGGTTAATCTGTTTGATCAAACACTCAATCTCCACCTCATGCATTGGAACACTCAAATGTTGCAATTTACGCTTCGTTGGAATGACATTTTCATCAGTCACAAACCCCCGCTCAACCAAGATATCCTCGCCACCATCTGATCTCACTAATGGTGTGTATAGAATGTAACCTTTCATCTCATTCTTCACTTTTGGACCAACAAACACCTCTCTGGAGTGGTCAAAGCGGCCTTTGACAATAACACGTCTATATTGAAGGTCCTCTGCATCCTCTGGTTGTATATTCTTAGGCAGAGGGATGGGATCGTATGTCAATCTGTCTTCACATGTTCTTAAAAGGTTGGTTTTCCATTTTAATCTTCGCAACTGCCATGTACCCAGCATGAAAGAAATCACTGGCATGAGAATCAGTAGAGACAGGAATATGTACTTGGAAATACTCCATTCGGATTTGGCACTTGTCTTCACTGGTTTCCAGTCAAAGTTTGAAGTGATGAGACTTCTTTTTGAGTGAAGGTTGATGCCTGGTTGAGCAATATTAGTGCTTCTTTCGATAGTAGAGCTGATCTGAGCCTTCAGAAAGGGAAGCCGTGCACTGTGTTGGCCCAGAGGTCTTATGACCCTCGTTGTTAACCTAAACATTGCCTATGGTCCAAATATTGACAATCTAACTGTTTAAACTTGATGATTATAGTAGGCAGTTTTGCGAAAAAAAATCCATAATCACTGAGAATTTCGCGACTCAGCATACTTCTAAAACAAAACAGAAACATAGCTATGTAAACAAACCAAGAACGTGATTGATCATTTCAACTAATTAAACTTATCATCCAACTATTATGACGAAAAGGGCTAGAACAAGCTCCACGCCCCATCGAATGTCGCGGTCATCCAACGTACTTCCTTCTCCTGGTGTGCACTATCCGATCCAAATCGATAACACGCCACTAGATCAGGTGCTCTTCCCTTCCATTCATGAGCTCAACGACTCAATGGCCCAGCTGGACTCCAACATGCAAAATCTTCAGGATGTACACGAATCGCTGATATCCTTTAATGAATCCTTTGGGAGCTTTTTATATGGTCTTCAGATTAACGCTTACACAGTCGAATTCAACGAACTCCCCAGTGTGAATGACGTGAATGCTCACACGCACAAAGAGTTGAAGGAGAAGATTGCACGATTAGAGGAATACTTTGACAGCAAGAAGGCAGAAAGACAAATATATCAGAGTGGCGATAACGAGACGTACATGACAAACGACGAAGATGGGTCGTTTTTAGTTCAACCAAAAGTTGCAAGTACTAAGCCAGTTAGTGATGGTGTATCTGAAAAGGGCAAAGTTCGCAGCAAGATCCCAGTGGGGAGAAGAATGACAACGACGGGTCAAACGGGGAGGACTGAAGGTGGGGTAATGAGACCAACAAGTGCTAGTGAGAGACGACAGAGGGCTGTTGTACAGAAAGACAAGAGGCCACCATTCAGATGAAAATATTAATTAATTACCGTAAAATTATATTTATGTACACATATGTATCAGTGCCCTTTGCCAACGCCGGGCTTCATAATTTTTTTCTTTTTTGGGAGGGGGTCATTATTCATAAAGAAATGGCAAGATCATGATAACATCTCTAACTTTCTTGATAGTTCAGAAACATTCAAATTCTTGTAATTGAATTGCTGCCACTGC
Organism: Barnettozyma californica; assembly: GCA_023627795.1. NCBI lineage: Eukaryota > Fungi > Ascomycota > Saccharomycetes > Phaffomycetales > Phaffomycetaceae > Barnettozyma > Barnettozyma californica. The sequence continues at coordinate 1,245,247 of JAMAIE010000002.1, read as the reverse complement.
TGTTCATTAAATAAAGGTGTGTGTACAAGAGACTCACCTGTGGTTGACGTGTTCGAGTTCGATCTCGTCATCGTAAGTGATGGAATAGAGGAAGCCGAAGGAAATCCGTCGATATTGATCTCTTCGTCAGGGATGTCAAACTTCTCAAAACCAACAGAGTACAGCTTTGGATTGATACAAATAATCTCAGTCTCAAAGTCAATGTGGTGACCAAAAAGCTCCTTGTTTGTCATGAAATATTTTAGGAGCCCATTGATGAGTAGTTCATCTGTTGTTTGAATCAGAATATTTTCGTATTTTGAGCCTTCAAAGCTCACAATTAGATCATGAATGTAGTCAAGGTTGAGGTTGGTGTTGATTTTGTGGAAGTTTGGAAGGTTGTACTTGTTCGTAAAGTTATTTGAATAGATTTGTAAAGATGACGAGAACTCAGATGGCAGATTCAATGAAATCTCACTAATATCATTTGTCAGGTTAGATGTCACCCAGATTTTTTTGTTGGTAATATTGAAATTATTCAATAAGTTGTGAAGGATAATAGGAAGGAATCCTGAAATGCTGAAAGATTGCATTTCGGTAATGTTGACAATTTTAATCATCTGACAATTATGCTCTGCACACTCTTCTCTAGACACAGTCTGGTAACACATCTCGTAATTGGATAGTCTCTTCTTAAAATCATCTAATGCAAGTTCTTTATTCTCGATATTGATGTAATCTGGTCCATTCAACTTCAAAGCCATGTTCCTGTCGATGATACTCTGATCAGTGCATACGCTCTCAAGGAACAAAACGTTGAACTCTTGTGTCAAACCATTCAGGTTCTCCAACTGCTGAAAGTGATCGTCGATATGCTTTAATAGGAGACGTCTTCTCTTGAGTGTGGAATTGGTGGCATCAAATACAGCCACTTTACCGTTTTCTGATCCCAGATAATCAAGGAGTTCATCTAAGGTATCAAGCGCTAGCTTGTCTCTGAGATTCACATTTTGCTCAGAGTTTGGGTTGAAAAAGTCAGCATTGTGTCCCGTCTCGACAGGAAGTGTCGTAGGGGTCTGGGATGATGAGAGGATGACGGGATCCTGTGATCCGATTTTACGTCTTCTTGAACCGACGTTGAATACCTTGTTGTCAATGTTGAGCCAGTTGAGGTAGTTTGAGATCTTGCGGGTTATATATGATTTGCCCCTCGCGGGTAAGCCGCACATGATGATGATGAGTTTCTCGTCGTTAGCCATTTTGGTTGTATGCTGGTAGACCACGAAGGAAGTACTGTTTTTTCCAAAAACTTATTGGCTTTAAAGAGTAGATGTAGTTTGCTTAACAGAAATATGGACCAGGAATGAGTCAGGCAGGGTTCATGAATACTTTTAAACAATAGAAATTATTCTCGAGAAATTTTAACCGCAGACAGAAAAAGGAAGTTCGAGTCATCAAACGGAAAATCCTGCATATGCATGAGTTTTTCCGAGTTGGTTCTCGAGCTCCGACAGTCCGTCTTGCAAGGCTAACCAGTAAGATGTTGAAGTTCGGAGGAACGGTATCAGCCAAATCAAGTTATTATTACTGGTATCAAGAACTCTCTGTCCGTTGGAACGGTGACTCATTAGTTCATGTGGCCATGGACAACAGAATGTAGAACGTGCTATCCTTAGCTCCCATCAGTTGATGCGAGATGTAATTCTTATTTTCGCGGCACGCCTCTTCCCCTCTTTCGCTCCATTAGCGGCTCGGGATGTCCGCTATTCCCAAGTCAATAGAGTATGGCTGGTTAAGTTGAGCAGAGTCCGAGAGTGATTTTCACTGAAGAAGATAGACCCTGGCTCATTTCGGATACCATAGCTTCACAGGAGCCGCTGGTGTTCTTATTAGAGAATCCCTTTCTAATAGCCTATTTTTTTCCAAAGGCGAAAATCGCGAAATGCTAATGAGGGGCGGGGAGTACTATTCGGTAGCAGTTAGCCGATACTTTATGTGTCACATTCAACGGTAGAGTGAGACACCACATACGACAATTTTAGGGAAACTACTGTACCATTATTAAGATCATTCATAATAGCATGGTTATTGCATTTGTTTGAGTAAAGCCGACAGGTCAACCTGATGACCTTGTTCATCATACAGGGACTCGTTTAACTGAATTTTCTGAATGAGGTCTTCCGGATTGTTTGAATGTTCAGACTTATTGTTAGTTTGATGATATGGAGCCTGTCCAATCATCGGAGTAGCACTTCTAGGGAGATTAATCAATGATTCACTTGACTGGTTTTCTTTGAAGTGTGTTGGAGAGGTTGGAAGAGAGCTTCCTCCATTAGAGCTTGTTGTGGAGTGACCTGAGTGAATAGATGATTGCGATGGGAGACGAGGAGCAATAGGTCTCGTTGGTGTAGGTCTCTGTATGGTAAGAGATGGAACAGGTGGAGTCAACTGTGAGGGTTTAGTGTCTAGAGTGAGTTTAGGAGGATTTTGTCTATCAAATACTTGTTGGGGCTGGTTGGTTATTGGAGGAGCCCCTTTTGTTGGTGGTGCGATGATTTTTGCAGTTTGTGGACTTGTCGTTGTAAAGCTATGCTCAGTGCTGATATCGGCATAATTACCACCCATTTGAATACTCTCCAGCTTGGAGTTAATCACCGCTAAGTCCATCGGGTTATCAATTTCAAATCGAGGAGTCTGAGCACGGGAGTAACTTGGATTATTTGAAAGTGTAGGAAGCAAAGAAGACGATGTTTTTGACATATGCTGTTTCATGGACTTGGTTTTAATATACTCGAATCTCTCTCGGAATGTATTAAAGCAAGTTAATGTCCTCAAATCATGGATCCACTTTTGAAATTCTTGTTCGCTAAGATCAACGTTCTTGAAGACATAGTTTACTGTGGTTGACTTCTTTAATTCGAAGCTCTTTGTGACAACTTTCAATTGAAACTTAGACTCATTATGGTCAACCAGAATGCAGTCATTCAACTTAATCGAGTGAACCGGGGTGATATTGGACCCATCCAGTTTAGAATGTTTGAACTCATGCAAATAATTCAGGGTCAAAATGAAGAAAGATTTAGAGTATGTCTTAAGAAGCTTCGACTTTTTCATCAAATATCCCGACCTGATTGTTTTCGACATGATGGATCTATTGAACGGGTAAACCAAATCATTCACCTTCTTTGGGAGGGGAAGGGTATCATCATGCTTCAGTTTTAAGAGTGTCTTACCGTTATCCCTCGTGATAAAGTCGTCCCACTCAAATTGAGGCTTCTTGGAAATGATACCTTGGTGCAATTCATTGATCAAGTCGTTGTAGTGAATGAAGATCTCCTGAGAGATGAGCTCAGAGTACTTATTCAAAGAATGTTGGATCTCTTTGTAGATAATCTTCTCTAACATCAGAGATGTGACCTGTAAATTCATGAATGCTTCTTCCAGGTAGTTTTCCACATGTAATTGTTGTTTTAGCTGCAATTCCAATTTTAGTCGATAAAGATAGGGATCCTTGGTACAGTCGCCCTTTTCATTGAGTTTTTTCATTGACTCAATGTAATCATTAAGCAATTGTCCTGTCAGTGCTATCTCCGCTTTGATCGTGTTGCCTTTGAAGTCCTGAGTTAAACTTTTGATCTCTTTGACTTTCACTACAAGGTCCTTCTGCAATTCCTCAAGCTTTGGTATGATCACCGTCGCTAGGTTAGCCCCCATCTGCTTCTGGTGTTCAGCAAGGTTCAGGTGATATTTCTTTAGCAGAATCTGCACGTCTTGAATGGATCCAGATCCAAACTTGCTAAAAAAGGATTGCTTCTTGATGTTGTCAGCAGAAGGTTCCACAATGTCCAGTGTGTGCGTGGTCGCAGCATAGGCCGTATTTACATTGGTAAGAAAAGGGAAGTTGAATGAATTCGCCACATTAGTATTGATAACACTGAACTGTTGGGTAGATATGACAACCGCTTTGTAGTATGTGATCAGAGATTTGATTATTTGCCTCCAAAGCTCAAACCTCTTGCTAAGGACTTCTGTTTGAGCAGTGCTGTCGGGAATGCGGGAGTTGAATGGCGAGTGTGGGTCTGACTTTGGCAGAATCGTGAGGTCTTCTTCGAGTGGCACCATTGTGTCTACCAGGAGTATTGCAGATGTTATACTGACTCTTGTTGAAGTGCCATGGAGTCACCAAACAATTTTCAGGATCGTTTGGGAACTTATCTTTTAATTCGGTAATCCTGCATGAGGCTATATTTATCGAAGGATCTCGAATCACAAAAGGCCTTTTGTTCCGTATCCATATAGACTTACACCGCCTCGTTGAAAACGTATTTTATTTACAAAATATGTTCATTACAATGTACAAATTCATGGCTCATCATCCTTATGGCTTTGGGATCTTCAAAGATTTGGAAATCAATGCTGATCCATGAAGGAAAAATACCAGGACCAGTGGATGGAACTCCAAGAATGAACCCTCAAACAATACGCCGAATGGTAAGCTGCTGTTAACGAAATCCTTATGCACAAAGTAGGCCATCATCGCCACAAGAGCCAAAGAGCTTGGAATTGGTAAACCTTCAAAGTACTTCGATTTACCCGTCAAGTCCTTTGGGATAGTAGTGACAGTAACGTTGAATCTTGCCAATCTGGTCAAACCACACAGCACAAAAAAAGACAGAACCAAGACGTCAACAGTAGTCTGAAAGCCAATAGCGAATGCGATAGATGCTGGAGCAACACCAAATGAAATCAAATCAGCTAAAGAGTCCAACTCTTGACCCATCAAAGATGATTTTTGTCTCAACCTTGCAACTCTGCCGTCGAAGAAGTCGAAAAATAGACCCAAAAGGATGAAGAAGTGAGCCCTCTGTACATAATGCGGTTTTCCAGTCAATGTGAATCTTAGACAGGAGACAATAGAGTAAAATCCACTGAAACCATTCAATAGCGTAATAAAGTCAGCCATGTGCAAGTTACGGATGAGTGAAAAATGGTATTCATCTGATGTGAATTTCTTGAAATCAGATTCGTCTGGTGGATCCAATGGACTGTTATCAAGTGAAAACAATGATGATCTTCTTCTGACTAGTGGCTTAATTGTCACTTCATCACCGGATTCCGCATCAGTGAGGACGTCACTAGTGTTTGCATCGGTATGCGACCCTGCTTGTGTTCTCTCTTCGGTAGAATTAATAGGCATTGATCTTGTTTTACGGTTGACTGCCGACATTTGGTAGGTTTTGCTATTTTAAAGGGCAAAAGTTTGATTTTGTTTGTGTTTCTCCCTTTTTTTTTTTTTTTGAAGAGTCTTTCGCCAAAAAATCGCGGCATGTGAATTCTTTAGATTCAGAGCGCCATTTTGGCATAATTGATTGTTGCCAATTTGCAGGGACTTTTGAAAAACCATTCTGTTTGTACCCTCATCACTCTTTCACAATTAGTCGTTATATACTATATACTAGGCAATGTCATTCATCAACGCTATAATCAGCTCTTGGAGCCCCCACGGAGAGACCTCCTCAATTACCAAGTTCTTATCTCATAACAACACACCTGTGAACAATTTCTGCAGTACCATTCCAATCACACAACCATCGTTGGTTTCCACAACCTTTGGCCAATCATTGTTGTCGTTGCTTGTACTTGTGATCTATCTGGTTCTATACAGACTACAAGGCGCTAGAACAGGTATTGAATCCAGACTGTTAATTTCGTTGATTGTTGGAAATGTTCTTTTCACCATGTTGGCGTTTAACGACTGGTTTAATCTGACATACCAAGTGATCTTGTGCAACGACTACAAGAATGGCATCACAAATTTGTACCAAGTCAGTGAACTATTGGAGACATACAGACTGTACAACTTGATGAGACTTTACTTTGAGAAGCTGGACAAATACGCATCTCTGGTTTACAAGCAGTTCACAGCAGCCATCTTTGACAGCACCAAGGAGGTTGTTGAGTTGATCAAGAACTACAAGAACCAAGCCTAGAGAGCCATCCCCTTATGTCTTAATTGTTAATTGTATTATATCTGAACTACGAGCTTTTGCAGACCTCATAAACTCTATTAAATCAATTAAATCTATTTGTCCTCAACGTGTTGTTCGTGAAGTTTGGCGTATCTACCAGATGGGTCCTCAGCACAACCCCAATCGGCCTTAGGAATCCATCTCATCACAGTAGCAGCAGCAGCCTTAGATGGGAATAACTCATCAAACATCAATCTATACCAGTAAGCTTCCTTGGTGGTTGGAATATCATTACCCCATTCTGGCTTTGGAGTCTTAAATTGCTCATCGCTGATAACCTTCTCGGCAGTGTCCTTCAAACCATCAATCCAAGAGTAGCCAACACCGTCTGAGAACTGCTCCTTTTGTCTCCACAAGATTTCCTCTGGCAAATATGGAGTGGCGTTTGGATCATCAGATGTGTCAAAGGCCTTTCTCAAGATGTACTTCTCAATCTTACCTTGGGATGGATCAATGAGCTTGTCCTTTGGATCAATGTTCATGGTCAACTCTAAGAACTTCTTGTCTAAGAATGGAACACGGGCTTCTAGACCCCAAGCCATAGTAGACTTGTTAGCTCTTAGACAGTCAGCCAAGTGCAAGTTCTTAACCCTCTTCACACATTCGGTGTGGAACTCAGCAGCAGATGGAGCAGCACCGAAATATAGGTAACCACCAAAGATTTCATCAGAACCCTCACCAGACAAAACCATCTTAACACCTTGGGCCTTGATCTTTCTAGAAAGCAAGAACATCGGAGTGGAAGCTCTAATAGTGGTGACATCAAAGGTCTCCAAATGGTAAATTACATCGGACAAAGAATCTAAACCCTCTTGCAACGTAAATGTGTGTTCGTGGTGAATGGTTCCAATGAACTTGGCAACCTTCTTAGCAGCAATTAAATCTGGAGCACCTGGCAAACCAATGGCAAAAGAGTGCAGCTTGTTGTTCCAACCATGAGAATGCAAGTTGCCTGAATCATCGACACCGGAAACCTCGTTGGTTTCATCAGCAATGGCAGAAGCCTTAGCAGTCTCACGTGCAGCAATAGAGGCGATCAAAGAAGAATCCAAACCACCGGATAGCAAGACACCGTATGGAACTTCAGCCATCAATCTCTTTCTAACGGCCAATTCCAAAGTCTCTCTAACGGTGGTATAGTCAACTGGAGTGGTTGGGATCTTGTCCTCATCCCACCATGTTGGTTGAAAGTATCTGGTAAGCTGATCAGTCTCAGAGTCGTAGACATGGCCAGGTGGGAAGGCCTTGATTTCGTCACATTCATCAACCAAACATTTCAACTCAGAGGCAAAGTAAACGGTCTCTGGAGACTTGGAAGATCTACCCATGTACAGCGTCACAACACCGATTGGGTCTCTGGCAGCGATAACACGGTCCTTCTTAGAGTCATACAGAACGAATCCAAACATACCGTCCAAATACTTTGGAGCATCGATATCATATTTCTGGTATAGCGGGATGATTGGCTCACAGTCAGACAAAGTTTTGTATGGGTAGTCAGAGAGTTCGTTTCTCAAGTGGATTTGGTTGTAGATTTCACCGTTGACAGCAAGAGACAATGACTCATCCTCATTGGTGATTGGTTGGGCACCAGAGTCTAGACCGACAATGGATAGACGTTCATGACAAAGAATGGTGGAGTTCTTGACAAAGTTACCAGACCAATCTGGACCACGGTGTCTGATTCTCTTAGAGTATTGTAGGGCTTTGGCCTTGAAGGACTCAACGTATTCTTGGCGGTGAGCAGCGAAAATACCACACATCTTTGAAAGGGTTGATTAGAATGGGGAAGAGTTTTGATGATGTTTGATGGAATTTTTTAAATTTTTCATTTTAGTTCTTCAAGCTTTTTTTTTTTTTGACTCACTGGCCGTTTTTGTCGTTCCTACAATATTTCTCTGGCCGATAAGGATCACAAACGACAAGAGTCACCGAAAATTCAGCGAAAATTCAGCGAAAATTTCCGTATATGGATATGTTCGGACGTTAATTTCGCGCAATCGGGGTCTTTTTGAGCGAGGATCAATTACCCGGGAAAAGATTCTGCGCTGATAAACTGGCCAAAATGAATCCGGTACATCTGTGGAGATTACAGAAATGCAGCGAAGAAGGTGGACTAATCATCAATATGCTCTTAACAGTGTACAGTCAGGTGGCTGGGTAGAAATCCAATTAAGATACGGAGCACGGCTTCCAGGGCCTCCAAGAACACCACCCCCTTGATCCGTTCTGAGCAAATGCCCGTTCGGCACCAACCTGCATAAAAGTTAAAGACCAATTATTTATTCGTTCGTACACACTCTTACTCTTTTTAGCATCACTTTGTGTCAGACTCAGCTATGCTTGGTGCATAACTTGGAGCATCCTCCTCTTCATCATAATCCACCACATCCTCATCCTCTAAATCTTCTTCACTGTTATAGAGCTCATTGTGGTAAGAGTTCTGGGCATAATCTTCTTCCTCCTCGGCTGGCTTCGCTCTATCTTCAGCTTCAATTCTCATCTCCTGAATAATATCATAACATTCTGCCAGTAGAGCATTCAGTGTGCCCTGCCCTTCAGGGATTTCACCATCAACAATGAATTTACCGTCAGTTCTCAGGTTATCTAACGACCCTAGTTTCATTTGAAATGGGTATAGCTCTCTTGAAGAATTAACACCGCCAAGTCTCTTGATCTCTAAAAGGCATCTGCGCACTGTAGACAGTTGATTATGCAGAGGCTGTAGTGATTCGCTGACAGGCTCACTTGATTCTAGCAATTTGTAGATAATGGCATAGCATCTTCTCAACAGATACAATATAATTCTCTGACCTCTATTCAGATGTTGTTCATCCTTGTCAGTATTGTCACCAGTTGGGAACTTACCATTGACTCTAAGTTCGTCAATCTCCTGCAGTCTCTTTTGGTATGTATATAAATCAGTCTCTCTCAAAGTCCATCTTCTAGTTACCAGCAAGTCTTCTAATTGGGACTTGATCAGAGTCACCTCGTCATAGATTGGCTGTAAGGTTTCATCCAACTTGAAATCCGAGATGACCAAATCGGCAAGAAGAACATTGCAATCGTCTACAAGGCCATTTAGGACATTCTGACCATTTTCAATGACCTCGCCAGATGAAGACAAGAACTGCCCATTCGCATCCCTCTTGCTCGCAATCTGTGACAGTTGTTCTCTGTAGAACTCCAGGCTCTCCTTATCAACAGCAGATCTCGAAGCCAGACTAAGTAGTTCTCTTCTAATGCCAACCAAGGTGTCATGAATACCAGTAAGTTCTGGGTCAATTTGATCAATTTGTTCATCTAGCTCTCTGAGCTCTTGCTGACAGTACTCCAGTTTGTGTTTTAACAAGGAAAATTCCTCTTGATCATGACCTGATCTCTCTGATTCGATTAGGTCACTAATTTCACCCAGTCTCTCTCTGATTGGTCTTAGGTCCTCTTTGGTGAATACTTGACTTTCGTTCAAATGTTCAAGGAGCCTTTGGACTGTTGTAAGAGAGGCAAATGTCGCTGGAGCAGTTTTAGTAAGCCCCACAGACATGAAGAAAAGTGAGAGAACCTGGAAAAGATCATCCAAAACAGCGTCTACCTTATTTCCTGGTGTATCGTCCGGTTGCGATGTTCTGATCTTGTCCAATTCCTTGACGATGTCAAGAATGGAGTGATAACTGGCAAGAACATCTTTTGAGTTGATATACTGCGTGCGATCCTTCTTCAGTGCGGCTAGACTTGCACGAACCTCAACAAGTTTGTTATAGATTTCTTGTTCTTGCGGCGGTACAATTGTTGTGTTTGGCATAGTTTCGTTGGTTGTTTACTGGCAGATGCGGAGAGAAGCGAAGGTGGTTTGATTGTTGTTTTCAAATTGCCCTTTTCTTGCGATTGTTGCCCATACCAAATATTCAAGGTTGGGCAGGCCCAACTGTTACGGTATTTAACGTTTAGGAATTATCGTTATATCATCAATTGTAACTGAAAACAGACTCTATAGGGTGAAAGCTAAATAAATAAAGGTGCTTCTAATGATCATCTGGATTGGCCACACGGAGAATTTTTCTAGAGTAGTCAGCCTCATCTGCTAGAGAACCCTCACTTATTCTTCTATTCAACATTACCGGGTTCAGCCTCTGATCAACCATGGTCTCCTCTTTGGAAATAAATGGGTTAGATATTTGTCTTGAATGTCCCGGATGTGAGGAGTCAAGTGTGTTATCTCTTTTTAAAGCACTGAAGTAAGCAGAATCGGCCAGTTCTGCTTCCTTCTTGTTCTTGTCTTGTCTTCTCTTCACAAAGAAAACGGCGAGAACGACTAGAACAATAGCGACAACACCACCTACAGCCCCACCAATAGCCGGTCCCAGGACACTGCTTCTTTGGGTACCGTCACTGGAAGATGTCGAAGATGTCGACGATGCCGATGATGACACAGAACTTTGAGATTGTTGTGGGGTGATCGTGGAGTAGATCACGACTGTTGAGCCACTCTGTTCTTCAGTAAAGACAGTAGTACTTTGTTGAGTCTGAGAAGATATCTCAGATCTAGTGGATGATAGTGTTGTTGTAGGGTTTGTGCTGGTTTGACTCGTAGCATCAGAAGCTGAACTAGCTACGACAGCGACAGCGTTTCCTTGGGAGTAGACATTATAGGAGGAGCTGCCACCACAAGTTTCTCCAGGGAATCCATAACATGCAGTTGTGCAACCATCTGTAATATCGTTCTGATCAGGTGCTTCATTACCACAGGCACAAGTGCCACCATTTGTCAATGCAAAATAGCTGTATTCAGTGCATTGGCCCGAACAGTATTCAGAGGATTGATATTTCCACTCTGTCGGAGTCTCATAGGAATCTGGAATTGATGAGTAACAACCCAGCATTGTGACGGCATTGACTGGTAGAGACAGTACACCGACTGTTAATAGGAGAGCAATTTTCATGGCAGTAAAAACAGGATCAAGCTAGATCTGACAGTAGTAAGGTGCTCTGCGGATTTGGGAATGAATATTGATCAATGAGACGACGGATCTCGAGGTAATTGGCAATGTTTGAACACGGGAGTCGTCCCTAGATGGCTGTACACCTGTTCACCTGTTCTATAATTAGGAGCGGCAACCTATTATGAGCTTGAAGTTCACACCAGTGTGTTTTATGGGAGATAGGGATTAACTAAGAATACTGCAGGGTACCTCACAATGTCTGGTGTAATGACTGCCTGATGGACAGAGTGACTTGAAATGAAGTGATATCGGACGCACCGCTGTATCTTTTGGAAGGGGCCTCAGGTGAAATCTCGAAAAAAAAAGGATGAAAACGCGAGTGCGTCTCAAACAGGAATTAATCGCGGATGACTAGCGTTCTTATTATTAAGTAATATATTAATCATCGTTATCAAGACAAGAAGCATGTCATTTAAGCGTGTTCAGGGATCAGTTTGAGATTTCCAACACATCAGCAAAACAGCCCGCTATCAGAAGAATGACGCGTTAGTATGGTAATTTCTTTGATTTTTTGCACTCTCACAGTTATCAGAAACCATTATGCCAGTAGATCAGATCACACTGTTGGAATAGACAACCTATAGATAATGTGTATCCACATTAGAATACTTAGTATCAACAGGCTCAGGGATAGCGGCGTCAAGTTGCTGAGTGTGCAAAAACCTTTCGATGCGACCTGGCCCTTCGATGTAATCGGGAGTGGTAGACCTTCCTTGGACAGCATCAAGTCATATGCATGTGTGAATGCAGTGGGTACTGGCGATTTTGATTGTAGCTGCTGTGGGCTCTTAAACTCCACCTGTTTGATATCAGACAAATGTAAGTTGTTCAGGATGGTGTCAGAGTTGATCGGACTATCCAAACGAGTTGCGAATGCAATGTACGGCACTAACTGGTCAACCTCCGTGAAGTAAGGTTCATAGCTCTGACATGAGATAGAAGAGGTCACCATTTGTCGCTTGGATAGGAATGCTTTGCACATCTGAATAAATGATTGTTGGTCTGATCCTGTCAAAAATGTTAAAAACAAAAGGAGAGTTCTATCATATCATAGATCATTTTTGGTTCAAATTGAGGCTTCGAAGATAAGGAGATTTTGTTGCAAAAAATTCTTGGTCGTGTGCGAAAAAGAAATACATCCCCTGCAGCAATTAGGGTTGATCATCTAGATATGGACATAATCGAAATGAGTAACTAAGAGACATGACACGTATAACTCAAAGCAACAAGTGGGATATTCTACTCGCTATGGCTTTTACAGTGCTTCAGTGTCGTTTCGCTCGTAGTGTATAGATTATGGAAAGAGGTAGGTACCAGTTTGGAATTCCGACATAGTTCAGTTTCAGAACTCACAGCCATAGTATACGAGAATATACAGCTCAACTCTTTGAATGGCTCTCCCTTAGCTTCATCATTAATTGCAACAACCGTGTCTCCATCTTGTACATCTCAGCACCTGTTAAAGAAGAGAGGTCTTCAGACTCCAGATCATCCAACTTGACAGAGATCTTGGCGAATTTCATCCCTGACTCAACTTCGAAGGTCGTTTGCGAATCTTCAACATTCGAAGCAGCGCGCTTGTTTCTCTTAGGAGAACCCAGAAGTTGTGACTCAGTGTCTTGATTGGTGGAATGCTCTCGTCTTCTCTTCTTCGTGACTTGGATGGAATCCTGCACTATGCTCGACTCTGAATCCACTGGAGGTGGGGACATTGGAATTGGTGACTGTCTCAGTGCTTTGCGTTTTATAACACTGCTTCTCGTTTTATGCCTTAAAGGACTAGAATCCAATGTAGTATATGAGTATGGGATGTCAATCTCTAATGGTTTCGGTGATGGCTGGGGAAGATTGATGGCAAGGCTAGGGTCATTTTCTGGCTCCTCATCTGATTCTGCGCCATTATGGTCCACTTGTGCTTCAGGTTGGTTATAAAGGCTTTTTTCATTTAAAGACCAGTTTGAGTCACCGGTCTCAAGAGAGTTGTGGCCACGAATACTCATAAGTTCGATAGAACCACTTTTGGAGGCACCATCACTACGGGAACCATCTGATTGTGTCTCCTCGACAGTGATAGTAACTTCCTTCACTGGAGAAGAGTCTATGTCAATATCCCTCGGGCCTATAGTATTCGTATCAACGATCAAAGTGTCTTTGTCACTGAACTCGAACTCTTCCCTAGATATGATTGAAACCTCATCTGAGTGAATGTCACTGCTTGGTTCACCAGCATTCTCTTCAGATGACCCACAGTCATCGTCATTTTCATCATGATCTTCATATGTGCTTTCCTCCAGTCGTGGATCAGCTTCCAAAGGTGCTGCAATCTCTGGAGAACTAGCAATATTTTGTGATTTCTTGCCATTAGCAACGGAAGAGAAACCTTGATTCAATTGTTTGTTTTCTAAGTTAGCATCACTCCCACTCACAGTTTCTGCACAGATAGCGATAATTTGAGTTTCATCATCTTCACTATTAAAGGGAATCATCTGTGACTGAACTTCATCAAGACTTGGCTTAAAATTATGCGTATCTTTCACTCGACAAGGCGACAGGATGTTTTGAATGTCCTGCTTCTCAAAGCTTGACTGAGTCACCTGTGTTTCCTTTTGATCTGGATTAGATCCAATGACTTGTGTTGTTTTCTCTCCAGTGGAATCAAAAGAGACAGGGGGTCTCATTTTCAATTCTTGATCGCTCGCTTCCATGATCTTATCAGATACCTTCATCAGATCATCACCTAATATCACAAGCACTCCAGTATCAAGCTTTTTTGAGATAAACTCATTCACCGACCGAAGCTGCTGATAGTTGGAGGCTTCCATTGACTTAAGAACCTTGAATAGTAGCCTGTAAACTTTTGTAAATCTATCAATTAGTTTTGAATTGTCCATGTCTTTCGGTGTACTTGAATTGAGACTAAAACAGAGATTCAACCCATGACAAACGATCGTATCCAGCTCACGCAATGGTATCAGACTTTCACTTTCACACTTCTCTTTCAGCTTGTGTAGATAAGTCCCAAAGTGTGAAAACATCACAGGGAACACATCAGAGGTGTATAACCTCTTAGGATCAATCAAGTGGTAGTAAAAGTATTGATTGTTGGATAGGTAAAAAAAAGTCTTAAAATTCCCGTACTTGGAGAGTTTCAGCTTTGTCAAAAGCTCAAAAAAAGGTGGAGTGTATGTCATGTCAAAAACCTGCAACCTTTCCTGAACCTTAGCAGTTAGAAGGTTTTCAAATGCTTCTCTGGTGGTATTGGTAATACTCTTTGATAATGGCAAACTATTAATAAGGTTGAACACACTATTCGGTGACCATGTCCCTAAATTCAAAGAATCCACAAATGGGGTGAGATCAGACGCATGCCCAAGAAGTACAGACATCACATTAATGAGAAGAGTAATGGATTTTTCCGGAATCTTGACAATGATATTGACAATAGACCTGCGCTCAGATTCAGTCAGATTCTTTACAAAGATTTTGGACTCGAGATTGTTCACAATAAAATTCATCAGCTTGGTGTACTCTGGGTTGTTGTGGGCCCCACTGGGGATTTGGAAACTGCTGAATACTCTGTCCAAGATGAAATATTCTGAGGTTCGATTCTGTTGAATAATGAACTTCAGAACATCAGTGGCCTTAACTTCATTTGCTATTGCATGTACTATCAAAGATTCATAGAAAGCAAAATCCTTTGTAAGGATCCTTGTTCCGAAATTGGTTTTCACAAGGACGGTGAATCTATTAAAGTGCTCAAGTTTACCAGCGCTATCCTTTATTCCTTTTGTGTTAGAGTATTCAGGAATAAACTCCTGATATTCCAGTAACACTTTTTTCTTTTGAGTTTCGAATATTTTGGACTCGGTCCCTTGGCCTTGCAACACTATCTTCACTTTAGACATCATTCCAGACAGCACACTCAGCTTCACCTTAGATAAAACCATATCATTGTTCCAGATCTTTTTGTTGAACAACTTAAAATAAACCCCATGACTCTCAAACAAAGCAGCAGCCGGTAATGGATCCAAAGTGTTGACCTTCAACGGTTCTGTTTGCAACACAGTAAAAAGAGCATTACCTGTTCCATTAAGGCCATTATTCTTACTGGTTAATATCTGAATAAGCAGCTCCCTATAATGGGTTATTACTAATGGGCCAAACGCATTTTCGTCTTCCAGCTGGATTAACGTCATGATCAAAGTCTTATAATTTGATTTCTTAGCTGTAAGGGTAAACTTGCTGGCGTTGATACCAAACACAAATCTCGTCAGTAAAGAGTTAATTGCATTAGCAACGTCAGAATTCTGGTCCTTTCTATTGATGGAGCTTATTTGACCAAAAATTCTGAACATGCTATTGTTTTCGATGGGACTTTCTTTGTTGCAAATGACATAAATGATGCCCTTCCACGCTTTCATGGCGGAAATTTGAGGCTTGAAATTGTCACCGGAACCAGCGAGAGTGAAACACTTGTCACAAATCGCTAACCAAGAGTTACTCATGAACTGTAAGTTATCTGGATTTCCGAAGTAGGCTATCGTCAGCGCCATCCACACGAGCATTATCAAGTCGCAGTTATCAAAGCTCAGAAGTCCAGTAAGTTTGTTTGTGATGAACGTGAAAATGCTTTGCTTAACAAGGATAGATGATTTCATGTCAAGATAGGCCTCGGGCACATCTGACTTCAGGATCTCTGTAACTTCAAAGTGGAAAGATTTGGAATTCAGAAACTGTGAACACGCTTCAAGCAGAACTCCAACGGTGGTTTGCATAGCTTTTTGTTGGAAGCTGACAGTGGAGTCTAGAACACATTTGAAGACAAATGAAATCCAGTTCTTGCAATTCTTTTCCATCATTACTGGGGAGTGTTGTACTAGTTGTCTCAAAATGTTTAGTTTCTCAAGAACCAGCGAAGTTGAGTTATTGAATGTTTTGAAATTTAATGTTGCATGCAAGATCTTCTCTTGTAGAGGAAATGGTATTGTGGTGTGTAGTGTCTGATCTTTCAATAATTGAAGATTTGCCATTAGAAGATTCTTGGAAACAGAAGGTTTCAGTAGAGTTATGCACGCATTTTGGATAACCCACTTAGGAAACTCCACGTTATGTTCACTCTGTTTCCAGCAATATGTGATGAGCTTTGTATTTGATATCAGAATCATCGCCAGTTTAGTTAACTGAACGTGGATTCTGGTGCTGAACGGATCATTTTGTACGTCTATCTCTTGTAAACTCATAAGATCCCTTCTTATCAATCTGCTCAGGTCTGACATATAAGCCAGAAGGATGGTAATCTTTTTGGGGTCATGAATGTCCTTTAAAAGTAGATTGAATGTGGCATAAACTTCAAACTTCTTAGAGGAATCGACCGGGTCTAACACAACAAGGCCGCCGTGGATCAGGGATTTGAACGACACAAGCTCATCATGAATTGTAGTTTGGTTTTGGGGAAGTTTGGCAATTTGGCCAGGTGCCCAGAAATCAATTTTGCTTGGTGCGTTATGGAGTCTGCTCTTGGTTGGAGATGAAAGAAACTGGTCTTGCTTGGATATGGTCACGATTCTAGATGTATCTTTCAATATAGACTTTCGTGGTGTCTTCTGCACCATCTTCTTGGATGATATCAGCTTAGCTGAGAATGCGACACGTTTTTTCTTTAAAGGGGACGACCTCGATTGAGTATTCAAGAGTGGCTGCTTCTCTGGAGATGGTGAAGGGTAGTAGCTGGCCTTCTTGACTGGGGAGGAGACTACCTCACGGCCTCGCTCTATTACTGGAGCACTTAGCGGCTGACCATGGTGACTTGTGGTAGCTCTATCCCGTATTCTACCGCGGTTATCTCGTCTGAACAGGTTGAACATAGCTGGGCTGCTTGCGTGATGATCAAAGTCTTCTTAGGCCAGTAAATAAACGGAGACGCGAAAACGCGAAAAAAAAGTTGATCAAAAACTCATAACCTTTCCATATTGGATGGATTCTCCAAAATGCAATAGTTCTTATCAGTGGATGTCCACCCAAACCGCACAGGCTGTTGGAAGGGCATATTGGAGATCGAAGTATACATTTTTTCAAATCAAGATATTGTATTGGAGCGACTATTGTCATGGTATCTATCAATGCTGTGCTTCAAACCTACCCAGGGCGTTCAAGATCTCAGTCCCAACTTTAACACTGTCGATGAAAACCACATCTGTAACTTGGGCTTCTAATTTAGCTTCAAGACCTGAAAGACCAGCACATCCAAGTAAAATAATACTTGCGCCTTTAGATTTTAGTAAAGTGGCCTTCTCGACAACTTTTTGGAAGTTCTTTGGATCATTCAGTCCCAGAACGTTCACATTTGTTGCAACTGTACCAATAAAGGAAGGAATATCAGTTCCTCCAAAGAAGTGGTTTACAGCAGTGTCTAGAATAGACTCCCAGGAAGTTGTGGAGGTCAAAATACCGAATTTTGCAGGTGATTGCGATAAGGAGTATGTGATACTTGCTTGAAAGATACCTAGAACAGTCTTTCCAGTCAGTTTACGTAGTCTACCCACTAATGGATGATCTGAGTAACAGCAAATGAGAAATCCACTGTGCGTATCCAGAAGCTCTTCCTTACGAGCGGTTAGGTCTCTAATCACAACCTCACAGGACTTTTTGGAAGTTTCCTCACCATCAATCTCTTCGGGGGCGTCTTTTGGAGCTGTGTAGAAATCGAGGTGAGCACCTGGAGGTGTGGCGGCGATTCTTTCAAGATTCTTTGTGACCGATTCGGAAGAGTTAGGGTTGATAATAAGTAAGTTCATCGGGCGGTGCATTCTGATGTGCGGATTGTTAAAAGCTCAGAAGTGGTATCGGCGGGATACATACTGCTTTTATATCTGGTCTCGGCAAATACCGAGCTGGTCAGATTTTTTCGAAATAAGATATACGTTAATTTTGACACAAACGAGCAACCCCGGATCAAGACGGAGACAATGGGCTCACCAGATACCAAATCTCGTTTTCAGAAGGTTGTGGTTAAAACTTTGGGTCATATACAATCTACTGCAGAGCAGTATGCGGATTCTGTGCCTGCTGAGCAAGGCTCGAAGCGTAGGTTAGCAGCAGTAACAGCAGCTTCGATTATCAGTGCCAGTTTGGATCGAGCTTCAGAGGTTACCACTGATGAGGAAGATGGACCATTTCCACCAGGAATGACACAAGAGGAGAAGAGAATTGCCAAACAGAATCACTTCATTGATATTTTATTGGAGAAGTTGCTTGTGAATGCCATTCCAGATAACTTACCAAACAAGGGCGAGTTCCAATTCAGAATCAACGATCCAATGCGGAAGGAGTCAGAGAAACTGTCCGTTTCCAAGTTCACCTCGAATTTGACACAACTAACAACTAAGATTGGTGGTATTTTTCAAGCACAATACTTTATCCTAAGGATATTCAGTTGGGCAGAGCCATCTTTGACCTTAACTTACCTTATCGTTTACACAATCTTGATCCTACATCCACATTTACTGATTATATCACCTTTGTTATACCTATTATACGGAGCAATGCTACCTGGTTACCTATACAGACATCCCATTCGTAACTATTTGCCTTCAATAATACCGACCAAGGACCGTGGTGACTCATTGATCGAAAAGTTTGCACGAGTCAAGGACAACAAGAAACTAGATGCAATGTTGTATACAGATGATGAATTCAATGAGAGGGTACCAGAGGTTGATGAGTCCGTGGATACTTCGACCAATCTTTTGAAGACCCAGATGGAGTTTTTGATTAATATGCGAGATTTGCAGAACTCAATGACTGGCATGCTCAAACTTAGCAACAAGCTCGAAGATTTTTGGTATGGAACTGCTGGTTTCAAGGATGAGAGGGTCTCAACATCGCTCTTTTTCACGGTTTTACTTACTACCATAAGTTCAATGCTAATAGATCCTTTAATCAATTGGAGACTAGTCTTCATTGTGCTTGGGTGGCTCCTCTTGATTGCAATTCATCCCAAGGTCCTACCTCATCTCAAGAATGCACATGAAGTTCTAGTAAAGCCCCACAACCTTAAGTTTAGCAAAATGGTCAAGGAATCTGAAAGAAATGATATCATTATTGACGAATCTCCAGAAATCAGAGAAATTGAGGTATTTGAGATTCAAGACAAGAGCTCCTCTATCTGGAGCTTCTATCTTTACTCAAACAACATCTTTGATCTTACAGATGAGTACAGAAGAGCACAGAAGCCGCCTCCTGGTGTCATGTCTTTGGACGACGTCGGGTGTCCAAAAACGTGGAGATTTCATGACAGTCAATGGAGCATTGATTACGACTGTGAGAAATGGGTTAAGGACAGGGGATTGAGATTGAATGGGATGAATATTGATGAAAAAAACGAATTTTTGATTGATGAACAGTTTCGAAGAAGAAGACTCTTCAGAAACGTTATTAGGTATTCTAAACCAGCAAGAAAGCCTCCACATTTGTTATGAACACAAGTTATAAAAGGAACAGCATTCTTATAGATGTGACTGTAGTATTAATTACTTCAAAGTGTTTAGGATACTCTCAAAAATATCCTTATTCATCCTCCACACCAGGCATCCCTTCAAATAATCTGCCATAACATTCAGATTGGATATCGTTATAGTGATCATAAGGATTTGATTGTTTAAGAGATTCTCCACAGAGATTACAGAATGGCTCAGAGCACACAAAACATTTCATCTTGTTGCATCCATCGGATTTAATGACCACAGTGTTACACCTTGGGCAACTCACCATCTCCTCATTTTCTTCAACAGCTTCGTAAAACATTCGATCCGCTAGAAATGAATCAACGCTCAACCTCAAATTCTGTCTCCCATACATGGTTTGCAACTTTTTTAATGAAAATTCTGAAACCTCTCCATTGGCGACTCGCTCGACAACGTCCGTTGGAATAGTATTTAACTTCATACCACATGAGTTGTTTTTGCCATGCCAGCTGTGGTTGCAGTCAAAGCAGTATGCTAGTTTGCAGTATGTGCAGTGCATCAATTTGTCGTCCACGTTTTCTCTGAAGATCCATCGTTTGCATCGTGGACATTCCGAGCATGAGAAGGGGTAGACAGATTTGAACTTTTCAAATCTTGCCAATTCAAGGAGTTTTTCATATTTGGCGATTAGTTCATAATTGACGGCTACTTGTCGTAAGAGGGTTAAGTTCAACTTATCGGTGAACAAGAGCTCCTTCAACTCAGTGATTGTCTTTTCGCTGATATTCTTCAATGACACAATAGGGCAGTTCGGACATTGTAGCTTGAGCACATCATCTCGGTTGATAACCTGCTCAAAGAACTCCTTGAGACAGGGTTTGCAGAAACAATGATCACAATCAAGGAGGATCCCATCTTCTTGACCATTCTTGGATTCGAGGCAGATTGAACATGTGAATCTATTGATACAGAAGTGATGGAGTCTTGCCTCAGTAGTCATTTGACGGTATTTTTTGAATTGCGCAATGGAACTGGTATCAATGGTGTTTGGAAATATCTTCGTAGAGAACTGGTATTCCAAATCATTCATGACGAAGTCAAAAATCGTGAACAAAGACATATAGTGAATTGGTTCAGTGTCATCTCTAGTTTCTGATATTATCCTTCTAATCTCGGTATTAATATCTTGGAGGACGTGGTTATCCAACCAGGAGCACTCAAACATGAAGTTCTCATTAGAGATCGGAGCATCACATGTAAATGTGAAGCCCTCAACAAAATTGGATTTAATTATGTCAACTATCTTTGATGAATTATTATTTTCGTCTTCCAACAGCCTAAATGATATTTCATTGGAAGGTTTTAGGTCTTTAGATATGCACAATTGATAACTAAGATCTTCATTTTTTAGTTTGATTTGTAATTCAGGGTAAATAGACTTCAAGACATCCAATTGCTCAAGCACCTCACCGAGATCTGACTCTATAGACATCACAGAACCATAATTTTTTGTCCAAAGATATAGTGAAGTTAACTGCAAGAAGTTGTAGTTTAATGGGTAACCTTGTAGAAGATAAGTATTGTTTTCTCAGTTCTTATTTGATTTTTTGTATAAAGATATTATTACCTAATATTGTTTTCAGAAAAGCTGGTAGTTCTTGATTTGTGGCTGTTCAACACCCCAAATTGAGAGTTGCAGACAATGGAGCAGATACGCACTTTTGATGCATTTCGTGAGTATAGACTGGTAGTTAGATGGCAACAATAGGTATATACTAACCATTTCAACAGCGAAAATCGCAAGTACACATACTGTTCGCTCCGAACGCGGTGGATTCTCAACGCTCTTAACAGGTTTCTTCATATTATTTCTTACTTATGTCGAATTGGGACACTTTTTCGGTGGTCATATCAACCACTTGTTCCAAGTAGACAAAACTGTGGGTAAAGACCTCATGATAAATTTGGATATTGTTGTCGCAATGCCGTGCAACTTCCTTCAAACCAACATTCGTGATATAACCCATGATAGATTTCTTGCAGGAGAGGTGCTGAAGTATGAAGGGTATTCTTTCTTTATTCCTCCTGGTTATAAACTAAATGATCAGCAGGACATCATCACTCCTGATATTGACGAGATTTTTGCAGAGGGTGTTGTTGCTGAGTTCAGAGATCGTGGTGATTTTAAGGATTCCGGTGCACCAGCGTGTCATATTTATGGAAACATTCCTGTTAACAAGGTTTCTGGAACATTCCAGATTACGGCTAATGGATGGGGCTACAGATCAAATCAGAGAGCTCATGTGGATATGCAATCTTTGAACTTTACACATATTATTAGTGAGTTTTCTTTTGGGGAATTCTATCCATACATTAACAATCCGTTGGATGCAACAGCAAGAACCACCGACGAACATCTACAAAGCTTCAACTATTTCATGACGGTAGTTCCCACCGTCTACAAAAAGCTTGGAGTTGAAATTGAGACCAATCAGTTCTCTGTGTCTAATCAGGATATGGTTTTCAATTCGAAGCAAGGTGGCGTCCCTGGAATATTCTTTCAGTATGATTTCGAACCAATCACTCTGGTGCTGGAAGATCATCGAATTCCATTTATTACTTTCGTGGTTAGATTGGCTACGATTTATGGTGGTGTTATGATTTCGGCCAAGTGGTTGTACAAAAGTGCGGACAAGTTAATTGCGTTAATCTTCGGTAAAAGATTCGCTGCTAGAGGCGAGGAAAAAACTACTGGTTTGTTGGATGAGGATCAAGATTGATGTATTTGTTTTTTGAACACACAAGCTCATTTTACCCATGTTTTGTTTTGCTAAAGTATTACGGACTCATTTATTTCATACATCATTGTGTCGATTGTGTAATTTCAAAACCTCACCAACAAGATACAGACTGCCGCATACCACGATATTTTCCTGTCCTGCTAGCAATTCAAAAACTTTTATCAAATCGTTTTCAGTCACTATATCAGTGGTATACTGCAGTAAATTCTCTCTGATATTCTCAGGAGCGTTTGGCTGAATCCAAGGCATCCCATCCACTGCCCCAAAAGTAGTAACAATAACCTTATCCCGAGGTTTGAGACATAATTCCCTGAATACTTCATCCATATCCTTTCCTTTTGTCAATGCAACAACAAATGTTAAGGGCTCCTCACCATAGGTGGCTGACAGGTAATTCCTTAGTTCTCTTGCCGATTGATCATTATGGGCGCCATCAAGTAAAATAGAAAGAGACGGTTTGACGCTGGAATACTTTAATTCTAATGATTGAAGCCTTCCTGGCCAAACAGTTGACTGTATGCCTTTGACCAAGTTTACGTATGAGAACTTGAGTTTGGACGAGTATGACTTTTCAAGAAAGGGAAATACAAACTCCATAATTTTCAAAGCAACAGATAAGTTCTGCAATTGGTAACCTCCTTTCAAAGGAGATGAGTCCCTTGGAACAGACCCCCAAGGAGTTTCGATTTTATTTGACTTTGCCAGTACTTCAAAATTCTTTGATCCATTCTTGTGGGCCTGCTCAGATACAACTCTGAGAACTTCAGGATCGTTGCTTCCATCCACTACATTAGGAATTCCAGGTTTGATTATCCCTGCCTTCTGAAATGCAATTTCAGGAAGGGTATTCCCTAGTAAATTTTCATGATCCTTTCCAATCTTGGTCATTCCAGTTACAATGACACCCTTCTCAACAAATTTGTCCTCCGACCCTAACTGTACACCTGGCACAACATTTGTTGCATCCAAACGTCCACCAAGTCCAACTTCTAAGACTGCTAAGTCCACCTTCTCTAATTCAAAGATTTTAAATGCCACAATGGTAAGGATTTCAAACTCTGTGCAACCAACATCAAACTCCTTGTTTAAAAGAAGAACTTCCTCTTCAACTTTGTGGAATAGGTCCCATCTAACAGGCAAGTTGTCCAATGTGATGCAGTCATGACGGTGTATGAGGTGAGGAGAGGTGAACTTGCCTACTTTGAAAGCATTGGTAGTTGTGCATTGGATTATTGAAGTGAGATATGCACAGACTGAGCCTTTACCATTTGTTCCTGCAATGTGTATGTAGTTTTGAGCAAGTTGAGGACTTCCAAGCTTTGCAAGGAGAGAAATAACCCTCGAGAGTCCAAGATCGATAGGCATTGAAACGATGAAGCAGCGGGGGATGTTGTTTTGTTTTTAGTGAATACAACATAACATGGCTAAACATATTACCTAATCATGTCAACTTTTTTTTCTCGATCGCTCTGTTCTCATTTGATTTCAAAACAAAACAACAACGTGACAAGGTCACAGCCCAATTCAACGCTATAGCATCATGTCTCTCGAAAAGAAGCTGAAGAAAATGTTCCAGGCTCCTCGTAAGGGTGAGACCTATGAGCTGAGAGCAGGTCTTGTCTCCCAATACGCCAATGAGCGTAAGGACACCATTAAGCAGGTTATTGGTGCAATGACCGTGGGTAAAGATGTTTCCTCCCTGTTTCCGGACGTACTCAAGAACATTGCAACGCATGATCTAAAGCAGAAGAAATTGGTGTATCTTTACCTCATGAACTACGCCAAAACACACCCTGAGCTGGTGATTTTAGCAGTCAACACATTTGTTCAGGACACTGAGGATCCAAACCCACTCGTGAGGGCCCTTGCCATCAGAACTATGGGATGTATTCGTGTGGATAAGATGGTTGACTACATGGAAATTCCTCTCAACAGAACATTGAATGATGAGAATCCGTATGTCCGCAAGACTGCGGCGATCTGTGTCGCAAAGTTGTTTGAACTCAACAGGGAGATTTGTGTGGAGAATGACTTCATTAGCAAATTGCAGAAGTTGGTTGAGGATTCGAACCCAATGGTTGTTTCAAATGCTATCTCTGCACTCGCTGAAATACATGACACTGATCCGAGTCTGCAGGTGTTGACCATCACCCCGCAATTGTTGAAGAAGTTCCTTCTTGCTCTTAATGAGTGTGCTGAATGGGGTCGTGTTACTATTCTGACAGCCCTAGCTGAATACGAAGCTTCGGACTCTGATGAGGCCAACCACATTATTGAGAGAGTTGTCCCGCAACTGCAGCACTCTAACCCTTCTGTTGTTCTATCATCTATCAAGGTGATCTTACTCAACTTGGAAAAGATCTCATTTACGACAGAATACGAGAATATTATAAAGAAACTTGGTGCTCCATTAGTTTCTTTGGTCTCTACACCTCACGAGGTGCAGTATGTGGCTTTGAGAAATATTAGAGTTATCATGGAGAAGTACCCAACCATATTGTCCAATTATTATAAGGTGTTCTTTGTGAAATATAATGATCCACTTTATCTCAAGCTGGAGAAGATTGAGATTATCATTCGTCTTGCTACAGAAACCAACGGCTCTCTGATACTGAATGAATTAAAGGAGTACGGGTTTGAGTTCGAACCTGAGTTTGTGAAACGTGCCGTCAAGGCCATTGGTCAAGTCGGCATCAAGATCCTGAAATATCGTGAGAAGACTATCGACTACCTTATTTCTCTTTTGACTGAGCGTGAGCTGTACGACCATGTTGTTGTTGCTCTAAGGGATATTTTGAGAGCTTACCCAGATTCCTCCTCACTGGTGGTACCTACTATAATACAGCACCAAGATAAGCTTGTGGATCCAGAAGCTATTGCCAGTTTGATTTGGATCTTTGGCGAATTTGAGGCCACTAAGTATGGTTTTAAATTAAATGAATATGTGGATCACTTCTTGGAATTGGAGACCCAGATTCAGGGTGCATTGGTATCATCCTTGGTTAAGATTAATGTAAAGACTGGAGAATACAAGTCATTGCTGGCTAAGATTTTCAATGTTGTGGACCAAATAGAGAATGTCGAGATCAGAGATCAGATCTACTTATACTGGAGAATTCTATCTTTGGATGATGCTTCTGAGTTGAAAAAGCTCATTTTGACCAAACTCAATAAGATTGAGACTACGATTCCACATTTTCAACCAGCGTTACTTCAAGCTCTCCTAAAGGAGATCTCCACTTTGAACTCTGTGCTTTTCACCACGGGCAAAACCCGTTATGCCAAAGCAGCGCAGATCACCAAGATCAAGGACATTCAACTAAATGTTCACAATGAGGAGAATCTACTGGATTTTGATGGTGCTGATGATGACACGATCGAGGAATCAAGCGCAGAAACAAGGCCTATAAATATTCTAGATGAGTTGAATGACCTGTTCACGTCTACTACTATCCAACCGGCTCCCTCGTCCTCAAATGGCGCACTTGACGACTTCTTTGGAAGTACTGTTAGTAACAACAATAACAACAACAGGAGCAGCAGTACCCATAATACAGGAGCAGCGGGCAATAACAATAGCAGCACTTCCAATGACCTTCTTGATCTGTTCTAACTATGAGAAAATATACATTTAGATCACATTATTCTCTTAGAAGGGATTGAAGTAAGCAGCGTAGATCCACGAGACCCTATAACTGTTAAAACGACCTTGTCGCCTCTTAAAATGCTAAAAAGCTGCAACCGGTTTTCTCCCTGGCCGTTCGCCGTGCGGCATCAGTGTAGGGAGGGGTTTGAGGATGAAAACAGGGAAGGGCTTTGAGAGGAATTCAAGATGAACAGCTTGGAGTTCCTATCATATCTCAGTGCTATCAGCTTATAGACCAAAATCGAGTGTAAGAAGTACTATAACTTGAAGTCAAG
Source organism: Barnettozyma californica (assembly GCA_023627795.1). Taxonomy (NCBI): domain Eukaryota; kingdom Fungi; phylum Ascomycota; class Saccharomycetes; order Phaffomycetales; family Phaffomycetaceae; genus Barnettozyma; species Barnettozyma californica. The sequence goes on along the minus strand of JAMAIE010000002.1, from coordinate 1,219,055 downwards.
TAGCTTAAACCTGTCTGGGCCGTTTAGAAATCGGAAAGGCTTTTCTTAGATAAAGTTATGCCAAAAAATGCGAGCTGTCAGGACCAAAAAACGTCCAGTCAATTCGCGGAGTAACTCTGGCGAAAAAGAAAAGTGGATGGATGCCGTTCAATGATGACTCTACTCGTGAAGAAATGCCCTGCGTACTGGACTGTGGTCCCCTTGATATATTGTGGGTTAGATGATACTATGCTGGCACAGTATTAACGATTAAGCGTGCAGTTGGGACTGAGAAAAGCGGAACCGGAGATGATCTGACCCTGAGATGAGAGATGCTCGTCAATGTGTTTGTGTGAATCAATACGGCGGCTTTTTTTCCGTAGAGTCCTCTTGGACCCTTCTGATTAAGTGAGCCCTTTTTTATCCGGCTTGCAGATTCCTGTATCCACACAACTACCACATAAATTTTTTACCCTTTGAAATCCTTTAAGTCATTCAATTCAATTCTAGTCAGCTACGTGGCACAGATTAGAGTACTCAATGAAGACAAGTCCATCATGCTCTCCGAAGTAAAATTTTCTGTGATATCATAATAGCACCAATAAACAGATAGCAATTCTCAGGTGTTTCTAATGTTTTCACCGTTTCTTTTTTGCCTTTACAGTTTACTCGGCGCCAGAGATTTCTTATCGATGACCTCCGAAGGGCATTTAGTGAAGTAATCAAATCAACATTTGCTGCGATTAATCCAGCTTGCAGCTATGTAATCCCATTTCTCCGCTTTGACAGAGCCCGGCTTATCGAGGGATCAATACTTATAAAGACGAAGGTGCTTCTCTTTCACAGCTCGTAGAATACAATCACTTTAATTTGTAGAGGACCTCAAAATGTCTGATATTGACAAAACCAAGATCAAATTCGAGGCTGCATCCTCATCACAGCTTGACTACGAGCTAAATGACCTTGAGAAGGGTGGGTTCACTCCACTTGAGAACCTACAGACTATTGAAGATGAGGCCAATATTATTGCCATTCAGGAAGGCTACCGTTTGAAACAACACCTGAAGGCTCGTCACATTTCAATGATCGCCATTGGTGGTTCGCTTGGTACTGGTTTGCTGATTGGTTCTGGCTCAGCTCTTTCTTCATCTGGCCCTGCTCCTCTCTTTATTGGATATGCTTTTATTGGATTAATTGTATATATGGTTATGTGCTGTTTGGGTACATTAGCCACTTACATTCCTCTTGCAGGTGGATTCTCTGAGTACGCCTCCAGATACTGTGATAGTGCTCTAGGTTTTGCTGTCGGCTACTGCTACCTGTTTAAATACCTCATTGTCACTCCTAACCAGATCACTGCTGGTGCACTTGTTATGCAATACTGGGTCAGTCGAGAGACTGTGAATCCCGGAGTATGGATCACTATCTTTATCATTGTCATTGTTCTGATTAATATATTTGGTGTCAAGATCTTTGGTGAGTTTGAGTTCTGGCTTTCTTGTCTTAAGGTTCTGATTGTTGTTGGATTGATTATTTTGCTCTTTATCATCATGCTTGGTGGTGGTCCAACACATGACCGTCTAGGGTTTAGATACTGGAATGACCCTGGTGCATTCAAGCCATATTCTGGTATCGAGGACAAATCAGTGGGTAAATTTGTGTCTTTCGCAAATGTGCTTGTTACTGCCGTCTTTGCGTACTCAGGTACTGAACTTGTTGGTATTACAGTGGCTGAAGCTGAAGACCCAAGAAGAAACGTTCCAAGGGCCATCAAGCTAACATTCTACCGTATTTTAGTGTTTTACGTTGCATCTGTCTTTTTGCTTGGTATGTGTGTTCCATACAATGACCCATTGTTGATCTCTGCTTCTAAAGCATCCACTTCTGCTAATGCTTCTCCATTTGTTGTTGCCATCAAGAATGCCCAAATTGGGAAGCTTGACCATATTATCAATGCTTGCATTTTGATCTTTATCTTTTCTGCTGCCAACTCTGACCTGTACATTGGTTCAAGAACTCTGTATGGTTTAGCTGTCAATGGTATTGCTCCAAGAATATTTGCCAAAACCAACAAGTTCGGTATTCCATTCTACGCCCTTGGTGTATGTACTGCCTTCTGTGGATTGGCTTATATGTCTGTTTCATCTTCGTCACAAACAGTTTTTGGTTATTTTGTGAATTGTGTCTCTATCTTTGGCCTGTTGACTTGGATCACTATCATTATCACCTATCTCTGGTTCATGCGTGCTTTAAAGGCCCAGAATGTCCCAATCACGTCTTTGGCTTACTATGCTCCATTTCACCCATGGGGTCCATACATTGCTTTGTTCTTTTGTGTCCTAGTTGCCATTATTAAAAACTTTACAGCTTTTATTAACGGTTTCAACTACAAAAGTTTTATCACAGGGTATATTGGAATTCCAGTTTACATTATCTCATTTGTTGGATACAAACTGGTTAAGAAGAATAAGTTCAAGAAGCCAGAGGAGGTTGACTTGATTACTTTGAAACATTTCATTGATGAGGAAGAGGAAAGAGGAAAGATCAGGGATGCTGAGAGAAAGGAGATGATAAAGAACGGAAAGAAGGATATGGAATGGTTCTACCAGAAGTTCATTGGCTGGCTATTCTAAATTTTATATATGTGATTAATGATATTATGTGCATTGTTTTTACAGTCTGATGTATGAAATGCTACCCTTTGTGCAATCAGCGAATATTTACTCAATCCGGTCCAACTGCATGATTGCTGGGGGTCAGCACTCACGGCACTTTTTCTTGGCAGTATCTCTACTTTTTTTTTGCCCTTCAATGATGGTGAGACCAGTAGTATTTTCGGATCCACGGACCGTGGTTTCGCGCCATTGGTATGATTCTGCTCCTAGTCCCACGCAAGCTTGACAGATCAAGCGATCAGGCCAGAGAAGATAGTAGTATAGGGAAGTACGCACCTAGGATGCTTCTGTTATGTCTGGCCTTGCCCAATTTCCCTTGTGAACAAAGATTTGTGATTTCAATTCATAAACCTCGCGTTTCTTTTCATGTTCAAGGAAAGACAGCTTGAGAGAGGAGAGACGGATTTCGGAGTTACAGTTCCTTGTTTGTGACACCAATTCAAAGTCAATCGTTAATTACATCATGCAAAAGCAGACTGGCCTCCACTTTCATGGTTCAAACATCGGCCGTATGTTGTGACATGATACAACTTTCACAAAGCCATTATATATAAAAGATCGTCTTCCCATCCAACAATGACCAACCTGAGAACTTTTAACCCATCCTTATAAGAAGCACACATTAACACATATGAGCTCCAACTTTGACAAGGCCTCAATGGCCAAATCCGACATTGATTCAACAAACGCATACGATCTCGAGAAGCAGGTGACTACTCCAACAGGGCGCTTCGATGTGATGGAGTCCATCGTGGATGAGGACGAGCTACTGGTTACTCATGAGGGATTTCGTTTGAAGAAAGATCTGCAAGCTCGTCACATCTCCATGATTGCCATTGGTGGATCACTTGGAACTGGTCTCTTGATTGGTTCAGGCGCTGCATTGTCATCATCAGGTCCTGCTCCGCTGTTCATTGGATATTCATTTATTGGCTTTATTGTCTACATTGTCATGTGTTGTCTTGGGGAGTTGGCAACCTATATCCCACTACAAGGTTTTTCAGATTATGCATCCCGTTATTGTCATCCAGCAGTGGGGTTCGCTGTTGGTTACTGTTACCTATTCAAATACTTCATTGTCACACCTAACCAAATTGTCGCATTTGCCCTAGTTATGCAATACTGGGTTCCAAGGGATACAGTTAATCCTGGAGTTTGGGTCACAGTCATACTGGTGCTCATCGTTCTGATCAATATCTTTGGTGTGAAGCTCTTTGGTGAATTCGAGTTTTGGCTATCTGCTTTAAAGGTGGTTATTATTATTGCCTTGATTTTGATTCTTTTCGTCATTATGGTTGGTGGCGGCCCATCTCATGAGACTCTGGGGTTCAGATATTGGAAGGATCCTGGTGCATTTAAACCATACTCTGGAATTGCCAATGAATCTACAGCAAAGTTTGTGTCCTTTGTTAATGTGCTAGTCACAGCCGTGTTTGCGTATTCTGGTACAGAACTAGTTGGTATTACTGTTGCAGAGGCTGATAACCCAAGAAGAAATGTCCCAAGAGCAATCAGATTGACATTTTACCGTATTTTAGTTTTCTACGTCTGCTCCGTTTTGCTATTAGGTATGTGTGTACCATACAATGATCCATTGTTGATCTCTGCCACCAAGGCCTCTACTTCTGCCAATGCCTCTCCGTTTGTTGTTGCCATTAAGAACGCTGGTATTGGGAAACTTGACCATGTCATCAATGGATGCATTTTGATCTTCATTTTTTCTGCTGCTAATTCTGATTTGTACATTGGCTCCAGAACTTTGTACGGTTTAGCAGTCAATGGCCAAGCCCCTCGCCTCTTTGCGAGAACCAACAAATATGGTATTCCATACTTTGCGCTTGCTACCTGTTCAGCCTTTTGTTGTCTTGCATATATGTGTGTGTCATCCTCAGCTCAAACTGTCTTCGGATACTTTGTCAATATGGTATCCATCTTCGGTCTTTTGACGTGGATCTCCATTCTTTTGACGTTCATCTGGTTCAACAAGGCATTGAGTGCTCAGGGTGTTTCCAGAAAAGAATTGCCTTACGCTGCACCATTCTATTCATATGGTACTTACTTTGCCCTCTTTATGTGTGTGCTAGTGTTATTCATCAAGAACTTCACGGTCTTCATCAATGGGTTCAATTACAGAGACTTCATCACCGGTTACATTGGAATCCCAGTTTATACCATTGCTTTCTTGGGCCATGTATTGATTACTGGGTCCCGTTTTAGAAAGCCTGAAGAGGTTGATTTAATCACTTTAAAACATTTCGTTGATGAAGAAGAAGAGGAGGGTAAGATTAAAGAGGCTGAGAAGAAAGAGAGATTGAAGAGTGGGAAGAAGAACTGGGAATGGTTTTACGAGACTTTCGTTGGTTGGTTATTCTGAGTATTATATGCATGTTTGTTTTGTTGATATTATAGCCGGTTAATTCTTTTTGTAATTACGACATTGTGAATTGAGATAGTTCTTAATTTTTGTCCATTTCACTCATGTTTGAGTGGCTCACGCTCCTGTCGTTCATCCCCACCACTTAAATTGCACGCGGTCGCTTCCTCATCTCTGAGACCACGCCCCCACTCTGGCTTTAGGCAGTCAAGGTATATTTCGTAAGGAATCAGACCATCAAGGGCTTCAGTGACCCGCTGAAACGGACAAAAACTAAATAATCTTAACTGTAACGAAGAAAAGATTAAACAGTGGACCATGGAAGATCGATCGAAAACAGAGACAGTTTGGAGGTGAAGCACTTCAGGTTAATGGACTGGAAGGTGTAGTGGTATATTGGCCAACTCGAATTATAGTATCTGAGATGCTTACACAACTGGTAATGTTCACTCCATTATCCACTATTGGAACCTAATTAATTTGGAAAGTGGGGATGGTATTGAAGCAGGATTCAATACCACGCCTGGCTAAATCGCTGTTGTACGGATACTACAAGAAAAGCTTTTGAGTCTTGATTTACTACTTACTTTTTCTTTACTAAGGAAGTACATCAGTTTATAGTGTTGAGTTACATTGTATCTAGAGTTCAGAATCCAACTGGTCCTATTATAAATTTGGGGGGACAGGCGAGTTCGTTGATAAGAAAAACTCGCGACTGAAAACACAACCAAACATCCTGTCAAAACAACAGTACACTCATCGTCATACGGCTGCCGAACTCAACGTCTAATGCGCTATCTCAACACCCGACAAGCTACGCTCATTTTCGCAGCCATTTTGGCCATCGGTATTCTTGCCTTCTTCGCCAATAACAACTCGTATACCGTACGTGATATTACATCGTACCTCGAGTCATTAGACATTGGTGGTAAGTCCGATACTACGGGCACCAAGCTCAAGGGCACGATCGTTGACAACAATAGCCCTGAAATGATCCAGAAACACGTCATTGAGAACAAGGTGAATGAGTTACTGAAGAAAAAAGTGGCGGAAGAACTAGTCTATGAACGCAGTGAGATGGAGAAAGTTAAGACAAAACTCAGGGAACAAGAAGAGAAACTCACCAGAGACAAGAAGTCCCTCGAAGACAGTATCAAAAGGTTTGAGAAAGCAAGCTTTATTCATATGAACAATGACAAATTTGAGGTTAAAGATCATTATACCAAGTTTGAGTACAGTTTCAGTACTCAAGAGAAGGATGGTAAGAGAGAAATCGATGGTATTCACAATGATAACATTATCTTTTCTCTTGTCGATGGATTCGGCAAAGATCGTACATATGAGGACTTTTTAAAAACGATTTCATCCCTTGACTTTGTGAACACTAAGACAACCATTGCACTAACGGTCAAGGGCGAAGCCCTGTTCACGTCATTGGTCCAGTACTTTGCAACATATTTCCATGATATCAACAAAGCTGAGAATGTGGACTCTTTGAAGGATAAATTCTCCCGTGTGGTGCTCCTCCGTGTTCCTTTCCTGACAAATGATCTCAACTTAGCATCGTCCAATGATCCAAAAACGCATATCCAACGTCGCAAAGCCGTTGCCCGCGTTCGTAACTTCCTCATCTCTATAGGGTTGGCCAATGAAAAGAATGCACTCTTTCTGAACTCTGATGTTGTCGAGACGCCAAAGGATATGACTACAACCTTCATTAAGTCTGGTAAGGACATTGCTACTTTGCGTGTAGGTCCAAAAAACGCAGATGCGGCTCTTCATTCAGTTCATGATAAGAGCACTTGGCTTGGATCTCGTAAGGAACCTAATGCTGAATTGGCTGCTAGTAATCCAGAATACAAATTTACCCCTGGTTTGGAAGAAGGTGGAAAAGACCTTTTTGATATCTCTTCTGACTTGGAAGGAAATGGTCTAACGAATGCTATCGATTCTTCAATCCAGGTAAATTCTGTTGGTGCTGATATCTTGTTTGTAAAGGCTGGTGTTTTAAGACAGACTGGTGGTGGATTCCCAGCATACCCTGTTGTGGGTACAACCTCGAAGGAAGAAGGGTGGGATGGAGTTGACAATGAAGGGTTATGTTACACGGCGAAGGTCATTGGGGGGTGGACATGCTGGGCCTTTCCCAACTTAAGAGCTTATATCTCTGGTTGATTGCTGCTCGGAGACTGTGCATACAGTCAAAACTATAGTTTAGGAGGTAGAAGACACTGTCATATATAGAGCATCATTAGGCAATCAATGGTATTCACTATGAACTCTGTTTCCTATAGAATAACTTTCCTCATTTCTCTTAGTTTTTTTGGAAGCGTATTCAAAAATAGATGGCTGGTCTGGAACACTTCTCTTTCTTTGAGATTTATCTGATGATTTGTTCTGAGTGACTGCTCTCTTCGCTTGTTGATTAGTATCATTCTCTATATTCAATGACTCTTTCTTGATACATTGATCATCCACTGCTGTTAGCTTCGCTAGCTCTTTCTTTATAGAATTATCATCCGCTGTTTCTTTCTTAAGTGCGTCCTTCTTCAGATCTCTTTCAGCAGACCCATTACTAAAGAACTCATGAATGGCGCCTTTTTTCTCAGATAATGGCTTTGTTAGATACTCCTTATCAATAGAAGTCTTACCTGCGTCTTTAGATACCTCATACCATTTCAAGACACCATCCCCACAAACATTTAGACATCCCGCCACTTTATCACTCCATTTCCCCTCCCCTAGCCACAACTCCCACTCTTTAGTACCTGGTTCCAGAAACAATGGAATTCTAGGATGCAAAATATGCAGTTCATTGGTAGCAGGTCCAGTGATCACTGTAAAACTATATATATTCTGTCCGTCTCCAACTTCCGTCGTTTCATCTTGCCAGTAGACCTTGTTCCAAAATCCCGCAAGGTAAATCAGCTTCCCATCATTCCTGGTGATAAAATATGGAACCTTAATCACTTTGCCTGATGCATCTTCAATCTTTCTCCACTCATAGTACCCTTGAATAGGGACCACTGCTCTCTTACCGTCTCTCATCGACTTCCAGAGTCTGTTTCCCTCTTGCACGGATTCTATTCTAGCATTGAATGTGGAATAATGTGCTTTTTTAAGGTCTGCTCTTGACTTAGTCCATGGAGGAATCAGACCCCAGGTCATAAATTGCAGAATTGGGACATTGTTCTGTTCATGTGAAAGGAAATATACTGGGGCTGTACGTGTAGGTGCAATATTGTAAGAAGGTTGCCAATTGGAGGCATTGACGGTCTCTGTTGCGGCCTGGACATTGTCCTGTTGAAATTGCTGTTGTAGGCTTGGGACATCCTGCGGTGGTTAGCAGATGCTTAATTACCCTTCAAAGTGAGAAATTTTGGGCAAACCACACATACCAGAGAGAGAGCATATCTACCACACATGATGATGACCAGTTGATCTCTGACTACCAGAAGACATACACAGGTTGCTGTGGAACCTTCCTAAGTTGTGTCAGGTTTGCTTATATAAGTTCTGACCAATAAAATAAGCACTCCAAAAACCGAAGCTCTTTAAAACTTCACAGCATCCCTTTATAGACTCCAGACCATGATGAGCATTCGCAAGGTGAAAAGGGTCCTGTTGACTTCACCGTGCTTGTCACATTCAATGGTAACAGTCTCTACTCAAGCATCACGAATCCCATCTATGCTACATCGTTCCTATCATCGCCAATATCGACAACCACCTCCACCGAGATCACGGTTTTTGCCCAAATTCCTCATATCGCTCGGTGTGCTCTCTGCTGCGTCATTTGTTGCATGGTGGGTCTATTGGCCTCATCATACTTTTACCTCATCAGTAGCGAAAATCCTGCGCAAGGCACTATGGGCGGAATCAGCCAAGGATGGTCCTGATTTCCAGAGTGCACTAAAATTCTACCTGGAGGCTTTGAAACAGGCAGATGTGGAAGGAATGAACACTTTCAGTGACGAGTACACTGGTATTCAGCTTAAAATTGCTGAAATGTATGAACGCTTGAATATGAATCAGGACGCTCTGATGGTTTACTCTGAGATTGCTGCAATGTACCTTGACCAGCTCACCAGTGGACAGACCAGTGATCCAAAGATTAGAGGTCACCTCATTCAAAAGGATCTCAGGGTGGTCATCAAGATGGTGGAGTTGAACCAGTCGAATGCGGAAGCGTCCAAAATGCTGTTAATGACGCATTTCATTATTGCCCAAGAAGAGGTTTCTAGGAGATCTAGAGAGGCTAAGCAGTTGATTGACCAAGAAAATATTGAACTAATTGCTGGACACGAACAGCAGCCACAGGAGCTAACTGAGTCAATGGCACTAAGCGAGAAGGCTTTGGTTAAAAATCCTGCTGCTTGGGCTCCATTCCGTGATGAACTTTTCAATGCGAGAGATTTGTACGTTGCTATCTGCGTATCTAAAGGAGAGTTGTCCAATGCATTGAGGGCAAAGATTTCTACAACTGCGTGGATGTTAAACGCTGATTGCAATCCAGGTGAGATTCTGATGTCACAAACCAACTTGGGTAGTATTATGTACCTACAAGCTGAAGAGTTCGAGGCCCAAGAACTCAGCCTAACCAAAGCGAAGAAGAACGAAAGGGAAGTGGAAGAGGCAAAAATCTCCAAGGAGAGATGTATCAAGCTGTCCACAGATTGTTATGAGTCTGTCTTGAGCTTCACCAAGAAGCTGCCGGCCAATTTACGCAGAGATGAAAATGTCGAGGAATCGATCGCATTGGCCACTTATGGCTTAGGGGTCATTAAGCTACATTTAGGTGAACTTGATCTTGCGAAATCGCTATTAAGAGAAGCAAGACTTAGAGCAAAGGGATCGGGATTTGCTGATTTGGTGGTTGAGGCTGAGAGAGAGTTAGCGAGTTTGCAAAAAGAGGTGGACGAAAGAGGTGATAAGGGGGTTGATGAGACTGATAGGATCAAGAGACTGCTCAAAAGACAAGAGGATCAGCCAGACATTGAACTGGATATTCAATTTGTGAAACACAAATAGTACATAGATAAAACATTCAACAACATAGTCAGAATGTAGACTCAATGAACTAGGAATTTTTTTTATAAATGAATCTAGACAACAGGCCTCAATGTTGCTGTTACGCTCATCTTTTGTAACAATTATAGATTTTTCCGGGCTATAATTCTCTGAGTAGGGTAAACTCTTTTGGTAACGTGATGACTGTAACAGTCACAGCTCATGATGCATGTGAGAGCACGGGCTATCGGATGAACTTTAACATCCGCCAATCCCTAAGATTCCCACGATCCATATCCTATTAATACCAACTATAACCGCAAATGTTAACTATGGCCTACCGGTCACGACTATGTCGGTTGTCTAACATACGTTGAGCCCTTGGTGTTTCTAGAAGAGTTTTATGCAAGCAATTAAAAATTGAATCCGGTAAGGCCACACATCTTATCACACAAAAAGTAAACCTAATGATGACTAATTTTCTTATCGCTAGAATCGCATAAAAGTGTTAAAATCCCTAAAATCCCACCTTCTTTTCTTGACTTCATCAAGTTTATTTACTACTATTCAAACTACTCAATCCATCATGTCAGCCCTAAAAATCAACACTGCAGTTCCAGTCGAACTTACGACCACTCAAGGCTACAACGACTTTGTCAGATCCCCTCTTAACAGAGAGCAGTCAACCGTTTTCCCAGACAATGACCAGACAGGCTATGTCCTAGTGAACGACGAGGTTGTCGCCACTGTTTCTGGTGAGGCTAGAGAGCACTTGTTTGCCTACACCCAGGAAAGCCCATATGATTCGCCTCTGAGCTCCCCAGTCAGAAACTGAGATCGCAACCGTTTTTTTGACAAGTCTGCAGCTATTTGTCACTGCTGATTTCACGGGTGGCATCTGCGTCTCATTATAGATTTTGATTCCTCTCATGCATGGTTAGAGATGCTGATTGTTTTTATCTGTTTTAAGTGTTATTTGTTTTGGGTTTAGGGTTTAAGGTTATATCCGCATGTCGTTCGTTTGCATTAAAGTTCCATTGTTCTTTCATTTGTTGGTAATACCAAAGTTTCTTCTTTTTATGACTTATTCTAGAGGAGTTAACTAGATAGCTATTATTCATGTTGGTAATGTACATTCGCTAGAGTATTCACTACTGTACAGTAGTAACGTATTGCGTCTCCATTAGTAGTGCGGCAAATATTACATGAATACCAAACAAATAAGTTTGACTACAAGTAGTTCCCTTTTATACAATTATTTTATCAAAACCTATTAACGACAACCAAGCAAGCTTCAAACTTAGTTGGTAGTCATAACTTGCCAGACTCTGATGACAGAGTCAGTGTAACCGGCAAACAAGTTTTGACCGTCAGCGGACCAAGCCAAAGAGATGGCCTCTGGGTCCTTAGCCTTACCAGAGGTAGCGAACTCTGGCTTCAACTCATCAACCAACTCACGCTCTTGCAAGTTGAAGATCTTGATGGAAGAAGAGGTGGCAGCGGTCAACCAGTATCTGTTTGGAGAGAAGACCAAAGAGTGGACCTCATCACCAGCTGGCAAAGTGTAAAGAGTAGTTTGTTGGTTCAAATTCCACAAGATGATAGAACCGTCCTTGCCGGCAGAGGCAACCAAAGTTCCATCTGGAGAGATAGTGATGGTGGAAACGTAACCAGTGTGACCAATGTAGTCAGCAGACAATTGGTAAGTGGACAAGTCCCAAGACTAAAATTGAAATGTTAGTAAATAGATCTGTGAAGCGAATTGTAGTAAGGACAAAAGATTGAATAGGTCTTGTATAGCATCAGAGATCTTGGTGATTAAATATGTCTCATTCGAAGCTGGCAAGCGACGTCCGAAGTAGCAAATATAAGTAACATCATTTAGAGCATCCAATCTTTTGATCCTTAACTGCGGTTTAAAATTAAAACTTACCTTGACCAACTTGTCCCAACCGGCAGAGATAACGGTTGGTTCATCAGCTGGAGAGAATCTGACAGCAGAAACCCAGTCAGCGTGACCGTTCAAAGTGGCCATACAGTCACCTCTGGTGTTCCAGATTTTGATGGTCTTGTCACGGGAGGAGGAGACGATTTGTCTGGAGTCCTTGGAGATGGAAACAGACAAGACATCACCCTTGTGGTCAGCGAAAGTCTGGGAAGTCTCACCAGTCTCCAAGTTCCACAATCTCAAGGTCTTATCCCAAGAGGCAGAAAGAGCACAAGAACCATCTGGAGAGATGACGGCATCTTGAACAATGTGAGAGTGACCGACCAAGGACTTCTTTGGAATACCGTATTGTTGGTCGTCACGGGTCAATTGCCAGGTGATCAAAGTCTTGTCACGGGAAGCAGACAATAGCAAGTCTGGTTGGGCAGCAGTGGTGGCCAAGGCGGTGACCCAACCGTTGTGGCCCTCTAGGGTACCTCTCAAAACTAGAACTTCTTTACCAGACATTGTTGAAACTGATTGATGGATTCTACGAAGAGAAAACTAAAGATTGTTTTTCAACGAAATTTTTCATTTTCTGGAGGACAGTTATCTGCCAGTTTGATACGGTCGACGATGCCAATGTTCTTAAAAATGTAGAATGAGTTCGCGTAAATCGCGAAAGTGTGTCTGTACCATGAAAATTAGTTAGGGACCAATTTTACTGACGTTAACTATGGCACTCTAGTAGATTCCAGCATGCTAAAAGTGACTGTTTATTTTGAATTATCAGAGTTGAGGAATGGTCCCACCCATACACCAGTTTGTATGGTTTGCAGCACTGTAGTCTTATTCGCGCAGCCTCAGTTGCAGTTCAACAGAGCCCTTAAAGGTGCCAATCTGGAGGGAGTTGATTTTATCCTGAATGAGTTGAAAGAATGAGTAAAAGAGAACAACACCCTTTTGTGCAGGAGCGTCTTGAGAGACTACACGAAATTGATTCAGTACGTACATCGCTCAACTGTGAATGTGAATTGTACTCCTGCTAACAAGATTGATCAGAGACTGGTTTCATTACTAAACCACTCGTCAGCCACTCTTACAGATCTCACAAATCTCAAGAAGAATGCATACGATGAGGATGAACTGGTAAAGACAAAGGAGGATTTTCAACAAGATATCAAGAACTTTCTCACAGATCTTGAATGGGCGTCTGTTAGTTTAAAGAGAGAGATCAAGACTTTAGATGACAGAATAGGAAGGACTGATTCTAACGGAATCACGATCCTCCCCATCAACATCAATAAAAAGGCTACCTGGGCAGGCGAAGAGAAACTTAGGGATCAATTGAATATCCTTGAGCATTTGATTTCTGGAGACGACGTGAAGGAGGATAAGAAGGAGAATGTTGTAACTTGAGCTGGACTCCGCATTATCTTGATTATCAATGACCACTAGTACGACTAACAGTTCATTTTAGCTCCCTTTTTAGTAACCCACTTTTTGCTTTTGCTCACGTTGTCGTTGTACCAGGGTTTAGATATAGGAACGTGGATTTGATAGCGTTACAAGAAATCAGCTTTCACATTGCTTAGATTCACAAACTCAACATTCAATTGAACTCAGAAATTGTAGATCAAAACCTGTTTTGACACCGCCCTCAGTCGAAACTATCAAGATCATAACACCATCATGATTGTATACGTGAAGGGTAGTGCTTTCGGTAATATTCGGCTTTTATTACATTTGCCCCCTCAATCTTCGGAAGTCGGTTGTACTTGAATTTTGCTTATTGTTACCACTGTGAGCAAGTTTGCGTCTTAAAGTGACAATAATAACAATCTCCATTCCCATACAGAATAGAATGAGCGAACCCATCTTCAAGTATACACCAATTGATGAGATTCCAGCCAAGGTCCATTACCTCAGGGATTCCTACGATGCGGGCAGACTCCAATCCCTTGAATCCCGTCGTGATCAGCTCCGTAAGTTGTATTTTGCAATCAAAGATCACGAAGATGATCTTAAGCGTGCAATCAAGCTTGACTTGAACAAGGCTGAAGAAGAGTTTGAAATTCAGGAGCTCAATGTTGTTAAGGGTGATATTCTGGAGACCATTAATAGCTTGGAGAAGTGGGCAAAACCATGTAAACCAGCCGATGTTAAAGGTATCTTTAATTTTGCCTCTCCAAAGATTATCAAGAACCCATTGGGTGTCGTTTTGGTGATTGGTGCATTCAACTTCCCTTTGAACTTGACTCTACAGCCACTAATTGCTGCTGTCGGCGCAGGTAATACAGTGCTACTTAAGCAATCCGAACTAGTCCCAAATTTTGCTAGCACACTGACCAATATCTTGACCAAGGCTTTGGATCCAGATGTTGTACAAATCGTTGATGGAGGTGTTGAGGAAACTACAGCAGTTCTAGAAGAGAATTTCGATAAGATAATCTATACTGGTAGTGGCACGGTTGGTAAGATTGTTGCAAAGAAGGCCAGTGAAACTTTGACACCAGTGGTTTTGGAACTTGGCGGTAAATCCCCTGTCTTTGTTACTGAGAACTGCAATAATTTGCGTTTAGCAGCTAAACGAATTGCATACGCGAAGAACTCCAATGCCGGTCAGATTTGTATCTCTACTGATTTCATTCTGTGTCATGAATCCAAGTATGACGAGTTTGTGGAGAACATGATCGCTGAGACTGACAGAATGTATGGTGAGACCAACAAGGGTAAGAACTATGGTCACATTGTCCATGATGGTGCTTTCAAACGCCTTGAGTCGGTCTTAAATCGTACGAATGGTGATATTGTGTATCAGAATGGTGAAGCCGATGCCACTATCAGATTCTTACCATCCACTATTGTCAAGGATGTCACTTTTGAGGATTCCTTGATGGAGGGTGAGATTTTTGGCCCAATTTTACCAATTATCAAGTATACTGATCTGGATGACGCAATTACTGACGTTCAGCACTTTTGTGATACTCCATTAGCCCTCTATATCTTCTCCAATTCCAAAGCTGAGGAGAAGCACATCATAGCCAATATCAGATCGGGTGCTGTCTTAGTAAATGATGCCCTCCTGCATGCTATTGTCTCCTCTTTGCCGTTTGGTGGTGTTGGCCAGTCAGGTTATGGTAACTATCATGGTGTTCACGGCTTTAATACTTTCTCTCATGATAGAGCGTATTTGAAGCAACCAGCTTGGACCGAAGCTTTGCTGGAAGCCAGTTTCCCACCTATTAGTGCTTTTGATTTGAAGATGACTAAATTCTTTTTGCTTCCCGCTGAGAACATCAACAGAACAGGTCCAGTTATTAAACCCAACTATTTGTTCCATGGTCTCGTGGCAGTTGCTGCGCTGATTGGTGGTTACTTTGGGTATAATGGTATTCCAGATAACCTACAAGTTGTCAAGACCTAATTTCGTCAGATTTTCTAATGATATTGTTCCTTATATGATTGTTATGTTAAAAATGAATGTCCTACTTTATTGGTGTAAGCGCCACACACAGTTAGTATATAAATAAGTGTATTTACAATGCAATAATAAATAACTTCTCCAGCCACATCACAACTCTGTTTCACCAATTAACGCCATCGCCTTCAAATCACCATTGGAAATCAATGGTTGATCTAAGGCATCAGCGACACATAACCACGGGTTTCTGGACCCACCCCATTTCAATACCGAATGCTTGAACTTTTCCCCCTTAGCTCTGTCCAAGGGGTTCTTTGCGAATAGGTGTTCCCAGACCTTTGAAGCAATTGCTCTGTCGAGAAGATATGAATAGTACGACGCGCCATATCCAAACAAATGACCAAACTTACCTTGCCAGTTAGAATGCAAATCAGCAAAAATCCTAGACTTGTGTTCCAGGCCATGATAGAGCGTTGTGGAGTCAAAGGTCTCCCCTAAGACAACATCAGAGTGCAACAATTGATCTAATAATGCCATTTTAATCTGGGAGTAAGACTCAGCGTTTTTCAAGAAATCCTGCTCTTTTTGAAAAGATTGAAGTAATAATGGGGGAATAGGCTCATCAGTGAGATAGTGTCTAGCAAAGGTCTGAATAACCCTAGGGTCTTTAGCAAAATGCTCCATCAAGACGCTTGGGAGTTCAACAAAATCAGTGGCACAACGCGTTCCACTAATATTATGCAATGATGTTCTTCCCAACATAGAATGCATCGCATGCCCCATCTCATGAAAAATTGTTTCCACATCGTTCAGGGACAACAAGCACTTGCCAACACTCTTGTTCTTCTCGAAGTTACAAACAAGGGAAATGACCGGAAGTTGAAACTTCTCTCCAGTCGCATGAGATTCCCCAACTTGTATCAGCCGCAACTCCTCCTTTGTCTCATCTGGGTAAATTCTTCTAGAGCAACAAACAGTGAAGTGTGCAGGGTTGGGAGTTTTCCCTTGTCTTTGAAATAAGTCACAATACACCACACCAATAACTCCTTCTGTCTCACTGACGACATCTAATCTTCTGACATCATCATTCCATGTTTCTCCTGACTTGACCTGTGATGGAATCAACTGGATCCCATATATTGTGTTGAATAGGTTCGATAGACCCTGCATCACCACACCAAGTGAGAAGAAGGAGCTGATTTGCTCAGTGTTGCAGGATCTCTTTGTGGTTGCATAAACATTAGAATAGTAGTCCCTATCCCATGGCTTTAAAAACTCAACCACTTCATCGTCACTCAGTTGTCGGCCTTGCTGCTTCAATTCCTTCTGCTTCAAATCCGCAAGAACTCTCAATTCTGCGACAGCATGGCTTTTGGTCTCATCAGCAAGCTTAGAAAGAAAGTTCATCACATATTCAGGCTTCTTCGCCATCTTCTCATCCAAAATGTATTCTGCATAACTGGACTTTCCCAGAACATGCGCCAAGATGCCTCTGTACTTTAGCATAGTCTCCAAAAGTTGCACCTGTTGGTCGGTAGTGTTGTGCAAACTGATCCAGATTTGTTTTCTAACAGATTCGTTCTTGCAGCTTCTGAGGATTGCATGTGGTAGATAACCACCAGTAGGTACTTTGTACTTGGTTCGAGTAAGATCCATACTCAAATGGTTTAATATTTGACTGTCAAGATCCTGGAGCTCTTTGGCTGGAATTGAAATGTAATCATCCCTTACATGCCCAAGGCCATTGGTAAAATGTTGACCATAGACTGCTATCTGTTGAGATAGTTCGATGAAATCCTTCCTTGTCTCCATATCCATATTGATACCGCTCTTCTCGAAGTCAGATAACAATATTTGCCCGACTTGAACCTCCTCGTGAGAAAGCTGGTTTTTAATGTGTTCCGTGCTCAATACCTTCTTCAGAATCTCATAAAGTTCAACATTGGTGTTCAAGATATTCATAAACTCAAACATCTCTTCGTGACTCTCCTGTGCTGCACTTATGAATGATTTGGATGGATGAGTGACCCTGATGAACTCCGCTAGATCAATCACACGGCACAAGACGTCACTGAGACGGTCCAAATTTGTAATGTAGCTCTTGAGACCCTCGTCTGATTGATTCGCAATCATCTCATCCACAATACCTTGTGCACGAGCGAGAGAATCTTTCGTGAAGTTTCTGAAACCCGAGGGAGAGGTCAGGTATGGGTTTTGGAAGAGACCAGTCTCCTTTGTGAATTTCTCTAGAATGCCGCCAGAGCGATGAGACTTGTTGAAGTTCTGCCAGTACGTGTCATCATCAAAGATCTTCCTTATTAGTTCGTTGTCATAGTTAATCGGTATGTGCTGCTCAAGGGGTATTAATGGCTTGGAAAGATCTCCTGTGACCGGGCCTCTTGTCGGTTGCAGAGATTCCGGGGAGATGTGGTTCTGAAGTGTGCGTTTGGCGCTGAACCCACGTGACAGGGACAGGTTACTGAGCCTCAAAGGAGTATATCTCAGAATCTGTGTGGGTTTCAACATGCTTTGGGTGAATTAGGTTGCGAACTTGAAATAGTTATGAGATATCGAGTTACTGATTGATTGGCTTTGGGTTATTTTTCAATCTTAAACTCCCGTCCCGCTCATGCATTTTCGCACGTGATATTTAGCGGTGTTTCACGTGACTAAACAGTCAACTAAGCTCCTTGCTTCGGCAGGATCTTTGTGATTCCTTCCTTAGTAATAAGTACTATCAATGCATATTCCCCTCATTCGTCAACTATAATCCTTGAAGTCGCGATCATCAGGTGCCAAGATCAGTAGGTTGTTGAGCCTTCTGTGAAAGGAAT
The DNA here is from genome assembly GCA_023627795.1 of Barnettozyma californica. Classification (NCBI taxonomy): domain Eukaryota; kingdom Fungi; phylum Ascomycota; class Saccharomycetes; order Phaffomycetales; family Phaffomycetaceae; genus Barnettozyma; species Barnettozyma californica. The sequence continues at coordinate 1,200,832 of JAMAIE010000002.1, read as the reverse complement.
CCAGATTCTGACAGTCTTAAAGGCACACTAAGGAGTCGTGGACTGGGCAAATCAAACATCAATTCTGTCATGTTGTGAATTCTACCTAGATGTCTAACCGATGCATAGCCCGCAGGTCAGAATTCATATAGTTGCGAATCCATGTAGAAAGCTTAGTGAGCAGATATCATGATCATCAGCTCGCCAATTTGACCGTCGTGTATGTTTTCTTTTTACGGTTTTCGCGACGTAAGAGAGTTGTGGGCTTTAAATTTCCTTTTGCGTTAAAGTAGATGATGTCAAGGTACTGCCACCAACAGTCCAAAGTTTATAAAGCCTGAGTCTAGAAGTATTGGACATAGAAATCTACATGATGAATCATGATGGTCTTAAGACCGGTGTATCACCTCAGTAGTTAGTACGTAGGAAAGCCATTGAGCGTGGAGCACAATAAGGCGATTAGCCAGACCGCCGTCATGTGGGTGCCATGGTATTTGGAAGCCAATCAACGTAATCCCACTGTACCTTTTAACACAATTGAAAACTAGGCGCAGCAAGAGACTCGATTCTCGAGCCTCAACGTTGAAGTAACAGCGAAATGTTCGAAAAATCAAACTTAAGTGTGTTGTTACTCAACACTAACCCTAGCGGGAGTACGTACATACAACGTATATCATATTACTTTCTGTCCTACTTGAGAACTTGAGGTTCACTGATATAGCTATTTTTTTGTAGAAGCAACCGTCGCGTCACCGCTAGTTTTTTAGTCTCTCGATTCTCCGCTGCGACATCTAAGCCTCATGTTACACATCCGTTTTAGCTCATATGCAAGTAATGCAGATCGCTACATCGCCGCAGACACATTTTCCGACGCGTCGCTTTTTCTTTTTCAGTGTTTTGACTCCTGTGCTTAAGGGGTGAAAGAAGGAGATGAGCAAAAAAGAAACATGACACGCCAGCTGCAGGTTGGATATAGGAATTATAAATACGGCGCCTATGTCCATTGATCTGAAGTCTTCCTGATTAGGTTATACACAAACGGTTTATCCCTTCCATTCCTTTCTAATTGACTTCGCTCGTTCCAGTTGATAAACCCATATCTTTACACTTTTTCTACAATGAAGTTCTCAAGTTTGATCGTTCCAGGTCTGTTAACCGTTTTGGCACTTGCTCAAGATGATGTCCACCAACACCATCAGCACAAGCGTGCAGTAGAGACTGTTGTTGTGACTGAACTTGTATCGAGCTACGGTCAAAGTGTTGGTGTTCCAGCTCAACCAGACACCACATCTGATGCCACTACTGCTACTACTGCAGCAAGTGGCAGTGCTAGCGATGTTCCAGTTTCTTCTTTTGTTCCATCATCATCATTCTCCACTGTGCTAGTTGGCTCGTCATCTACAAATCCAACTTCCTCTTCGTCTACTTCATCCTCGTCCTCGTCCGCTACCGGCAGCAACGAAGATCTTGCTTTTGCTGAGGGTGCCAAAGGTATCACCTACTCCCCATACACCAACCAGGGTACTTGCAAGGATGCAGCTACTGTCAAGTCGGATATTGCTAAACTGTCTCAGTTTGATGTTATCAGAATCTACGATACTGACTGTTCAGGTGTTGAAAATGTTCTTGCTGGTAAGACTTCCAGTCAAAAACTCTTTGCCGGTATCTACTACATCAGCAACGTTGAATCCTCAGTTAAGATTCTAATTGATGCCGTTGAGGCTACTTCTGGTGGCTGGGACAACATCTATGCTGTCTCTGTTGGTAACGAGTTGGTTCAAGATGGCTCATCTACCCCAGCTGCTATTAAGTCTGCCATTGCAACTGCCCGTACTTCCTTAGAAGCTGCTGGTTACTCTGGTTCAATCGTCACTGTTGACACTGTTGGTGCCTATACTAGTAATACTGACCTATGTGAGATCTCTGACTTCATTGCCGTGAATGCGCACCCGTACTTCAACGGTAACGTTGCCCCAGAGAATGCAGGTTCCTTCTTGCAAAGTGAGATTGAACTGCTTCAACAGACTTGTGGATCTACAAAGAGTATTTTGATTTGTGAGTCTGGTTGGCCGACACAAGGGGAGACCCTTGGAACTTGCGTCCCATCGATTGCAAACCAAAAGACTGCTGTGGAATCTATTGTTTCTGCTGTGGGTGGTCAGACACTGTTGTTTACTACTTACAATGATTACTGGAAGTCTCCTGGCACATATGGTGTTGAACAATACTGGGGTCTGCTACAGAACTAGATTTTCATAAATAAGTATTGTACGCTTTGGATTTGCATTTGTTTTCAATTCTTTATCATTTTGGGTTTTAAAATGAATTTTGGGTTACTTTTTTCTTTATTTACTTTTTTATGATGTTCTCTCTCTGTACATACATACATCTTTACAGCTTTTTATTGGACAAATAATAGGATACAAAACAATGTAGATATAGATGTACGCTTTCATGCAACGATTGTATCACTCGTTGGCTTAGTAGCCTCCTTCGCAGCGTTCAGCTTGGCTAGCTTGAACGCCAAATACTTTGCACTGTGTCCAACTCTTAAACCTCCTGCATTACCGTTTTCAATAGCATCCACTTCTTCATCCTCAGCCTCCGCATCCCTGCTTCTCTTCTGGCTGCTCGAACTGATCTTATTAAAAGTCAGATACTTCCCACTTGGCAAAACCCTGTTGGTCACATTCACACCAGGAGCACGGAACCACAAGGCAGGTCCCACTGCAGGAACATCAGTTGAGATTCCCAATAATCTTCTTCTATTATTGCTACCATCCATCTTCATTATCGCTGCGGTATTGTTAGAATCCAGCTCAATAGGGATCGTGAAGGAAGTCGCAGTGTTCGTTGGAATATATGATGGTGCAGCATGGTAAAAGCCCGTATTCTGAGGCTGTCCCACTGCATATCCTTGTGAGTTTATTGTACCTCCCGCTTGTGGTGGGAGAACTGAGTTACGCGGGTATGTGACTATTGGGGTTGTTGACGCTGGTGTGTCTGTTGGAGTTGGGTCATTGGGTCTAATGATATACTTTGGACAGATTCTAGAAGTCGAATACTGACCCAAATCGTCAGTCTCGTCAATTCCACGGACATACACTGCACCATGCAGTGGAGGGGCATTAGGTGCGCCGATAGTTGGTTGTGGAATCGGCATGTCAATGGTGGCATTAGCAGGAAGAAGGTGCTTCAGCGGTGACTCAATCTTCTTGAAACGACGGAGTGATGCCAGTGGGGTAATTGGATCCTCGTGATCACGTACTTCGTCGGGCAGACAAGCTTTCCATGTTCTAATCTTATTGAAGTTTTTGTCGTTGTCGTTGTATCTATATTCGCAGATAAAGAGGGGTCCATCAAATTTGAACGCAGGGTCACCACGTTGATAACGTGTGAAATAAGCCACGTAGCATTTCCCAACAATCTCATCTGCAAGATGATCTCTATATTGACCTGATTTGACGACTTCATTCTCATAAAAGAGACGATCAACTCTGTGAACTGTTTGTTCTGGTCTTAGATACCAACACACATTGATCCAGCGCTGTCCATCCTGCGTTTGCCAAATTCTGAACAGTTGTGCCACTATAGGCTTAGTGCTGTCATTTGGATTATTGATAAGAATCCAGTCACCAATCTTGAAAAGTGATCCGTGAAGTTCAAGTTGATCAAGTGGGATCTTGAGTGAGTCTGTTGGAATGTAATCGGAGTCTGGTCTCTTGAGCTCTGCAGCTGTGGTTTTCTGGAATACGTTTTCCAATAGCACGGCTTGTTTGTACACAACTGAGTCCTTCTCATTATAATATTTCGCATTAGAGAACATCAGCTTCATATCATCAATGTACTGCTGAACATCCTTGTACTTACGCTGCTTGATTTTCTTTCTTACCTCATCAAGTGATATCGGTTCAGAAATAGTGTTGTAATAATCGGGGTACTCCCTCATATCTGGCAACCTTTCGAATGGAGTAGAAAGGAAGTCTCCGTTCTGCATCTTTTCTTTTCTAAGCACTCTCATTACATTTTTGATTCTTTGTTCAAATGGCTTGTCAATGACAGGAGGTCTACCTCTCTTGTATGACTGATCCTTACTATAGCCCTGAGGAACATTTCCTGAGATGTTATTCACAGCGTGAGCCCGCCTCTTGCTGCGCGCGTGGTGATGTTCCTCTTCATGATCCTCCGTCTTATCCTCAAGTCCTGGGGTTGACAACTTGGACGACCCCATGGAATTAGGTGCAGGTGGAACATACCCATATGGAATCAACGCGCCCGCACGATTTGGTGTAATGGCAGATGTGTCAGGGTATCCCACATCGTAGCCTTGTTCGGCGAACTTTGGAATAACTTCATTCTTAATAAAGGCATCCAATTGTTCAGCATACTTGTATACAAACGACCCTGGTTCGTTGTACGTCTTCGCATTCCACACAATCTGGGCTAGATCTTTCACAAAATCATTGCAGGACTGGTAGCTTGTGTATCTCTTCTTGATGGAGTTGAGTGATGTTGGGAACAGTATGATGTCGTAGTAGTCTGCGTAGATCTTCTTATCGGGAACAACGTGGAAAATGGGGTATATCGGCTCCCCCGTTTCCTTGTCCTTAATTTGAAAGATCTGATCAAACAAGACCTTGATTTTCTTCGCAAGGGGAGAGACTTCTTTCATTTTGTTTTTGGTGTTTTTTTGGTGTTGGGTTTGTTTTGGTTTTTTTTTTTCTCTAGTGGCGTTCAGCGATTGAAAGCAATGGAACAGGTGGTTGGGACACTACCACCTGTACTACTACCTATGACAAAGTAGAAGAAGGAGCTCGAACGCAAGAGAGATGACTCTTGTATGTTTTATAGAACGTGTGTCGTAAGTATACAAATTAAGTGTCGTACTTCCATCAACCAAGAGTAGTTTACTATTCAGGCTCTGGTTGTTCTTGGTTAGGCAGCGATGCTCTATGTATCCCAAACAAAAATAAAGCCGGTTAAGCTAAAACCTGCAAATCAAACCTCATAAAGCGTATCCTGGAGTCCAAGAAATTGTCTTTACGTGCTCACCCTTTTCAATTTGAATATTGTTCCGCCGCAATTCGATATAAACTAGAGTCAAGAATTAACTATATAAATTCAGGAATATTTCGCCGCTCTATCAAGACAATGGAGAGTGGGATCAACAAATCGATTTCCTCTGACCTTGAATCCTTTCAAACACATCTTCTTGACTCTAACATCATCCTGGCTGTATTAGGAGCCGGCCTCTCGGCATCTTCAGGACTTGCGACGTTCAGAGGTGAGGGTGGTCTCTGGCGAAATTATTCTCCAATTGACCTTGCCACTCCAGAGGCCTTCCAAATTGACCCAGGCTTAGTATGGCAATTTTATAGCTCACGGCGTTATGCTGCGATGCACGCGAGACCTAATAGGGGTCACTTTGCACTCGCAGAATTAAGTAGGCGGATGAAGGACAAATCTTTGACACTAACCCAAAATGTGGACGGTTTGAGTACGAGGGCAGGACATGACAAAGAAAGAATATTGGAGTTGCATGGTAGCTTATTCACATTGAAATGCACTGGGTTCTTTTGTAATTATGTGGAGGAGAACAACAGAGAGCATCCCTTGACACCAGCGTTGCTAGCACCAGAGGAGAAAGAATTGAAAAGGGAACTTGGAGAGGTTCCTAAAGACCGTAAGAAAAGGAAGCTAGAAGAGCCGATGGGGTTTGCCATGCGTGGATTAATTTCATCAAATGACTCATCAACTACCACATCGCCTGAATTGAAGGCTGTGGAGTCTATACCTGAATCAGATCTCCCTCATTGCCCAAGATGTAATGAGCTACTACGCCCGGGAGTGGTGTGGTTTGGTGAATCCCTGCCCTTGACAGTCATGGACACAGCAGATGACTTTCTCTTGAACAACAAGGTTGACCTTGTCCTGGTCATTGGTACAAGTGGCTCTGTGTGGCCTGCAATGGGGTATGTGGAGCGTGTGCAACGACAAGGAGGTAAGGTGGCAATTTTCAACACAGAGGTAGATGTTAAAAATGTGGAGAAGGACGGCGGATGGGGCTTTGTGGGTGATGCTGCGAAGTGGTTACCATTAGCTTTGGAACCTCTTATTGGAAGTGACTACTTACCGAGGAATTGGAAGAAGTTGTGAAGATGATGATATTACGAGAATAATAATGACTAATTTTGCACTAATCACTAACGTATATACAATAATTGGGGGTGTCTAGTTACTTTTGGGATTGCTTCTGTTTTAGCAATGCTGCCCTTTGAAGAATTGGAACAGAGATGTCCTGTAACGCCTTTGACAAATCTCTAAGGATTGGCACTGTAATATCACCGTTGTCCCTAGCAATTTGGATGCCCTTCTTCACCTCACTGATCTTCTGTGCCAATAATTCATAGTCCTTGTCGTTCTTTATGACCTCTTGGAACGCTGAGATTGCCATTTCTGTGTCATTTAGTACCATTTCTGTGTTCCTTGCGCCTTCGAGTTTGTTTTTCTTGATGATATCTTGCTCCTTGTTCTCCTCGCCTTCCTTTACCATCTTGTTGATCTCGTCTTCAGTCAGTCCAGTGTTGTTAATAATGGTAATAGAAGTTTCCTTGCCCGATGTCTTCTCCTTTGCAGAAACGTTCATAATCCCATCAGCATCAATATCAAATGTGACCTGAACTTGAGGAACACCCTTTGGAAGAGGAGGAATACCACTAAGTTTAAAGTTCCCTATCAATTTATTTGCATCCACAAATGATCTTTCACCTTGATATACTCTAACCTCAATTCCGGTCTGGTTATCCACACCAGTAGAGAACACTTCAGTCTTCTTGATAGGAACCACGCTGTTTCTAGGAATTATTGGTGAGAAAATGCCTCCATGAACTTCAATACCCAAACTCAAAGGTGCCACGTCCAAGAGAAGTACGTCTTTGATAGCTCCGCTGAGCACACCGCCCTGGATAGCAGCGCCCAATGCAACAGCTTCGTCCGGGTTGATGGTAGTTATCGGCTTCTTATTTAAAACCTCTTGCACAGTGGAACGGATCTTCGGCATTCTCGTCATACCACCCACAAGGACCACCTCATCAATGTCATTTTTCGTCAATCCTGCATCCTTCAATGCCTGCTTGATTGGCGGAATAGTGCGATCAATGAGGTGCTGCGACATGGCATCCAGCTCGTCTTCAGTCATCTTGAATGATATATGATGCGTACCAATAATAAAAGGCAAGTCGATTGTGGTCTCCTTGACATGAGACAAGGCAATTTTGGCCTTCTCTGCAGCCTCTCTGATTCTCTGAATGCGTTCTCTATCATGTGACAAATCAATCCCAGTCTCTCTGTGAAGTTTCTCCAAGATGTATTTCACTATCAAGATATCAAAGTCTTCACCACCCAAATGAGTGTCTCCATTTGTCGCACACACCTCGAACACACCATCTTCTATATCAAGAATGGAAATGTCAAAGGTACCACCACCCAGGTCATATACGGCAACCATACCATCATTTTTTTTATCCAGTCCATATGCCAAAGCAGCAGCAGTAGGTTCGTTAATGACTCTCAAAACATTTAGTCCAACAATCTTTCCAGCGTCCTTTGTCGCTTGTCTCTGTGCGTCGTTAAAATAAGCAGGCACGGTCACGACAGTGTTCTTCACAGGTTCACTGAGTCCCATCTCAGCAATTTCCTTCATTTTATTCAAAATCATCCCGCTAATCTGGGGAGGTGAGTATCTTTTGCCAAAACTCTCAAGCCAAGCATCACCATTCTCAGCCTCTACTATTTTATAAGGAACATGATCCATATCGTACTTAATTTCCTCATCATCAAACTTACGGCCAATAAGCCTCTTGGTCGCGTAGAATGTGTTTTCTGTATTCAGCAACGCCTGTCTCTTTGCTGCTGCACCGACGATGATAGATCCATCTCTTGCAAATGCGACAATTGATGGCGTAGTGCGTGCACCTTCATCATTCTCAATAATGCGTGGTTCGTCACCTTGCATTACCGCCACAGCAGAGTTTGTCGTACCAAGGTCAATGCCAATCACTGTAGTAAACTTGGGTTTGCTAGCAGTCGCAAGAGTTCTGTGCAGGTATCTAGGGAACCGTGTAGTAAGTGATCTGAGCATCATATGTGTTCTTCCTTGTTAACCGTGGTGCATAAAAAGGTTCAGCTGTTGTCGCTCAAAGTTGAACTTATATCTTATATTGCGTCTCACTAATTGGGCGTCTTGTCAAGGACCTTCTAAAATCCAGACCTTAAAAAGCCTTTAAGGATTGTTCGTTATCGTTCCTTTTCAAATATTCCGAAATGCGTACACCGCTTATGTAAGGGTATGACAATCCTCAATGTATGAAAGTTCTACTGATGCAAGTCCAGTGTGAGTTTTCGAGTCAGAAACTTTCATTAGAGGATGTTAAGTGGCCAAGATCGAGCGAAATGAGGGATCAGAGAGTATATAGCAGGCGAAGCGATTTGGGACGTCATGGAACAACCTACAACCCTTGCAATAATAGTAATCAACAGTAAACTAAAAGGAAAAGGAATAGAAATTTCATTTCCAAAACTTCAGATATTGACCCCAACTCTTTTTCGATATATTCTCTCCCTCGTCGAAACTCTCAGGTGTGTTTCTGCGCAATTCCTCTAGCTTCTGTTCAACAACCTCAAGCTGCACTGTTTTAAATATGTTAGTCTTTTGGCTCCTTCTCTCTTATTGAACGCCGAATATTGCCACTTACTCTTTAACTTCTCTTCCTGTTCTTTATAAACCAGGCTCCACCATATCCAATGTAGGGTTATATATCCTGTCGACGCAACGAGGAAGAACAAAATTATTGGTCTCAGGAAGAATGAGATAGTAGCTTTCTGTTTTCCTAAGTGTTAGTTTCATCAGTTAAGCCAGTGAAAGCATCGATCAAAGAGTCAAAGAACATACTTCTTTTTTTTCACCAATTTTTTTGTCAAGCTGATCAATATGACCTATTTTGTCTTTTACCAACGCATTCAGTTTCTCTATTTCATGAGCACTTTCTGATCGCGTGTTAGATCTGGTAACAGGGGTTGTGGATAGAAGACGCGTTGTTGCACCCGTTGCTACTGCGTACAATTGTGGGCTCTTGATTGATGGGAGTCTAGAAGCGAGTGATCTGGTATTTAAAAGCCGCAGCATTGATTTTTAATGACTTTATAGTAAGTTTTCTGATCTCGGTAATATGTTTTTTTTTTTTTTGATTCTCAGTTTGATGGCAACACATCAAAGTTCCCAAGCTAATTTTCCCCTAGTTCTTGATCATGGAAATTATGGTTCGAACACGCCTAGGATGACAATGGAATGAGGTTCGAACTAATCGTTTTAACTCCGTTGTAGGTCAATAGTAAAGGACGCCAAGTATCTTCAATAGAGCCTTCATGATTGAATTGAGCTTGTTGTCTACCGAAAAGTTGTTACAATTTTCTGACAACCGCACTTCAATCTTCAGTACTGTCACCTGGACCTTATTCAGGTAGTTGCTAGTATTCTTATCGACCACTTCTGATATCTTCAGTTCATCTATCTAGCACTAGTAGCTGATGACTTTATTCTTATATAGTATATGGCCTATCCAAGATCTGATGCTCCTGAAAATGCAATAGTAACGATTTTCTTAGTAGCTGGTTTTGGCTATTCTACGCACAAACACCAAAATCTGAAGCCTTCCGTACAAAAGCCGCTATCTGGTGCCTTTTTGTATTGGCGGTCCAAAACTAAATGCATTCGTATTATATCTGGGAACCGTGGCATATCCTGTTCACTTGATAACTGACAAACACTTCATCCAATTGGGCTTTTATACCAGGGCTATGCTGCCTCACTGTTTGCTCAAAATCTGATAAAACGAGCCATAGTAAACATTTATATAGTGCATGTTAAACGTCCATTAAGGGTCATCTCTTAATACTCCTCCTGGATCAACTCAAGCATCTGTAGTTTTAACTAATTGAATAAAAAAGTATTAAAGAATAGTTATTAAAAGATTAGATTGGCGATGCAGTGATACTTATTTTCATCGAATTTAATTTTTGAAGAGAACTAGTTAATCATTCTGTAAGTGATTCGCTGAATAGTGTGTAGATTAGAGACCAACGCACATATGCGTATTATTCGTATAATCATATAAACCCCTGTTAGACTTCATTGCGCCATAATCTCCCAAATAGTAGATTACCCTTTTAGGAAAGTACCTGGGTACCGTCTGGATACCGTCTGGATACCAATAAAATGGGAGTCCTTGAATACTGAATGCCTGGAGACTGTGCAAAAAATAGATCTACTACTTTTCTGTTATCTATTTTGCTTTTCGTTATGTGCCTATGTATTTCACCTGTTCTCTATGTGACTTCTGCTCTTTAATAATTCTTTATGGAGTCTGACAGCTGCTGTCGGTTGTCCGTGTTATTGGGTTATCTTCTCTTATTCAACAAGAGGCAACTTGGCCGAGTGGTTAAGGCGAAAGATTAGAAATCTTTTGGGTTTACCCGCGCAGGTTCGAATCCTGCAGTTGTCGCCATTTCTTTTTTTAAATTGTTATTCTCTATTTTTTAGCTTTGCCAGCGAGCCAGCCAGTGTGAACCTGTTTTGCAGTGTGATACAGCTTGGTTGGACTCAGATAAGTGGATTGTAGATGCACGAGCTTCAGCTTTCCGGTTCTTCCACATTAGATTCAGTGTGATGTAATTTGACCTGTACATGCCGTAACAACGGTCCGACTCAATGCTTACATTAGCTACAATACCGAAGAACGAAAGATCCTTGCAGCCAAAGCAAAGAGCCAGCCGATCACCCGTTACGAACAAGACACAACAGGCAAAGTATTATTTTAAGATCAGACATTTCTCGATCCTTAGAATCTGCAGCCACAGGTTCCCTGTTTGTCATTCCTACTAATTAACCAAAATGAATCTGGAAGTTACTAGCTCCATTAGACGCAAGTGGGTGCATTACACATCATGCATCGGCGCTGGTAGATTATTGAGGTCGCCGGTCCCATGAGAGAATTACAAAACCCCTCATAAGACGATAAATACATCTGTAGTCAGGAAGCATTAATCATCAGCTTTGATAGTTTACGGTCCAAGCATCAAGTGTGGAGTCACTGAGAATTTTCGAAATTGGGTTGCATGCTGTCGCTATAGGGGCGAGTCCCAGCCCGCCCCTAGAAATGACATGGAGATTAACAGCTATTTGTGTACCACAAGCTCATTGTTGGCACCATCTCACCCTATACTTTCGTCGATTAAGTTTGAGGACTTTAACTAGTTTGTATTATACCTCCTGCGTTGGCGGGAGGCAAGGTTGAACAGAACATGCAGCATAAAAGAAATTCACTCACAGGAAACGTGGATCTGAACAACGAGGTTATAAAAACTGACTCCAATTCCTACTTGATGCCATTTAAACTAAGCAAATCTCACAGTCCACATCTGATAGAGTGCGGAATCGTACGTCAGTTCTTCCATTCCTCACTGTGCTGTTCTTCCTTTCAAAACCAACCAGCGCAATGTCGCATTCGCAACAACTAAACGACAAGAGCGAGTCAGAGATCCACTTCCACGAGCTTGAGCCCACAATCGCTTCTTACACACCGTCGGTGCTCACTGGTCTTCAACAGCCCGACACTTACTACCTCTGTAAGAAACTGCGGCTTTTCAGACTCCTCGCTGTCAGTATGGGTTTCCTCAGCATCGCACTTCTAGTGCTCCTAACGTCCCTCGTGCTCTCTCTAATCAAAAATCCATTTGTGGTCCAAGATACGCTTTTCATGGCTTTGAATAGCCATCACAGTCACCAACATCGACAACCATTCGTACTTAGCCTGCCTCGCACACAGATCCCCAGTCAATTCATATCAGTGGAGGAGCTCAACAAGGGCCAATCAGTCAAACCTATTCATTCCCATAACGACTACACAAAACCAACACCGCTCTATGATGCGCTGGCGCTGGGTATTAATTCAGTTGAGGCTGATGTCTGGTATTTGCCTTCACATGGGGGTAGTGCTCGCTCCGATGAAGAGCTCTATGTTGGGCATCACTCCTACCTCCTCTCTTCCACTCGCACCCTCCAGAGCCTATATTTGGGTCCAATCATGACTCTGTTAGATAGCGTCAATAATGCAACTGGTTCTATTAATTCTACTAAACAGGGGGTGTTCTACGATGAACCGGACAAAACTCTATATCTCCATATTGACTTCAAAAATCTACCGGTGGATACATTCAGAGTACTTGACAGTTCACTTACACCATTCAAAGAACGCGGATATCTAACTGTATTTGACACTGTGCAGAAACTCTGGAAGCAAGGACCTCTCACTATCATTTCCACGGGGGAGATTCCATATGAGCAGATAGAATCTCAAAAAGAAAGACTCATTTTCATGGATGCACCACTGGCGTTGCTTTATAACAATGAGGACGAATTCAAGGCAAAGTACAACAATGAGAACTGCATATTGGTCTCCGACTCTTTGAAGAGATTGACCGGCACAAAGAGTGCAGAAGGTGGTGAATCCCTCTCACAAAGACAGCTTGATATTATCGACACGACTTTTCAAAGAGCTCATGAGTTGGGTCTGAAGGTTAGAATTTGGGAGACCCCAACGTGGCCTATTGTTGAGAGACACAACGTCTGGAGACAGCTAGAGAACCATGGGATTGATTTGCTGAATGCTGATGACTTGGCTGATGCCGTATCAGGTATATGGTGATATATGTCTTTAGATGGAAATAGATAACTTTACACTGTTTGATATTCTACATAAAAGCTCAAGATGATGGAAGGAACTGTGGCAACACACCATATGATGTCCTGTGATTGTTGCTGTGTCAATCGACCTTTCCTGTTCTGCCTAGTCTGAGCAGTTCCAGGATTTCTCGTCCTTAACGTTTTGATCTTGAGATATAATTGTCAAATAGGCCTCAGTGTTAATATGACTTCAAGAATGCCCCATTTCAAGCTAAATTTTCTACTTGTTGGTTGAGTATGGAATATGGAATAGACGCTTCGCGATTCCGCAAGATCATCCAAAATAACAGTTATCTCAAATAGCATTAGATCTGCCCTTATCAGTCAAGTATCCGCTGAGCCTCGTTTGGATTCTGTAACAAATGATCTTTCCAAGTTTTTCCAACCCAAATTCTAGTGGCCCACCCATATCACAACCAAACAGGGTCACAGACCAATTTTGACTACTTGATTGTTGCTTACATAAGATAATTTGAGGTAATACTCACTCCCTTGGAATTTTGTCAGCCATGTCTACGAAACTTTCGCAGAGTCCACCAGAGGATGAGTAGCATGGATTCGCTATGAAATTTATCATTTAGCTCAATGAGATGAGCTTTTCAGATTGTTACTGAACGTCTGGCACGAGAGACTACATAAAGAGACTCCAGAGTATAACTTCTTTTAAACCAGAATATATAAAACAATCACCTTTCAACGTAGACAGGCCTCTTCAACTGCGTAGCCCGCAGGCTGGTTTTTTAGCCTTTAAACCAGTCGGACCTTCTACTTGCAACGAATCTAACTCTAGTCGGTACACACGCTCGTCTTATAGCCATTGGATTAGTATCAGTTGTCTCCATTGCATCACTCGTCTACAATCAGAATGGCTACATAGACATCTCTACAGAGCTATTCACTCTCCACATTATTATTTTCTCCAAGATGCTCATGGAGAGAGAAGAGCGAACCATGGAACCATAGAGTCAGAAGATAATTGACAGAAGCAGTGGCACGGCGATCCTAATAGCACTTTATATCTAATTCCTGGACTTGAAATATCAATTTGCGGATGCATTTCTACCATTATCGTAGCCATTGAGAAACTATTCTTCCTCATGCACTCTTCAAAATAACTTTCGCGAAATCAGGACTGCAAGTTTTTTCCTATCTAGAAATCAGAAGTTAGAGACATTTACTAAATCTGATGTTTTACCAAATCTCGAATTTCGACCCACCACGCAAACAATTTGTTAATTGTTATCTTCTGAGCTCTAATCGAAGATGTGTGTTACTTTGACACCAAAAAAAAAGAAACCTGTCAAATTTACCAAAACAGCTTATTCGCGAAAAGTTGCGCAATTTTAACAGAACCTGTAAAATTTTTCTCAGTTCCATTTAATCCCGCCTAGGCGCATGCTTTGTTTTTTTTTCTTGGGAAAGAAAAAGAAAAAAAATACTAGTCAAGTTTAAATCCACTCCACCAAACGGTTTTCTATTATCTTCACTGATATAGCCCATCAGGATCAGGATAGCGTTTTCCTAGTTGACACAAATCCTGCCAAGATGCAAAGTCTTTTAGACGACCCAACCTTTTACAAACTGTTGCTCAATAACAACGAGTCCCTCATCAAGGATGAGACCAAATCAGAGCCACAGTTGGTGGTGTCAAACACCAACGCCCTTGAGGAACAACACCCATCCATGTCCAATGACTTGGACTTCACCTTTCTAAAGAAGTTGGAGTTTCCAACGATGAACACCACGATTGTGCAGCCATCGGTGGCGACAGAGACATCCTACCAGTCATCTGTGTTCTCCAATACAACTAATACCAGCAAAGCTGACTTGATTGAGGGCTCCAATCTGCCTCTCGATGATTTTTACTCGAAGGAAGTGAATATGCAAATCAACTCTGAAATTACCACCGGATCTTCGTCAATTTCTCAGTCGAACAATGCTTCCTCGTCATCAGTAACCCCTGTTGAATCCAATGCGACACCGGTGGCACCGATTGGTCAGTTCCAATCACAATTCCCTGTTCTTCAGGGAACCGAACCTATACAATCGAAGCAGTTCCACAAGTTCTATACCTCAACGGTGCCACCTCACACCCCATCAATTCCTAAGCCCGCTAACCCGGCTATGTTAAGTATAGCACCAATCGTGTCCAAGATCACCAAGCCATCTGGCTCGTCATCTTCCACGATCCACATTTGTCCTTTCTGCCAACGCCAGTTTAAGAACAAGCCGTATCTAGCGCGTCATTTAAAGAAGCATGACACAGTGAAGGATTTTAAGTGTCCATTCTTCAAAGAGAATGAATCCAAGTGTCACCATTTGAATGGTGAGTTTTCAAGAAAAGATACATTCAAGGCACACCTAAAGTCTATTCATTTCGTATATCCAGTGGGTGTTTTTAAGTCTGACCGAGGATCGAGTGAAGGAAGATGCGCAGGCTGCTTCAAGGCATTTCCTAACAACAATGTATGGTTGAAAGAGCATATTGAGAACAATGAATGTCCGTCAATTGTTCTGAAAAAAAAGGAGGAGTTGGCATAAGATGTACGTGACATTCATGATTTTGTTGAAGAATCCTGGGATTGTGGTTTTTATTTTGCATTAAAGGGAGCATCTGGTTCGCTCTTTATATTATGGTTTTATTTGGTTTACGATACTACAAAAGTTTTATTGATGGTTTTGTTTTGGTTTCATGTTGTTTATAATTTATACCCCATTGTCTGAACAATATTTTGCATTGTCTTTTAATAAGATGTTATTTATTAACTCGTTATGGCGTTTGATCTAGAGTCATAAAATTAAAAATAATGTACAATGTTGGCATAAAATCACACAACAAACAAACTAAAATACAAATTAATGCAACGCAACGCAATCATCAAATTCTCCCTGGTCCAGCATGCAATGTGCCTCATTCACAGATCTATTTCTTCTTAGTCTTGAAAGCAGTGTGGCTGTTCTTTCTGTTCTTCTTCTTCCAGAGGTGATGTCTCGCAGTTCTATAGCCACTCGTACTCACACTGTCCTTCTTTTCGTCAGCATCCACATTCATGGCATCCTCATCTTCATCGTCTTTGATCTCTTTGCCTTCTTCAAGATCCTTCTGCTTAGCGATCTCCTTCTGTTTTAAAAGATTCTGTTTAGCCTTCTCGTGCAGTCTCTGGGTTCTTTCATCAACAGCTTTTTGAAACTCCTTACCTCTTTTGATAGATTTAGCCTTCAACTTTGACTTAGAACGTAGAGAGTGAGCCATCTTGGGAATATGTGCTGACGATTCAAAACTATAGACACCTAGCTCATCTCATGAAATTTTTCCTGTCAGATAAAATTTTGGAGCTTACCCTACACAATAAGTAGCCCCTGCTAATCACATGATCTCTCGAACTCAAGAGATAGGTTTACATTTAACAAACTTGGTGCATGGGTGGTTGGTAGTCACACGATTATTTTCTATTATGTAAGCGGATTTTCTATCAAACTTAAACAAAAAGATCTCAAAATTCGCGGAAGGATGAGGCAAGAAATTCGCGAATTTGTGGCATTAACTATGGGAGGCGGCATGGTTAGGACCACATTGAGGCTTCCATCAGCAAACTTTTTTCACAAAACAAAATTTCTTCAAACCCATATTGTATCTTAAAGACAACTAGAACAAATAGGTAAAAATGTAAGTGATCACCCACAGATCATTCAGTGTTGCAAAGCCGTTGAGGGAATTCTTACGCTATACCAACACAAGGTCCTTGATGATATGTAGGCCAATATTCAAGATAAAAGAGATATCAAAGAGGAGGTCAACCATGCGCTAAAATTCATTAGAATAGTATAAGGATTATAACAGCCACAGTATCAGCTCAACAACAACAGCGTCTTCATTACATGCTCCATTTAGCCTTATTTCACAAGCGAATCACTCAACAATCTTACAATCTATTTAGCACAAGATATACCAAAGCCACCTTAATTAAGCTTGCAACCTGAAGATCCATACACTCTCAGGAATAAGAATACTAACAGTTACCCAGGGCTAACCTAAGAACTCAAAAGAGACTTGCTGCCTCTGTCGTTGGTGTTGGTAAGAGAAAAATCTGGTTGGATCCAAATGAGACCTCTGAGATCTCTCAAGCCAACTCTAGAGCTGCCATCAGAAGATTGTACAAGAACGGTACCATTGTTGCCAAGCCAGTTCGTGTTCACTCCAGATCCAGAGCCAGAGCCCTAGCTGAGTCCAAGAAGGCTGGTCGTCACGGTGGTCACGGTAAGAGAAAGGGTACCAAGGAGGCTCGTTTCCCATCCCAAGTCATCTGGATTAGAAGATTGAGAGTCTTGAGAAGATTGCTTGCTAAGTACAGAGATGCTGGTAAGATTGACAAGCACTTGTACCACTCCTTGTACAAGGCCGCCAAGGGTAACACCTTCAAGCACAAGAGAGCCCTAGTTGAGCACATCATTGCTGCTAAGGCTGAAGCTGCCCGTGAAAAGGCTTTGAAGGACGAGGCCGAGGCTAGAAGAGCCAAGAACCGTTCTGCCAGAGAGAGAAGAGCCCAAAGAGTCGCTGAGAAGAGAGAAGCTTTGTTCAAGGAGGATGCTTAAATCTTTTGTTAAGGGAGTTTCTTGTTTAGCAAATCTTTTCATCTTTATGTACAAAAAAAATAATTCTTGATTCAGTTATATGAAACGTAGTATTTGTGGTAGTCTTGCGCTGTAAGTATAAAGCTAAGCAGATGGAAACTTTAATAAGCAGTTGAGCCTACTACTATATGTCGTCAAATTGGAGAAAGAGAGAAGGATGCCAAATATGATTTTTTGAACTGCAGTTATTTAATTCATCATTAATTACGGTACGATCCATATAATCATGTAGTGAATTGACAGCCGTTACGGGCTAACGAAGGCCTTGGGCGAACATGTGGGGCCGTGTTAAGACTTTTGAGGATAGACTTGACGATTATCCTCGTCCCACCCTCTCTCTTATCGTTGTGCAGAACGTGGGCCTGGGCCCGTGCTCCCGATCAGCACTAATTATCTCTCGTGTTGCAGTGCATGCATGCGAAAGATCTGAAAAGAGACACATGGGCTCCCCCTTTGGGAGTCAACCTGGAAAATTAAATTATCCAAGACAACTGTCAAAACGGGTGGATCAAAAGTCTTGTGACAAATTAAAAACAAAGGATGTATGCTCCCTTAGTTATCTTCTCTGAATTGGAACTTGAAGCTCCTATTAGAGATTTGTGAAACTATTGAAATCATCCTCACTTTAGTGGACGCTCCTGTGGGGGCGATAATAGGTTATACGCTGATCGACAATCATGCAGGACGGAGTGCTGATCGTCACAAGCTACGCGGGAGGGCCATTTTGAACAGACACGTTTTCGTGAAACCGTTTCAAGTTTCCACGGAAAGAGCTTCTATGAATGGTCTGGGACAAAGTTCTGACTAGCATTTCGAAATTTAATGTTTGGCATATAAAGACACATCACCACCCCCTTGTTTGGTGAATCAGGGACCACTCTTCAAGTAGCGTCTTCAATCTTCACTATGAGCTCTGATTCTAACTCTATTACATACGATGTTGATGCTCGGAGGGGTCGCTATCTCAAAAAGAAGTCGATCTCAGACATTATCACCATTATCTGTGCTGGTGCTGCCTTGATGTCTGATGGTTATCAGAACAATTTGATGACAATGCTTAACCAACTATTCACTTTGGAATACCCAAAGGAATATACTAGTCCCGTCAAAACTCGTGTGTCCAACGCCTCTATCGTTGGTACCATTATCGGTCAAATTACTGTTGGTTTGACTTGCGACTACTATGGCAGAAAATGGGCTATTGTTGTCACTACTGCTTTTATTGTTCTTGGTTCTATACTCTGTGCCGCTGCTCATGGCTCCACTATCGAAGGTATGTTCTGGATGTTAACTGTTTGTCGTGGTATTATTGGTTGGGGTGTTGGTGGTGAGTATTCAGCTTGCTCCTCTGCGTCTTCTGAGTCTGCTAATGAAACTACCAAACGCAGAGGTGGTACTTTCGTTCTTGTCACCAACCTCCCACTTTCTCTAGGTGGACCTTTTGCCATCATTGTATTCCTCATTGTTCTAAGTGCTGCTGGTCAAAACCACTTAAACACGATTTGGAGAGTCTGTTTTGGTCTAGGTATTATATGGCCTCTGTGCATCTTCTATTTCAGATACAAGATGAACCAAGGTGTTATGTACAAGAAAGCAGCCATTAAGAAGAATGTTCCATATTTGTTGGTTTTCAAATACTATTGGAGAAGATTGCTAGGGACTTGTGGTTGTTGGTTTATCTATGACTTCATTGTGTTTCCAAACGGGGTGTTTTCTTCTACCATTATCTCCTCCATCATTAAAAACCCAAAGGATTTGAAGGAGGTTGCTGAGTGGACACTTTTGCTTGGCTTTCTTTCCATTCCAGGTCTACTAATTGGAGCTGCAGTGGTTGATAAATTGGGAAGAAGAAACTGTCTAATGATTGGTTTTGGTGGTTATTTGGTCATTGGTTTGATCATTGGTCTAGCCTATGAGAAAATCTCAAAGATTGTCCCACTGTTCATTGTCTTCTACGGCCTATTCAACTCCATGGGTAATTTTGGCCCAGGTAACTGTATCGGTTTATCTTCAGCTGAGTCATACGCCACCCCTGTCAGAGGTACCTTGTATGGTCTATCTGCTGCATTTGGTAAGGCTGGTGCTGCTGTTGGTACTCAGGTTTTCACCACTATCCAAGCCAATTTAGGTAAGAAGTGGACCTTCATCATCTCAGCCATTTTGGGTATCACTGGGGTTGTGTTAGCGTACTTCACAATTCCACAGCTAAAGGAAGATGACCTGATGGAAGCTGATGTAGAGTTCGAAAGATATTTGAGAGCTAATGGCTGGACTGGTACCTTTGGATCTGAGGAAAGTACTGACGAGTCTGACTCAGATGTTGAAAAGATGGAAGTGGAGGTTCAGTATGAAGCTAAAAAGTGAGTCTTCTAAAGTATTTCCTGGTCTGTTTGATAAGTAGTCTTTTATATATATATGTAAGGTGAATTAATAGAGGAACTTCGGATATGGAAACGTAAAGCTATCTAGCTAAAACATTGACTGAGAAATCAATTTTAATATCCAAAGCCCGTTGAAGTTCTTAAATCCTTCCGGTGAACTAGGTATCACATGTTATATTATGTCAGTATATTTGTTTTTATTAGATATTCTTCTAGTTTATGCGGGGGCAACTTCCTTCCGTCCTAGAATCCCGATAATTATATCGACCTTCACCCACGATTACGTATAGTTTATTAAACATTCCATCTAATAAATATGGCAGCTCTTTGTGTATTGGTATTTCTTTGGAGTAGATCTTCCATCACACCAAATTCTCAATTATACCAAATCTATTCATCCAAGGGAATTAATTAAATATGAAAAAAGCATATATAAATTTCTATTAATCTATATAACATACTAAAAATCAATTCATAAGCAATTAATTTGTAGAAATATACTTATATACATGTTTGAAACTGTTGATCGTACTACTATTTATGTATGACGATACGGTAGAGCCATAATTTTTTCCTCACCCTTCAAAGATATAGAATTCCTCCTATATTTTTAGAATCCCGACGGCTTCTCCGCCAAAGGACTATTGGATAATATGACCAATCGCTTAGTTGACTTCTAGGACTACATTCACCGAATTTACAAGATTCTATGAAGTATATCTGAGTGTTTATACACTGAATACAAAATGCTTCAGAAATTGGCCGTTATACATTCTAGTATCTTTTAGAATTATGGCGAGGGGCCACCAAGAAAGTCTGGTCCATTAGGATGATGTATACACGTAGATATGATATATGGAATAGCTCCGATGCTAATATCATGCGCGTTGCCACATTGTCGACTAGGAGATAGAAGATTATGAAATAACCAACATCGCTTACAGTGGATACTTGTTTACTACTTGCAGTTCTTAAGATAATGTGTAATAGAAAAGGTAAGCCATCACCAAAATGACCTCATCTCATTGCTCTGTGCAACAGGAGCAAACTGACCATCAACTTCCTCAGTCTTAATACCATAAGCACCCATGTCAGATCCCTGAACACTCAACATTTGTGGCATAAACCCCAGAAAATCGCTCTGAGTGCTGACACTGGAGGTCGTGCTGCCTGGGAACTCAGTCCCGAACTGTTGTGATTCTAGATGTTGCGTGTTCCAGAGAGAATGGTTGCTAACTACTGGCGCACTTTGGACTCTTCTGAATGTGTGATCCATTGTTTGTGGCAGGATATTATTGTTAAAGGATTCACAAACAGAAGAGACACGTTGCTGGTTGTATTCTGGATGTGATGGTGGTGGCGGATCAATTTTGAACGTATTGCTGTTGAATTCTGTAAATTGTGGAAATGAAAATGGCGGCTTTGAAGCATAATTTTGTTTAAAATCTGTTGGTGACGATTTATTGGAAATTTGTGAATGTTGACCTATGTTCTGCTGGCTAGCATGTGGGAGATATAACCTTCTTGAAGTGGTTTCACAGGTGTCATAACTTCTCGTGAATTCCCAGAGGATAATTCCCTTGATATTATCCTTGTTAAACCCTTTAGTATTGGTCTTGCTAAAGATCACTTGCATCATCGTGACAGCTTTGATAGCAATAGTTTTTTGCGAGTCAGACTTATCTTCAGAAACATTGATGTTTGCGTCCATGCTTTGGAAGAATGCAGTCCAAAACTCCTTTGCAAACTTCATCTCAATAGATAATGACGGATGACTAGAACTGCCGCGTTTAACCACCTCCAAGCCCTCATAGGTCTTGATGATCTCATTACCAAATGAGTAAATGATAGTCATGCAGCCGAAGTCATTGCTATCTAGTGGAATATTCTTCAGCTCAGTATGGAGTATTACATCATGTTGGCCATTTAGGATTCTTTGAGGGCTCGGTAGCTGAAGTTGAACAAGATTGTGCAGCAGGGGTATGTTTTCGTCTTGATTTGTCACAATATGATCATTAAGCACATAATCCTTCAAGTTCGGAAATCTATTCTCGATCTTTGCAGTTGGCTTTAACCTTAGAGTTTTGTCCATGAGACCCGAAGAAAATTTCGAGTAAATATGCGAGTTGCAAGGAGTACCATAGTCAATATATGAAATCTCAAACCTTTTAAGTGTAAACTCTACATCCTTGAAGTTTCTGGTACTCTCGGAGGATGCGACCTCAAGTGTTGGCGAAGCAGTCTCAATCTTTACAAAAGAGGACGTTGATGGTGCTGCTGCTATCTTGGAAGTTTCAGTGTCCGCGTTAGAAGCCGGAAGAGCGGCGTTTCCTAGTGACTTCTTGAAGGAAATCTCACTAAAGACCTCGTCAAACACAGCCTGGGCATTTAGATCAGAAGGTCCCTTATTGATAAGCGCAACAAGATCTGTGCGCTTCCCTAAATTCTTAATAACTTGAATATGGCTTGAGACTTGCTTTCTTGTTCTCAACGCACCAGTCTTCTGGAAAATGTAGTCAGAGATCAACTCGTTTCTTCCACATGATTTTCCACTAATTTTTATTTTTGTTAAACCATTTTTTGGTATGATTCTTAGTGCTTGTTCAAAGGCACTCTCCACTTCATCACTCCATACATTGACTTCCGGTTCGCCTTTACCTGTAGGCGAGCCTTTCAATTTTGAGTCTGAGGAAGATGGAGTCTTTGATTTCTTGCAATTTTTAGCCAAAGATTCTGGAGAAAAGTGGTTTCTTGTAGTTCGTCTCGGAGTGATTTTCTTTATTTTGGAGTCGCGTGTATCATTTTCAGCTGTTCTCTTTCTGGAAGAAGTCTTTAGGTCTTGAAGCTGATAAACCTGCTTGCCATCATCACCAATAGTGATATCCACAACCATGGGTTGGTTAATGGTGCGCTTGATAGAGGACGGAGGAGTCAATGAATGATCGTCGATTGGCGAAGGAAGTAATTCTTGTGTGTGAGACATGATGGATACAAGTGATAGATAGATAGGTTTTATGAGCGGTGAGCAGATACTTGGTGTGTCAAAGGAGTGAATAAAGTTGGATATCAAAGGAATGAATAAAGTTAGTTGTGCTCGGGCATGAATGGATGAGAGTTGAAAGTGGAAGCCAACTTTGAATGTTTTTTTTTGGTTTTGTTTTTGTTTTGCAATCGATTTGCGTAGTGCTTGATTTAGTGTGGAATGTGGTCAGGTACAGGAAAGAAAAGGCTACCTATCTCACTGCAGATCGAGCAAAGAACGACAACGGGTTTGGAACACAGGTATGGAAAAGATGTACTGAAGCGTACAGATAATGATAGGTATAATGTTGAAATGAGATTCGGCTGAGTCTGCGAGAAGAAAATTCATTAGAAAGGAAGAACAGGTCCTTTTATTTTTGGCTGTGAAAACGCGACTTTCTTTTTTCTTCTCTTTTTTTTTTGTAGGTACGGTTACATAACTATGGCAACATGGGCAAGTTATTTGATTGGCGCAGAACTTGAACATTGTCGGTTCACTTTATTTCACAGAAGGTCACTACTGTTACTCATAGAGGCTTCTTTACAACACCAAACATGAATTGGTGTTCGCTTTTCGGCTTTTCAAAGCCTCTTTCAATAGTTGAAATGGTGATCTAGATTTGAGCAAGTTATGTACCCCTGCGCTTGTTCATGCAAAAGTCTGCAGGTCGACCGGAGGAGTAGACTCTGGACCAATTCAATGGTAAGGTTGTGCAAGTCTAGGCTCTACAAAGGTTATATACCAATAAAGATATCTTCATAAACTATGGTACAGAGGTCTAACGATCATTTTACTCATTATCAGAATCCAAGTATTGCGCATAATCATCAGCAGATGCAAATGTCGGCAATTGTTTGAACTTGGCCTTTCTGGATTTCTTGTTGGGCTTCTCTTCGGATTCATCCGTAGAGGAACGCTTCTTTGATTCTGGCTTCTCAATCTTTTCTTCGCTCTCTTCTTCAGAGCTGATTTCGTCTTCAGAAACACCCCTAAATAATTCAGCTTCCTCATCCTCGCTCTCCGAGAAACCGTCGAATTGCGGCTCCTCATCGTCGACTTCACTGCCCTCATTGTCAACTTCATCTTCATCATCAGACATCCCAATGGCCTGAATTTCGAAGTCAGATGGATCTTCCTCATCATCCACCTCATCATTATCATCTTCGACAGCGTCCGCAAGACCATCGATATCTTTAAATTCAACCTCTTCGTCACCATCGCTGAATTCATCAGGATTCAAGTCACTAAAGTCATCCAAATCAGACTCCAAATCACCTTCCACATCAGGTTGCGACTTAACAACGGCATCCCAAACTTCTTCATCATCCAGCTCACTCTCTTGGTCGAAGTCATCCTCGTTAATGTTCTCATTGACTTTTGATGGGCCCTTCTCCTTTGAAATAAAGTATTTATGGAAGAACATCTCGTCTGGTTTGATATCTTCAAGTTTCTTATTGAACCAATTCTCAGTATTGGCTGGAACTTCAGTATTGATCTTTTTTGTTGCCTTGACTAACAGAGAACCTGTGTGGGCACCGCCCAAAGGTTGCATAATGGAAGAACCCTTGGCAATCGGTTTCTGCTTAGCATTACGGTAAACAAATCTGTCCAAGAAATGACTCAAGGTAAACAAGCCAAGGTCTGGCTTGACTTGTGGTTGTTGAGTCAAGAAACTTTCTGCATACAGTTGGACGGTTGGATGGTAGTGATTCAAGAACTCATTGATTTCCCAGATTGATGCATTGTTGGCGTTAGCAAATCTTGGATCTCTCTTACGCCCATCATACTGAGGGACTTCCTTTGTCTGACTTTCTTCATCATCAACCTCCTCTGCATCAGAACCGTATTGGTGATCGACAGGGGTGTTCACCGCAAGATTTCTGATTTGAGGAACTGATTTCTCCAGTTCCATCAGTAAGTAAAACATACCAGCAACAGAACCAATATTTAACCAGTTATAACAGATTTGCACGATTCTTTTTACAAACGCTAGGACCCTCTGAATATCGGTATCTTGCTTCAATGACTTGAACAATAGGTTTAAATAGATACCTTGCTTGGAAGAGGTGACCAGTCTATCGTCAAACAAAGACTCATAAAGAGTTCTGTAATATCTATCATTGCTGATCTTCTGGGTAGAGACAATCTGGTAAATTAGGACCAAGGCTTGCACAGATGTGTTAAAGTTGGAGGAGTGCGTAATCTTGAACAATGTCTCCAAGTGTTTAGCAAACACCTCATTAGGAAGGTTGGAAAATGGGAAAGCACGGTTCAAACCAGTCAACAACGCCGAAAATAGCTTAGAATTCTTCTCTTCAATCACTTCCTCCTGTGATTTCTCGATTTTAATGGACTTTCCACCTTTTTTACCCTTCTTGAAGTTCTTTTTTCTATTCTTGTAATTGTTTTCCTTGGAGTTGGCCTCAGCTTCTGGCTTATCAATATTATGGACATCGGATTCAATCAACAACTTTTCAAACAGCGCAAAGTAGGTCTTGACTAATTCATTTGCAATTTCTTCTTCACGTCTTGTTAAAATAGTCTGATTTAGAGTTAAGATGGAGTAGTAGTTGGTATGAAAGTCCGTGTTTTTCTTAAATGCAGTGTCAATCACATTGTCAACAATGATTCTTTTCATGTTTGGGTGCGCCTGCTGCAGTTGCAGGATTTGGTAAGAGGTTTTTGAACTCACCTTGTTATCAATGTCACCAATCTTGTTCACACCTAACCTCAATAAGTTCACTTCCTGTTCTGGCTTGGCCTTGAGCAGATCAAAGATATGGGATACAACGTTCATTCTGACATGAATAATAGGATCATGACATAGTTTTTCCAATACCTGAATGATTTGAAAATAGAAGTTTTTCAGAAAGTCTTCAAAGTAGAAAAGCGCTAGTGCCTTCTTAGAGGACATGAGACTCAACGGCTGGTTTTTGAAGTGTCTCAATTTTCTCTCTGGCAACAGCCCATTGACGAGTAAATCCTTCAATGCGTTAATTGATTGAAGAGCAGAGTTTCTTGATTTCTTGTTGGTAAAGTTAAGTAATGTTTCGAATGATTTGATGTTATGAGCTGGAGCTTCTTGGATCAATAAGGTGAGTGCTGAAATTTTATCTGATAGAGTACCATCAGATAAGATCTGGGACAGAAACTTTCTTTGGGATGAAGATTTTGAGAATTCATCGTAATAGATCTTGTTATCTTCCTCAAGTGCATCCTTTCCCCTTTGGTAAAGTCTATCAATTTGATCCTTTGATAGGATCTCACCCTTTGTGAGGTCAACAGGAATGTCATACCAATTTACCTGCGGTAGGATTAATAACTTGGAAGTATTGACGATAGATACTGGGTCAACCCTTTGATGAATTGGTCCTTGATTTGATTGCTTCTCTAGCAAGCTAGTTGACTGCTCATTATCATCCTGCTGATCTTTGTTGTCATCTTCCTGGTTTTCAACCTCTTCTTCTTCTTCCTCTTCATCATCCACTATATGTTCCTGTTTTTCGCCTTCATCCTGCTCTTGATCCCCACCATCTTGTAGCTCAGGGATCTCATCTTCCTCCACAATTTCAATCTTCCCAGCTTCCAAACCAATTTCACTCATAAATTTGGACAAATCGCTAGAAAGACCCTTCTCTGTGATACTTTCATCATTGAACTCTTGTTCACTTTCATCGCCATCATCAACACCTTCCAAGAGTTCCAAATCTTCTTCAGTAGCACCAAGTTCGAATGCCTCCTTTCTTAATTCTTCATCAACGCTTGATCTTTTTATGCTCTTTGGTTTTGAGGCCTCTTTGGTCTCAGAGGTTACCTGCTTCTTCTTCTCTGCTTTTTTCTTCTTCTTGTCAGCTTTCTTGTTACCAGCTTGAAGCTTAGTAGCAACCTTGTCTTTCAAACCAGATAGATTTAGTTTGATACCGTCCATGGCAGCAGTTTTCAAGTAGGGAATGACTCGTTAATCATACATAGTAGGAGCTCTGCAAGAAAAAGAAAATTTTTCTAACCTCATCGCGACGTGTCCTTACCAAAATGATTGAAATCTGCACAACATTTGTTAGAGTTACATGATAAGGGCGAGTGAGTACAGTACAATCAGTTTTACTTGGCCTACTACAAAATCAACTTACAAAATGCTACATGTATTCATCATAACTAAGACATTCCCTCTAGATGGCATACTTCTTAGTCCATTCCTTGGCATTCTTGTTATAGAGCTCAGTGTTCGTTTTGTAGATATGGGCAATCTCTGGAACAAGCGGATCATCTGGGTTGGCGTCCGTCAATAACGAACAAATAGAAAGCAGCACCTTGGAGATAGTCAAGGCTGGTGACCATTGGTCCTTCAAGATGTCCAAACAAATATTACCGCTGGCGTTGATATTTGGGTGATAGATTTTGGTTGTGAACTGGATCTTTGGTGGTTTGAATGGGTAGTCTGTTGGGAAGTGGATAGAAAGAAAGAAAACACCACCAGCGTATGGGGAGTCAGCAGGTCCCATTATAGATGCTTGCCAGTGGAACAAGTCGTCACCAACTGGACCGGCAGAACAAGATGAGGGCGGATCTCTAGTAAAACAAGTTAGTACTCAATATTCAGCAACGAAGTGCCACCACTGTGTCTCCGACTGTGCCTGCATAGGTGTGTATACTATTTAGTTGCATAGTTTGTCAATGCCACTCTTAACAATAACATGTGCGACCTCAAACACAGGAGGCAAGGGAACTAACAGCAAAACAGAAACACAACAGTGGCGGTAAAATACAGAGTAAATAGCCACAGCAAAAATGCAGCATATACTCTCACAGAACAACATACCTTCCTAGATCGTTAAGCTCTTTGGTAATTCTTTTACTTGACATTGTTCCAGGGATATTTTAGGTTCTTTCAGCTATGTAGCTGATTTGAAAACAAAATCAGGTTTTCAATTTTTGAAAAATGGACGAAAAAAGCTCACAACAAAATTCGCGGAAGATTCTGGAAGTTCCCGGATAAAACCCAAAATAGAATGGTTATGAGCAAGTGGATTTTGATGGCGGAAGTCGGTTTTGTACATGCATACAGACGGCGATGCTTAGACATTCCTTGTACATTGTGGGGTCTAGGCCATGATATGCCCGGCTATGGCCACCGATTGATCGGGTACTGTCCCTACTCAGACTTTTTATCCCAACTAGGAAGGCATCCAAGTCGTTAATCGATCGTTTATTACTACGCATTCATTTATCTTCACAATCAACCTAGCAAACTCAATGCCTTCCGTCAGCTACTAAACCTCTACCAACTAACCGAGGGGATTTCGTAGAATGGCGAAAAGATCATGTGAGCTAATGCCTGCAGCTAGCTTTTTGCCATCATTCACACAAAGAAATGGCAAAGAAATGGCACAACACCATGCGAGTGATTGCAGGATGTGCAGTTGATTGCAGACTTTATTACCACATTTGCATTGTTAGCGTAAAACTTCGTCAATATTGCGCAAAAATCAATCATATTAGGTAATAGCAGCTGCCCAAGTCTAGGTCTGTCTACAAGAATAAAGGAGATTTCGCCAATCAAAGAAGTCCGTAAAAATGCAAAAAATCCAATTTTCTTTTTCGCTTTACAACAACAACTCAACCCCAGCACAACCTCTCATCAAACATTTTCAAGCCGACGCTTGACTACGAAACCATTCCATCCAACCACCTAAGCTAATTTCACGGATAGCTAGCTTCGGACCACACAATGACGGATGGCTACTATTCTTTTGATGAGACGGATGCGCTTTTAGAGACGCTTTCCGCCTCATCCATGCCCACATTATCTCCGTTTAACATGGAAAGCACATCCAAGTCCTCTTCTGCATACAGCGCTTCACCTAACTCTAACAACTTTGTTCAGGATGATTGGTCGCTTAACAGATTTGATGCTGAAGAATTCCCAAAGTTTGACCTTAACAACAATGAGGGACAGAATGACTTCAGTAACACTCAGAACTTCAGTGATAATATGTTTCCTTCTCCGTCATCGGGCAGCGAGGCCATATCCCCACCGTTCTTGGAGAATGGAAATAAGTTCAATTTGATTAAAGAAGATGATGAGAATGACGACTACGGTGATGTGTCTTCTTCGAACAGCAACAAGGATGAAGATTCCGAAGCAACACTTTCAAAATTGAGGAGCACAATTACCTCTTCTGCTAGTGCGAATAAGGTTACTAAACCTAAGAAGGACAGATCTAGTCACACTGTGATTGAGAAGAAATATAGAACCAACATTAACACGAAGATTACAGCTTTAAGAGACGCTGTTCCTTCGTTGAGAGTCGCGTCTGGAGACAAGGACACAAAGATTGATGATTTGGATGGCTTATCCCCTCCTTCAAAGATAAACAAGGCTACCATTTTTACTAAGGCTACTGAGTACATTAAGCACTTGGAAAGCAAGAATGGAAAACTGCAAAAGGAAAACCAACAGTTGAAGCAACTCCTATCTTCATATGCTCCACAGTCACAAACCCCTCAAAATTTTTCTTACACACAGCCGCTTCAACAGGCTGCTGCACCACAGCCATTATCTCAGTTCCAACCCGCCACTGACTTCAATGGCAATCCGATCAACATAGTGAGCCAACAGCCAAATTATCAACTTGGCCTACCAGGTAAGATGCTAATGGGTGGTTTAACTGTGATGGCTGGGCAGAGCATGTTCAATGGTCAAAACTATGATCAGTACGGACTGAGTGCTTTCCCAATGTTGTCTACTCCACAGTTTGCAATTTTCATCACTTTTGCAAAGATTTTGCTGTGTCTCTCTTCAGTGGCTTACATTTTCGCACCAACCTTGTTCAGTTCTAGTAAGAATGAGAAGGCGACTGCGGAAAAGCTGACCGCTACCACGATTCACTATCATCAATGGTATGGATTGGTTAAGGAGTTGCTTTTTATCCACACTGGTGATTTGAAGAAGACTGAAGCTTCTGAGGCTGAGGTACAAGTACTTGTGAACTCGACGTTGCTGAATACCAACTCGGAGCCTGTCTCTATTTACAACCTGGTCTATCTATTGATGAGACTGCATTCCTTCAAATCAAACTTTGAAGTGGCTTTTGGTAAGATTATTATTGCCAAACTATTACTTTCATATTCCAGCTTGTTTGAAAGCATTTTTTTCGTCAGTTCTATTCTGAATTCCATTATTGATGAGAACCTAAATGAAATTTCCAGGAACCAAAAGATCAATGATACCAATATAAGGTATTTCTTTAAGGAGTTTAACAGTTCCTCATCGTCTTTTATGAAATCTGAGTGTTTCAAGAGGTTGCTAAACGTGTCTTTGGGCTTACCATTTGACACCAACTGTACTAGGGGCTTAAATGACAAAGGATACGAAATGATCTTGAGAGATGAAGAAGTTGTTAGCGATTACAAATCGACCTTGATCAGTTTGAGAACCAATGAGTTATTCAGAGAAGTCCTCTTGGAGTATATTAATTTGACCTTCAACGACAAATACATTTCTGGCATGTCTAATGATGAGGTAAAGGAATTGAAGATCGAATTATGGAACAAGTTGAGCTTTTGCGAGAATTTGGCTCCAAAACACTCTGTCGTCGACATCAAAGTGAAGCTATTCAAGTCTATTTGTAATGAGAAGCACTTGGATGCTGTCTTAAATCTGATTAATGACGAAGGAAACTTTGATGAGATTAATGAGGAACAATACAGCGATTTTGAAGATGAAATTGATGGCGACACAGTGGCAAGTTCCGGCACATCTAGACAGGCAAGTCTGAGATTCAAGAAGATTTTATCTCAAGAGCTGTTCAATTCCCTAGTATGCTCAACTATTTTGAAGTCGATCAGTAGAGGCAACTCTGATCAAGTTTCCCAGTTGTTGCATTACTTGAGACTGAATAAGAGTGAGATCTCCCTATTGTCATTCATCTCTATGTTCAAGATAATTGACAAATTCCCAAAAACCTGGGTTTCCGAAGCAGACAAGTACAGATCATTTTTGAACCAAGTTATAGGTGTTTTGAGATTATGGATCGGCGACTTGAACAATCAAAATTTCAGGGACTTGGAGAATGAAGGCATTCAGTTCAAGAGAGAGATTAGTGATAAACTGGTTGAAGTTTCA
Source organism: Barnettozyma californica (assembly GCA_023627795.1). Taxonomy (NCBI): domain Eukaryota; kingdom Fungi; phylum Ascomycota; class Saccharomycetes; order Phaffomycetales; family Phaffomycetaceae; genus Barnettozyma; species Barnettozyma californica. The sequence continues at coordinate 1,169,894 of JAMAIE010000002.1, read as the reverse complement.
AAGATTTTCAATGAGTTCTAAAAATACAGGAAGTGTAGGGTTTAATAGAGGGATTGGTTTTTGATTTTGTTGGTTTTGATTATGGATTCTTTTTGTATTTTTTTTTTTTTGGTTTGAGTTTTATATGAATTATCCCTGGGACTTTCATATATTAGTTTGGTTATACCCGGAGTAAGTCTCGTGTATAAGATAGTGTCATGACATCTTATAGCATACAATCTCATTCGTAGTGATAGCTATGCATCAGTTAAAGTTCGTTTCACAACACTATTGAATAGATTGCCTATTACAGGAAACTTGTTTCTACGAATCCAGATGGGTGTCAACAGCTTTTCCTGCTCAGAATACGATGGAGTGTGGAATACTTGCAACCAGAAATCTATAAAGCCCCGGATAGGGCACCACTCACATGATCACCAGCGGATAATTTAGCAAGACACATTTTACCCAAGGGAAGTCACTCTTACGGTATAACTAAGATTAGTTCTATTTCCTTCATTAAAGTTCATCGTGGAGTCCATGCTCCTCAGTAACCTCCACCTCCTGTTGTTCATCAGGAGATGGTTTGTTTTGCATAAATGGTTCACCCTTGGTCTGGTCCGGTGTCTTGTCATTTCCAACATCTACTAAAGTCTCCTCAAGCATTAAATCTTTGTCTCTCAATCCGTGAATTTCTTCAGGCTCCGCCTGTAACGCTTGCTGATCTTCCCCATAAGAGCTAAAGTAAATATGTTGGTTTACAGTGAGATCTTCCCACTCAACAAATTCCACACCAACGATAACACTAGTTGGTTTAGAGCCATTCGTGATGTTCTTTACTATGGTGATATGAACATTGAATAGGTAAGCACCAAACTTATCGAAAACTGGAGCTTTGATGTTCAAAATCTCATTCTTGACAATGAGCAAATTAATAAATTCTTGTATAGTGGATTTTGGAGGAATAACTCCAATGGTTTGGAGAAGGTGAAGACCTGAACTGACAAGTCGTGGGCCAATATCTGCAGTGGAAAGCCTGGTATTAATGAACAATATATGTGAATCTAATGAAGAGACAAACAAACTGGATCCAAACTTCTTGAGATCAGAGAGTTCAGATATGTAGATTCTTCTCTTTTGCCGCAATGATAATGGGGCATAACATTCTATCTGATTGACTTCACTCTCCTGCCTGAAGAATTCGAACTGGCATAGTTCGGGAACATTGATATGCGCTTCGTAACAACAGCTTCTGTACTCTTTCACATCCACAATTTGGAAATCTTCTTGATCAGAGTGACAACCAAAGTATAATTTAACGGATCTTGGCTTTTTAATCAATTCACAGAATGTACCATTTGATAAAGTGGTAGTAAGCGATCTAGTTTCGAGATCAACTGTCAAGTTTGATGGTATCGAGCCCAAAGTGTATTTTAAGTCAGAATCCATTTCAGGACTAATTATGTGTAGCTGCAGGAACTCTGAAGTTATGGGGGAGTACTTGAATGTCCAATGTTTGTATTCGTCTACGAACAGGACATATGATCTGTTGTTAATCACAGAGGTCATGATGGAGCTGTAGGTGCCTAAATCAGCGTCTGAAAGTTCCCATTGAATTTCTGATGGCTGATGAGGAGTAGGGAATGAACATTGAAATGTTGAAGATCCCAAATGGAGTGTTTCCATTGTGTGATTGCCTTTGTCTTCTTGCGAATCAAGGTACTTGATGGCAAACTGGAGAAATGTTAACATGATGATTGGAGGTAAGAATAAGAATCGACAAACTTACTTTTGGCCAGGCCACAAGATCCTCATATGCGTTGAACTTAGCAGCGGCCAGTGACAGCCAACTCAGTAGGAGCGCGCTTTTCATTTTTTTGCTTGATACTAACTGAGACCCCGAGGTGGTGGATGTGTTAAAATTGAAAAGTAATCAATCACGATTTCCATCTTCACATAATTCACCATCACAGTCATGAACGCAATTTACGCATTGGTCATCACAATATTTCTGAGCATAGTCTCCTCACAGGCAGTACCAGTCGCACTTTATGCACAGAAAGTGGACCAACAGGAGAGAATTCCTCTTGGTAATATTGTTTTCAACGAAACGTCCGGTGTTGCGAGGTTAGAAGAAGCAGGCGTGCCGTTCAAAGAGGGATCCTATTGTGTTGGGGCTGACATACAGGGTGCAGCACATTGCCATTCGTTGACATATTTGACGTACCCTCTCCACCATCATCTCACAATCACCACAAAGCCGACCACTGGTGAGCTAGTTGCACTTTCCTTTACAAAGGGTTTGGGGCCAGGCGTCTCAACTACAATTAAGACCATCGAAAATGGGGCACAAGTTCCCCTTATCACAGTCAAGCCACCGAAGATCACTACAGAAGGGCAGCTAGTAGAAGAAGAAGAAGAAGACAGTCGTTCGTTTGTCCAGAAGTACTGGATGTACATTGTGCCTGTACTGCTGCTCTTCCTGGGATCTGGTGGTAATTAATGGCTTAACTATATATTATGTAATCAATTTTATTTTAACCCGTCTTAATCTTTTTGAAGCCAGTGGGTAGTTTCGTGGCAACTTTATGGAATCAATCAGAAGACTGGATTTCAAAATGGACAAACTAGGCTTCAGTTTGGGCAAGAAATCCCACAAGCCTCATCCACCGGCTCCTTACCAACCAGCAAGAGCCATTCTTAAGGTCGGCAATGCTCCCGATAATTCCTTTGCGCTGGCCAACGTCGCTGCAGTCAACCCGAGAGACATGCCTGACAACAGTTACATCGTCGTGAACGACTTCTATGTCTTCACAACAAGACACTCAAATGCTACTGAACAAGGTGTCCTCGGCTTGAATGGTACACAAAGACAATGGGCCGGCCTGTCACTTGATCAACAGTTAGATGTAAGAACTTACAGCCTGGAGAAAGAGACTGGGAGATTGGCATATATTGGCACCTTGAATGTTGAGATTGCTTTCAGAAGTAGAAATAAGGCAACAGCTGAGCCATTTGATCAAGATGAGCTCGGAGACGCCCTTAAACAGAAATTTGACACTCAGATCATTACCCCTTCCCAGCTCTTCCTAATGGACTTCAAGGGCATCATTTTTGAGCTGAGAGTTCAAGGCATGCAGATTCTTGATCCGGCTGATATTGAGAACAATGGACCTTTGCTGAGTGGTGTTGAAACAAAGGCGGTTTTGATGCCAAACACACAGGTGAACTTCTTCAAAGGACGTGACAACTTGGTAAATTTGAAAGCATCATCAACACGCCCTCGTTCTGATGCTGTTATTAGACCTGATTTCAAATTTGAGGATATGGGTGTTGGTGGTCTGGATAAGGAGTTTACTCAAATCTTTAGACGTGCCTTTACTTCGAGAATCTATCCGCCTGGTGTTGTCGAGAAGTTGGGTGTTAGTCATGTCAAAGGTATGCTTCTTTATGGGCCACCAGGCACAGGTAAGACCCTCATTGCCAGACGTATTGGTAAGATGCTCAATGCTCGTGAGCCAAAGATTGTCAATGGTCCAGAAATTCTGAGTAAGTATGTTGGTTCTTCTGAAGAGAATATTAGAAACTTGTTCAAAGATGCAGAAGAGGAGTACAAGGCTAAGGGAGAAGATTCATCATTACATATCATTATCTTTGATGAGTTGGATTCTGTGTTTAAACAGAGGGGTTCCCGTGGTGATGGAACTGGTGTTGGGGACAACGTTGTCAACCAGCTTTTGGCAAAGATGGATGGTGTTGATCAACTAAACAACATTCTAGTCATAGGTATGACTAATAGACGTGATTTGATTGATAACGCTTTGTTAAGACCTGGTCGTTTCGAAGTGCAAGTTGAAATCACATTGCCTGATGAGCATGGCCGTTTACAGATTCTGGAAATCCAAACTAAAAAGGCCAGAACCAACAATATGATGGCGAAAGATGTGGATTTGGCAGAACTAGCCAAGTTAACTAAGAACTTTTCTGGTGCTGAAATCGAAGGTTTGGTGAAGAGTGCTACGTCCTTTGCATTGAACCAAAATGTTGACATTGGTGGCGGTGCCACTAATTTTAACAAGAAGAACCTAGATAAGCTTAAGGTTACAAGACAGGATTTCCTTGATGCATTGAAGGAAGTTACACCAGCGTTTGGTGTTAATGAAGAAGACTTGAAGACTTGTATTGAAGGTGGCATCTTCAAATACTCTTCAAGAATTGAGGATATTTTAAGAATTGGAGCAAGATATGTTCGTCAAGTGCAAGAGAGTGACAAGACCAGACTGATTTCTGTGTTGATGCACGGCCCTTCTGGGTCCGGTAAGACGGCGTTAGCTGCTGCGATTGCCTTACAATCTCGTTTCCCATTCATTCGAATGATTTCCGCACAAGAGATGACAGGTATGTCTGAGCAGGCAAAGATTGGGTATATCGACAACACTTTCAGAGATGCATACAAATCTCCTTTGAATATCCTGGTGATTGACTCTATTGAGAACATTGTTGATTGGGTTCCAATTGGCCCAAGATTTTCCAACAGTATCCTACAGATCTTGAAGATCTATTTGAAGAGAAAGCCACCTAAAAACAACCGCTTGCTGATCATTTCCACGACTTCTACCTACAACGTCTTGCAACAGATGGATATTTTGAACTGTTTTGACAACGACATTGCAGTTCCAAATGTGACAAGTCTACAAGAGTTCAATAAAGTTATGATAGATGACGACTTCTTGAATGACAGCCAGAGAACAGAGGTTCTCAGCAAGATGAGTTCGTTGATTGGTAGTCAAGACGGTAGAACAACTGAGTTGGACATTGGGATCAAAAAGGTGTTGATGAATTTGGAGACAGCTAAGCACGACGAGGATCCAATCAATGAGATAGTGAACCTGATGGCGTCAAGCTGAAGTACATATAGACAGATATTGGATTTTGATTATGAACGTTCTCTCATTTTGAGAACAGGAAAGTTTTAAAAGCCCGTAGACAGTCATATTATTGAAAGAATCATAACGAACAGCCATAAGAGAGCTTGTGCCATTCGTTTTATCCCCGATGATGACTCAGCAGAAACTTAAATAGTGGCTGGTAATTGGGAAAACCCCTAAAATACAAGCTGCATTTGATCCTCAAGGAGGTCAAATCTGTTCATGCAGTCTAAAATTCGTCGCGCTCAACAAGCGGATCGTCGCAAGGGAAAAACACTAGGAGGGGATCAACAATGACGCCGCTTACATGGCTTGAGCTGACCAGAGTAGATGACTTCCTCACAATGAATCTGATTGATAACACAGAATACTCTCCTAAGACACGGAAAGTTTCACGGCTCAGTAAGAAATGTGAGATCCACAAGAACGTTATATTCAGTTGCATCAAGAGGTTCATTATTGCGAGGGAGGAGCCAGACTATTCCAGCTGTGTCGCGAGATTAATGAGACTACCACAGACACAATATTTCATTAAGGAGTACCTCGAAGGAAAAGACTCGGTTGATAATTTTATCAAACACATGATGAAGTATCTCAAGATATTTGCGCCTGATTGCCCTTTTGATCTGGTACACACTGACAGATACAAGCTAAAGACGAATCGAATAGAAACAGCTGCAGTGGCGCGTGAGAAGATCGACGCAAACGTGGCTATTCTTTCGCTTGAAGGTACATTTGCTGAAATTGATGCAGAAGTTGAAGAGCTCTTGGGTCAGAATGATTTTAGTATCTTCCAGATATCGTCTACAAACAAAAGGAAAAGAAATGCTTTCAAATTGATGCTTGGGCCAAGTCGGTTTGTCAACCATAATTGCGAAGCCAATGCCAAGTTTTCACAACATAATCAAACAGGAATGAGAATCGTTTCTATCCGTACAATAAACCCTGGAGAAGAGATCACCGTGTCTTACGCACCAAGCTATTTTGGCAACAACAATAAAAACTGCTTATGTGCTGCATGCGAGAGAAACAGTAAAGGCTGGTTTGATCCTAACAAGTTTGTGATCCCACCTGATGCACATATACAGGAGATAGAGAGTAGCTCCGATGAGCATGACAGTATCATCGAACAAGTGACAGTGAAGCCTACCGAATCTCGCAGAAGGACAAGGAGTGAAGGTTTGGAAGAAACTAATAGTTTTGAGATCCAGGATGATGCGGACAAAAATCCTTATGGTGATATCAAGGTGGCCGTTGATAGTAGCATTAAAACTTTCGATAAAGAGAAAGAAACAGCCGAAGCGGAGGGCTCTCATGACTCTGATGAGACTATCGTGACACAAAGACCCAGTCCCAGTCTCAACAACCTTCAGTCGGCCTCAGAGAAGTTCTGTCCAACGAAACCTGAGGTTGTTGGCGGCCGCACATTACGAGCACGAGTACGAAAGAGGAACTATTATAAACCGGAGAGATATTTGAGCCCGTTTTTGCATTCACTTCCTGAGGACACTTCAATTGATTCTCTAGAAGCTATTCCCAGTATGAAGCCAAGCGGGGCTACGTTGAACCGAAGAAAAGTCCAGAGGCAACTTCACAAGCTTTATATGACTGAACTCTACAAGCCTGATGCTGATCTTAAAATGGTGTTTGACTGCGGAAATTGTGGAGTTTACTTCAAACTCAGCGAGTTTTACGAAATCAGAGGCTATTGCCCAAGGTGTTATCGTCACCAGAGGCTTTATGATTGGAATTGGCCACATACAAGAGAAACCCAATATTCAATCAAACTTGAATTGGAGGTGGACATACTGAGGTCTTCCATTTCTGACCTTCAAATATACAGAAAGTGCAAGAGCGAAAACCACAGAACTGATGATGATACCACCAAGAGAAGATGCAAAAATCAGTTAGCAATGACTTCCACCAACCGGCGAAGTGAAGCTGAGATAGAACCAACGTCAAGAGATAGGAAACTGGCACCACCAAAGCCAAGAATAAAACTCAAGGAACCTAAAGAGGGTCATGATATCAGTATGGCAACCACCGACACTGAAGTTCCAGAAGTCATTTTTATTGGCGAGAGTGACAGCGACAGTCAACAGTTATTTCAATTTTTTAACGCTCATAAGAAGTTAAAATTAGCGGAACTGGAGGACTCTGTTTCTTTCAGTACTACATCTGGGATGGACAAAATGACTGACACTAATAACCAACCAAAGGAAGTGCACTTTTCACAATGATGCACGTCGTAGTGAATTCCAATATCCGTATCCTTTTGCTGATGATAAGGCTGAACATGATAATATTGAAAATTATTAGGAGCATCATCATTATCATCACTAGGATTATTGCTTAAAAATTATAAGACGATATGGGGTAGACGAGGAGATTCTTAATGAAGAAGGCCGAGAGGAATGATGGCGGACATGACAGTGAAGAGAGTGAGGAAATATCAAGAGCAGTTCAGTCAAAAGTGACGCATAGAGAACCGCAAGAAATATTTAATGGTAGGATAGGGTAGGGTAGATAGGTGAATGATCATTACTGATCCAATGAAGAATCACAAAATCTGAAATTATTACGTAGAACTCGGAATTAAAAAGACTAGCTTATCATGATGAACATAAATTGTATGGGTAAACAAATTCCCATCATCGCTTTGGTATAGTGGGCGGTGGTTTCGTCATTGCATGCGGCGCTGGTGGCGGTGAGGGAATTCGCCTACCATTGTTAGGTTGAGGAAGACCAGCTAAGGACGAAGATACAGGTCCTTCGCGATTGTCTCGAGGGAAAGCATGTGTTGTAGTACCAACACTGGATTCAACATGAGGCAAGTCTGTCGGCGTGTAACCAGTATTTCGTTTGACCTTACTAGTCAGATAATTCTCCAACAAAATGCAGTTCCTGGTATTTGACTTGTAAGCAATGTTTATCAAATCACCAACAATTGGAATCAAACCAATTCCAAAATCAAATCCAACATTAGCCATCATCTGAGCTTCTATATACTTTGGAAGCCCACCATCAATCTTCTTAGCCTTGTTCACTAAAGATAGTGCAAACCAAACTGCAACGAGGTCACCAATCCAAGGGATAACACCAATTAGACCAGCCCAGCCCATTCTACAACCACAGCAACATTCAAACACGAGGTCTAGCTGATAAGCCTTGTTACGTATACTATTGAGGATTTTTCCATCATTTTTGGAAAGACCCTGGGGTATTGGCTTCTTTCTCTTAGCACCTTGTCTCTGAAAGAACCCTAATTCTTCTTTGGGAATCTGTTTAACCGTTAGTAGCTGCTAAGATTCTTGTTGCGACAGCAAGATAGCACTTACCTCTTCGTAGTAGGGATCCTCCTTTTCATCAGTACCCACCTGGATCCTACCTAGAGTCTACAAGAACGTTAGTAAAGATAGTTTTGTGAGAGATATTTATCACATACTTTTCCAGTTGCCCACTTGAACAGCCATCCATACATTCTCTTTTGTGTTATTATTGATGCTGGACTGTTGCTTTGTTTGGAAACCGCGGCCATAACTTGACACATTTGTTAGTACCGAAAGTTACGCTTTATATTGAACAAATCACAGTAAATTTCAGCACTAATTTTTTTTTTCGTTCACATTCAAAAATTTTCAATCTGAAGGTACTAGTGATCTCGAATTCAACTTCACAACAAAGAAAGCCATGGCTCCCCCAATTGTCCGTCCTGACAATATTCACCAGGTATGTTACATATATCAGCTGTCATCTCCCATAAGACATATTAACACCTCTCATAGAGAGCTGAAGAGCTTATTGCTGTTGGCAAGCAGGAGTCTGCCTTGCAGACTTTGTACGAATTCTTGACTTCTAGAAGAACGCGTTCTGTCGCCCCTGCATCCCTTGAACCTATTGCAATCCTCTTTGTTCAGCTATCTGCCGACTTGAAGAAAGGTTTCACTTTGAAGGATGGTCTACACCAGTTTAAGAAGAATGTTCAGGTTTCTGAGAATGGTTTGCCAATCTTTGAGAACGTTGTCCGCAAGTTGATCGAAGTTGCCACTGAGAGATTGGAGACCGCCCAATCCAAGGCTGATTCTAACTCTGATGAAGATGACTTGGAGGATGCCCAATCTCCAGAGGATGTTTTGTTGAGTGCCGTCTCCTCCGAGTTGTCCAAGGACCGTTCTGACCGCGAGTTGGTTACCCCATCTTTGCGTTTCCTATGGGAGTCCTACAGATTGGTTTTAGACTTGCTAAGAAACAACTCCCAGTTGGAGGTGACTTATTCTGAAGTTGTTCAAAAGGCTTACCAGTTTTGCTTGAAGTACAACAGAAAGGCTGAATTTAGAAAGCTGTCTGACTTGTTGAGAGGTCATATTGCCTCTGCTACTCAGCAGAAATATCCAGGTCAAAAGCAATTTAACTCTGTCGATTTGCAGGACCCAGAAACATTGCAACGTCAACTAGAGCTGAGATTCAATCAGTTAAATGTCTCTGTCAAACTGGAATTGTGGCAAGAGGCTTACAGATCCGTCGAGGATTTGCACTCTTTGATCTCCACTTCCAAGCGTCCTCCAAAACCAGGTATGATGGTTTCTTACTACGAGAACTTGACCAAGATCTTTCTTGTTTCAGACAACGAGTTGTTCCATGCCGCTGCTTGGCAAAAGTTTTTTAACTTGTACAGTCAGTCTCCAAATGCTACTGAAGAACAACTTGTCCGTTACTCATCTACTTTCTTCCTTGCCACTTTGGCTATCCCATCTCAGTCTTTCAACTTGGACTTGAGCGAGGATTTTTCCAAGCACTCCCAACAGCGTCTGGCCAGCTTGTTGAACTTACCAAAGGTCCCAACTAGAGAATCGTTGATTCAGTTTGCTACCAATAGAAATGTGTTCAACTATGTTCACCCATCTGTGAAGAAGATCTATGAACTCCTTGAAGTGAACTTCCACCCTTTGACTATTCGTGATGAACTAAATGCCATTATTCCAGAAATTGAGGCAAACGGTGCTTTGTCCCAATACGTCAAGCCATTGACTAAGGTTATTCTTACCAAGGTATTCGAACAAGTTTCCCAATTGTATGAATCTGTCAAGTTGGGGTATTTGATTGATTTGGCTACTTTCCAAGGAAAGTTCGCCCTTTCCCCATTGGAGATTGAGCATTTCCTATTGAATGCAGGTCGTGATGGTCAGTTGTCCTTCTTCATTGACCACGATGCCGGTGTCGTCAACTTCGTCTCCGATCCTTTTGGTGAAGTCATTCCAAACAGTCGTGAGTCCCTACTGAACTCCCCAGCCGAGCTAGTCCGTTCCCAATTGTCCAGTTTGGCAAAGGCTCTGTACGCTTCTACTCAGTACACTGATCCAACCTATGCTGAGAGACAACAGGCTCTCAGACAGCAATTGATCAACTCTGCAACACAGGCTCTAGCCCGTGAGCGTGCCGAAGCTGAGAAGACCCGTGAATTGCTTGAGCAACGTAAGGCCGAAGCTGAAGCTGAAGCCAAGGAGCGTGAAGCCGCGGCTATCCAGGAGAGACAGAGAAAGTTAGAGGAGGAGAAGGCCGCTGAAATTAAGCGTGTTGCCGAGGAAGCTAAGCGTCGTCAAGAAGAGAAGATTAAGCGTGATAAGGAGGCTATTGAGTATGCTGAGAAGAAGAAGCTTGTTGATGAGATCAATGCAAACGGTGTCATTAAGCTCGATATTGAGAAATTGAAGGACCAGTCTACTGAGGAGATCAAGAATTTACAGGTTGAGCAGCTACAAAAAGATCAAATTGATTTGGATACTAGAACCAAGGCTTTATTCAAGAAAATGGACCACATAGAGAGAGCTTACAGAAAATACGAGCTGCCATTGTTGGAGAAGGATTCTTCTTTGCAAAGAGAAAGAGATTTGGCCGTCTATGAAGAATTTAAGGCTAAGAGAGTCGCTGCTGCTAAGAAGACTCACGAAGAGAACTTGGCTTTGAAAAAGAGACTCGAAGCTTTTGTTCCAGAGTTTGAAAAGTTTAAGGCTACTATTGATGGTGCTGCTGAAGAGAAGCGTGTAGCTTTGCTAAAGGTGCAACGTGAGAAGCTTGAAGCTGCAAAGAAGGAGCGTATTGAGCAAGTCAGACAGCAACGTTATCAGGAGGCCCTTGCTGAGTACGAAGCCGCTAAGGCAAAGGAAGCTGCTGAAGAAGAGAGAAGAAAAGCTGAAGAAGAGAGACTAGCTAAAGAGGAGAAGCGGAAGGAGGAGTTAAAGAAGTACCGTGAGGAGGCTGACGCCAGAAATGCTGAACTGGATGCTAAGGCAGCTAGACAGAGAGAGGTTGAGGCTCAATTGGAGGCTAAATTGGCTGGTAGAGGTGGCCCTAGAGCTCCAGCTGCGACTCCAGCTTCAACTCCAGCTCCAGCTCCAGCTCCAGCCGCTTCTGCCCCTGTTGCCAATGACGCTCCAAAGAAGATGAGTTTTGCAGAGAGAATGAGACTAAAGAGAGAACAAGAGGGTAGAAGATGATTTTCGTACGGTGGAATGGTGGTACATACATATATACAATTGATGTCTGAGAGTAATTAGCATGTATGGTTCTTGGATGATTTGTAACGTTCCCAGTATAGACTGATTGATCTTGGTTCAGATGATGGCGCAATATTGTTGCAAAAACTCTTCTCAAGTACGTATTGTTCTGAATTTAATTGATTCATCGAGCTGGGTAAGATAACTGTAATCAGGTCGCATCTAAACTACAGAATTGCCACTTGGGGACTAAATCTGCTTTCTCAGATTTTATTAATTAACTTTCTCCGCAATGACGTCATGGGAAGCTATAGATTAACAGCAAAATACCTATCTCAAAGGGCGCTGTATGTTACATATCGAAAACAGCCCAAAGATCCTATCTCATCTTGGACTTTTGACAGCTTATCATGACAAAGAGAGATTTGTTCTTTATTTTATTTTTATTTTTATTTTTTGCTGTGGTTGCTATTGCTGGATCATTCTTGAGACATCTAAACTTTGCTACAAACAGAATATACCGCCGCACACGACCACAGATCCGTCGAAGATGACATGTGCCATCTCTACTGTTAGCTAAAACGTTCCTAATTGTTTCCCCGAACACGTTCCTTTGTGCAAATGCAGATTGATCGGTAAAACGTGGCATCTGGTTGCCTGGTTGTTAAGTGTTTGTATAGTATTGCAGATCGTTAAATCTAACATCCGTGAAAGCAATTATAAGTATCAGTGACCACCTCTAGTGTCCTTTCAGGCCCGAGTTCGCGAATACCGTTAGTTCAGACGAGCGTTTTTAATGGACAAGCCTTAGGTTAACCTTAGGTCTTGGGTCTTGGTCACACATGGGGGCACATCTCGGGGAACAGTACCCAAAACATGCGTTCTCTAAAAACTAACACGCATTCAATAATTCCGGGGGAATTTCGATAATGTAGACACGTGCAGTGCCAAACAGGAACGGAGTTTTGACACATAGATTTCGTAAGGGGCAGCCGTGGATTATACGATGCATTGAAATGTCTTCTGAGAGTTGATAGATAGTTAGATAAGCGACTATAATGGATACCAGTTAGTTGTAAGTAGTTGGATGTGTTCGGGTTTATACCAGCGCTGAATCGGATAACGAAAATTTTTTAACAAATTATCCCACCTTCCATTTCCAGTTGACAGCGATGCAGCTGAGATAGGAACTCCGGCTGAACAGTCCCATTCTGAAAAATCGTAATTGAACAGTGTGGAAGTACCTTAACACCACAATAAAGAATCAGCCGCACGATGATCTGATGAACATTATCCATCTTCGCACGTGCTCCCTTTATTTTGCAAGCTCATTTACCCCCATTGAGCATGATTTTTCTCCCGTATAAAAGTCTCTTTGCCGTGCAGAAATGACAGAACGGGCACTCATACTTTCTGAATTTGATTATGGGCTCTTGGATGTCGCGAATGAACTTGCCCTGAACTATATAAAGTGCTTTGAATTTCTCCTCTTTGATACCACTTGCAAATAGTTCACTTTGTTCTGCAAGATCACAATGTCCACCAGAGATATCCCAAAGTCGTTTAACCAGCTCTTCACAGGCTGGATCCCTATGGCTAAGAAGGAAATAACCTTCCACAAGTCCAATGAAGTCCTTCAGGAAGAGGAAGAGGAATTTGCTGCCCGCAAGGAGCAATTCAAGACAATGGGTTGGAAGAAAAAATACATGCCAATCATTACCGCCGGTGCTGGTCTGTTCTCTGATGGTTATGTTAACAACTCTATTGGTGTTGTATCTACCTGTTTGACTATCCTTTACCCAGAAGAGTATGCCCAGTCTAATGCCATTAGAAATGTTACTTCGTTGGCGTTTGTTGGTACTGTTGTTGGTCAGCTTATATTTGGTTACATTGCTGATTACCATTCAAGAAAGCAGGCTATGATTTGGGGTACTTGCATCCTGATCATCTTTACCATCTTGTGTTCAGGTGCTTGGGGTAAGAATGCCAGTGACGTCAATGGTATGTTGATCGCTTTGACTGTGTACAGAACCTTTTTGGGTATTGGTATCGGATCCGAATACCCTGCCGGCTCCACTGCCTGTGCTGAAGCTTCTGCCATGTTGCCTCCCGGTAAAAGAAACAGATGGTTTGTGTGGTTTACCAATTTTATGATCGATTCCGGTTTTGTTGTTGCTGCGTTTGTTCCAATGGTGTTGTTGTGGATTTGTGGTCCAGACCACTTGACCCCAGTCTGGAGAGTCACTTTGGGTATTGGTGCCATTCCACCAATCTCCCTGTTTTTCTTGCGTTTGTACTATGAAGAAGGTGAGAAGTTTCAAAAGACTCGTTTCAAAACCGTGTCTGTGCCATATTGGGCTGTTATCAAGTTTTACTGGCTGAGATTAACCGTTGTCTCTTTGATTTGGTTTATCTATGACTTGTCCGCCTACTCTTTTGGTTTGTTTTCCTCATTCATTATTTCAGAATTGTACGACTCTGAGGACTTGTACGCTAAATTTGGCTGGAACGTTGTGCTGAACTTGTTTTACATTCCTGGTGCATTCTTGGGTGCGATTGCTGCTGATTACATTGGTCCTCGTTTGACTCTTGTCGTTGGTGTGACTGCCCAGTCCATTATCGGATTTGCCATGGCTGGTTCTTTGGAGAAATTGCAAAAATCTATTGCTGGGTTTGTTGTACTTTACGGTATATTCATGGCTCTTGGTGAGTTTGGCCCAGGTGACAACATTGGTCTGTTGGCTTCCAAGACATCTTGTACACCAGTTAGAGGTCAATATTATGGTATTGCAGCTGCCGTTGGTAAGGTTGGAGCATTTGTTGGAACATATATCTTTACCCCATTGACCCAGAGACATGGAATCAAGTCTGCTTGGTGGTTGGGTGCCTCATTGGGTTTATTTTCTGCGTTTTTGGCCTTGTTCTTACTGCCATCAGTTGACCAAGCAGCAATGGCAGATGAAGATGCTCTGTTCCTAGAATATTTAGAGTCCACTGGCTTTGACACTTCGAAGCTGGGTATTCAGGCTCACGATCCCGAGGAGTCCTTAGTTGATACTTTTGAAAAGATTCATGAGAGCGTTGAGCAGAAGTGAATTTACCCAACTAGGCAACATGATCTTGGACTCTCCAAATAGATTTATTGCCATAGACTTCTTTAGTTTTAGATTTGGTTTTTTTAGTAATTGAAAGTTTAATATTTATTTGATTCATTATTTAGACACTGCGGATCTTACCATCTTCCACAATTTCGTTTGGTTGTCGTGTCAGTAAACCGTATGGCGAAATCTCTCCATCTCGGTCGTGCAATATACCCTCAGTGATCAAAGGCAATTTGTTCCCAAACCACACTGGATACTCCACATGATCTCTGAACGAATTGCCAGTATTCGGATGAATCAGCACATCGAGCCCATTTTTATTCAAGTTCAACCAGGTGTAGAAATACACAAACAGATTAGGATTTTGGACATCCACTTCAAAAAAGTTGGTGATGTGTGGTCCGACGACGTTATCTCTGAGTATTTTGACTACCAGGTCACCATTGGCCACCTCATTGGCAAACTCAGATAGGATCGTATCTCTTAACTTGACTGCGACATCGCGAGAAACAGGTTTGTGAGTCTGGTAGTAGATGTGGAAGTCGTAATACTTGACCTCTGGGATAAATTTGTAGGGTGTGGACATCCTCTTCAATCTACAAATATAATGGCAATGATTGGAGAGTGTCGGTCAATTGGAATAAGGTATTTTATAATCTTACGAAACTGTGGCACTTTTAACAAATATGGCGTACATTTCTACAACCATCAATAGTTCACCAGAATTACCACAACTCGTCATCTGGACCCTTCTCTAAGAGTCGAATCATGATACTCTTGTTGAACTTTGTCGGGTCATCGTAAAAACCATTCTTAATTTCTCTTCTCGAAGGGAATGCAAAGTCTGGATAACCAGTTAAGCCCACTAACTTGTGGTCCAACAATGGCAGCTTGGTGCCAATCCAACCAGCAAATTCTGTATGATCTTTATAAACATCACCGCTGTTTGGATGAACAAGCACACTTAAAGTCCCATGATGGTATTGAATCCTATATAAATACCTGTTAGTTCCAAGATTTCAAGTTTCATTTATCCGATGTAGATCTATACTCACCACGAGAAGAATTCAGTAAAGACAGCTGGATCTTCGATATCTACTTCAAAGAATGCAACAATATGGGGACCAGTGATTGATTCATCTCGTAAAACTTTTAGGATGAGTTTGTCCTCGTTAATTGGGACTTTGAAATCATCAACGATCTTGTTCTTCAATGAAATAGCCTCCGTCTTGGACTTTGGGTCATTGGCATAGTAGTAGACATGAAAATCATATGAGGTAATCGGGGCTACGAAACCACTATGCGTGACACCCGTCATTTTCGCTGAGGCAACAGGACTAATTACATAGCTTGTTGAAAGGAGAACCAATTTCAAAATTATAATTTACCACCTTCCACATTTGGTATGCAACAAGACGCCATAGTTTTCTGTTGTGGAGAGGCTGACAAGAGCCAAGGCCAATTTACCGAGCGGCAAAAAACGGCAACACACGGCCGGAGGAAAGACCATCAAAAAATCTCCCAGGTCTTCCATCATCAACAACACCCCCGGCAGCAGCTTAACATGGATAGTGCCTACGACCAGTCTGGCGATACTAAGTACCGCAGAAACTACAAAGCGTGCCTGAACTGCCGTACCAGAAAGGTCAAATGCGACCTGGGTAGCGTTGAGCAGCCCGAACCGCCATGTGTCCGGTGTAGAAGAGAAAGGAAAGAATGCGTCTTTGCAGAATCCAGACGAGGTGGCTCCCAACCCGGATCAAGACATAAGAGAAAGGGCGGACAATCACTAGCAGATACGCAGCAATACCCAGCTGTCAAAGTGCAAAGACAGAACCCTCAAGAGACTCACATTCACACTGGGCTTGGTATGCCACAGCAGTCACCATCACTGATAAACACCAGGATGCCAATCCCTGCGGTCCTCAATCAGAGTTCTGGATCATCAGATCAGCAACATGCTCCTTCAAGACCACAAGCGATGTCCGTTACCTCCATCACCAACCAAGAGGATGCTACATTCCCACCAACAATAGCCAGTTCAGAGCCCCTCACATCAGTACCCAAGCTAAACAGCTCCACCACATCGGAAACACATGCTGATGAAAACAATAATCTAACCATCCCTCCAAACAGATCCTCAGAGTTCTCCACCATGCAGGGTGCCTTGGTATTCCTAGCTCGTGCAGCAGGAACAATGGCCAAAGCCGATGATCGTGACAATATTAATGCCATAGACATCCATGCACAACTAGAGACTCAGGAGTCCAGCTCGTCAATCAACTCACCCGTTATGAATCAATCAGCTGCCACATCCAGGCAGAACTCTGCAGCAACTGCCACTGCTGATCCAAAAGGATTCGACAGCAGTTTTGCTCCATTGATTAGACCAGATGGGTCGACACCCACCAGTCTGCCCCCTGTCACCTCGGCGGCATTTGTGCACCCAAGATCGAGAAAGAGACTCACTGATATTGGATACATTGGTGAAGGAAAGATGCTCACAGAGGCAGAAGCTGTTAAGTTAGTGAGACTCTTCTTTCTCACGCTCCATCCATTTTTCCCACACATTCCACAACAATTGCATTCGCCTGATGTGCTTGCAGGGTATCCTATCTTACTATGTGCTATATTGACAATCGCTTCTCGATATCATCCCTTCGGAAATCAAGGAATTGTCACAAAAGAGTCTAGAAACATTCAGCTTCACGAAAGACTGTGGATATACTGTCAGAGATTGATATCCCAAACTGTTTGGGCGGAGGCATCTACGAGATCTATTGGAACTGCACTTGCTTTTTTGCTATTCACTGAATGGAACCCAAGAGCTATCCACTGGAGATGGTCGGACTATGCCAACAACCCAGATGTCATGGATGGCGAAATCCCACAGAGTGAGGATGACAGCCTTACTGGTCTCAGCGCCATGCGGAGAAGTGACAGAATGGCATGGATGTTGATCGGAACGTCTGTAAGACTGAGTCAGGACATGGGTTTCATCACTGGTTCACCGGAGATTTTCGTCGCAACACATTTAGCAGAGACACACACAGCAATGAGCTTGGGACAGAGAAGCATGCTTGCGCAGAGTCTTGGGGAGGTTGATTTGGATAATGCAGACGAGGAGGATATCAGCGGATCCAAGAAATTCCAGTATGATGAGTTTATCCTGAGTCTTGATGAAGAGACCATGAGACGTCGTTCAATGCAGAAGAAGGCATTGAAGTTTACATTCAGTCAGAAGGCCAAGCTGGAGATCTTAAAAATTATGTCGTTGGCTTATGAGACTATATACGTGGGTGGAAATGGTGCCACGCCTAGACAAAACCTGACTGTGCTGGGTGTCTTTTCACCGTTGATTGACAATTGGTATCGTACATATAGGAAGCTGTTGAAGCCTTCCAATCCAAAGAACTTCAACCAGCATTGCAATTTGAAGCAGGCCAGCAATATCAAACATGTCAGTGAGATCACTAAGCAGATTGACAAGGAATCGTTGATTTGCGATTACTATTATTGCCAGTTGTACATTTACTCTCTAGCTCTAAGTATTGAGAATCCGCTGAACACCAACGTTTCTGATGCAAAGAAGCCATTGAACAACATTAGACTAGATGACATTTCAAAGGCTTCCAAGTTTGTGGAAATTGCCTACAATTCAGCCCTTGAGATTTTAAATGCTGCCATCAGAGTGCATAAGTTGAAACTTCTGAAGTACATGCCTGTCAGATGGGTAACTCGCATCGTAAGATCCGTTGCGTTTATTGTCAAGTGTTTCTTGACTTTGACGAATAGAAGCAAGTCGCAACAGGGCCAGAACATTGCGCTGGATTCACAAACCTCTGCCATTTTGACGCTGAGCATTATTCCTATAGAAGATATTCTACAGACTATCCAGAAGGCTGCTATCGTTTTGAGAGAGGCTAGTCCAGATGAGCTGCACTTGTGTACTAGATACTCGACCATCTTAATGTATTTATGCACGGAGATGAAGCATCGGACAAAGTTCTCTACTAACGCACCAGAGATGAGAAAGTTGGATGAGGGCGATGATGAGGAAGAGGAGGACATTATTCAGGAGGACGCTGTGAATCCGAGACCAGAGCTACGAGTACGGACCCAATCTACAGACTACATTCCTCAAAGAGCTTTGTTCCAGGATCCTTTTCCTCCGACACAGCAGCAGTCGGAACAGCTACCAGAGCAACCCCAACCTCAACCACCGTCACAGCC
This sequence comes from Barnettozyma californica, assembly GCA_023627795.1. Classification (NCBI taxonomy): domain Eukaryota; kingdom Fungi; phylum Ascomycota; class Saccharomycetes; order Phaffomycetales; family Phaffomycetaceae; genus Barnettozyma; species Barnettozyma californica. The sequence goes on along the minus strand of JAMAIE010000002.1, from coordinate 1,151,159 downwards.
TGAAGGTAATGGATTCATGTATCCGACTGCGTCCTCCAATGATTTGGACATGAGTTATCAACAGATGGGCGGAAATCAGCTCTTGCCAGACACCGTGATTGACTGGTTCTTGAAGAATGATGAGGCTATTGGATTAGATTTTGTGGAACCGTGGACTGAGATGTTGGAGCAGCAATTAGGGAAGAAGGGTAACGAGTGAATATAGTTACTAGCAGGTTTCAATAGATTTAAGTGGAATATGATATTTTGTTACGGACCACGGAAAAACTCTCGTAGTCATGGTTGCAGTTTTTAATTAACGCGGAAAAATCACCCTGGGAAGGGGCACTCCGCTATAGAAACTTCACTTAGGACTTTGCTGCCCCAACTTGGGCACTAGTTGACAGAGTTCCCCATACAACTTTGCCGCCAAAGTCCCCTCCTTGTGAGCTTAATTGATATGCATTCCCTGGGTGGAGATTGAGCAAACAATCTTTAGAGTTGGAGTAAAAGTGGGAGAAATCGTTCATGTTTTTCCACACTGGAGATCAAAAATACCTCAACAATAGTAGCTGCGATCTTTTCACTTGCGTAGCATATACAGCGTGTGGATTATTGAAATGCAGAAATGGCAGAAATTGAACAATTTTTTGACACCACTGCCATAACCAATATCTTCACATACTCACTCATCTGTGTGACGCGCCACCGATGATCACTTTAAAGTACGACAATCTGACGTTTGACGAGGAGCAAAAGCAGGGTGAGCTTATGTCCTGGTTCTTGTCGAATCTGAGTGCAGGTCAGTTTGAGAACATCACTAAAGATGCTGCGAGATTCCAGAAACTGGGCCAGTTTTTTGAAGAGTTTGTGCCAGATGTGCAAACAAAGTGTCTGATGCTTCTTGTACCTAGTGTTGAACTAAACAAGAGCCCCAGCTTCCTCATTGACTTGGTATCCAAGTTCTACGACCCAGAAGATACTGTCAAACACGATGTCAGCGTTACCCCTATTGGTACAATCTCAGCGTTGGATGCTACAGTTGTGATGATTAGCGAAAGACTCGAGGGAGCTTCTGTTGTGAATCAAGATGAGGATATTTGCAGCATTATCAGCGATGATGAAGGTTATATTGCCTCAACAGATCAATCGCCGCTTGAAGTTCAACCTGAAGCAATAAAAGTAGGGGACGGGTTGAATTCAATTATAGAGGACTTGAACGATATTTCTTTGAACAATACCCCTTATCAAAACTCTCTTTCCGGTCCGAGGAGCTCAAGAGAGACACATGTATGGTATGAAGATGTGACTTCACCAACTTCGATAGCATCTAGCGTCCCAGTATCACAGAAATACGAAGTTGAATCAGCGTATTCTTATACCTATATGACTCAACCGGCGTTGTTCCCAACCAAGATTGAATACGCGCGGTTTGATGATCGTGAATGTGTGGAGAAAAATGAAGTGCTCTGGTTGAAGTCAATGCTGTTTAAAGATCATGAGACTGGTGAATTACTGACTGCAATCAGACAATCCCCAGGTATAGAAGATATTGCCAATGGAGTAGATGAAGTTGAGGACGATGATTGGCTACTGTATGATGAAAAATACTCACTCAACAATCTGCAATTATTGGGCATGGAAGACATTCTGACCATGCAAAACAGAGATCCGAAAATTTTGTTTTATGCATTGGAAGTCAATGAGATCCTGGAGGATGATCCAATTGAACAAAATGATCAAGAGGATAATTTGACGGACCTTTCTGATATTGATGACGAAGGTGACTTAGAAGTGATGGAGTTTCAAGGAAATCTATTTTGTCACAACACTTCTGCTACATCACCCCTTGTCTTGTCCAAGACCAATACCCTCAACACATTCAAGTCAGTGAGATCTGAACTGCTGGTGCATAATGCAGATGGAACATATTCCAACATTGTTAAGTCCAAGTCAGAACCATTGAGGTCCGCTAAGGTGACTAAATTGCATCGAAATAAAAAACACTTGGGAAGAAAGACTTCCTGTATTGTTATGTGATTAGATAACTAATTTTAATGAGATTACGAAGTTATGATAAAAGGTAAGAGATTTATATAATAGTGCAAAAGATAAACATAGAGAATAAGAAATCTCCTAGAAGCAAAGTTGTAGATTGGTTTATAGTATACTATCAACGGAAGCTGGGGAAAAGCAAGCTTTTACGGTCACATCACATGTCATAATCAGCAGGAGAATACATAATCTGTGTCAGGAACTTTCCAGAGTACCTAGTTGTACATGCGACGCCCAACACGTTGTTTTTGATATTTGAAGTCAGCAAGTGTTTGAGATTGACATGTGGAATGATATGTGAATTCAACCCTTTCACAGAACTTTTGGGTATGTTGACGCCAGCGTCAGATGAGTTGTTATGATGGGTGTTGAAATGTTTGTTGAGATAGCTATTATTCAGATATACTGGTAGGTCAGGAATGGGATGGCGATGAAGGAAAGTCTCATCAATGGGCAGGATCTCATCCGTTGTGGCTGATATTTGAAACATGTCAGGTATCTCTTGATTGTACTCTAGCCTCTCCACTGGTTGAGGCGTCATTACTGTACGAGATGGTAGCGACGTTGTGCTAGATTCATTGAAGAAAGACAACGAAGATTTCCGCTTGTTATTGTGGATTTTGTACGTTTCATTGATACCTGCCTCCACCAAATCCTGCTTGACATTGTCAACTTCAAACCAATTCACCACGTTTCCGGACTTGTCAGTGGCAATTGGTAGAGAGTCACTGTACTTCACTTGGTTATTCACCAGAAACTTCACCCTATAAACACCTAAAGGGAGGCTAATACTAGTCTGGAACAATCTGACACGTCCTTCAGAGTCCAGTTCAGGTTCTAATTTAACCCTTGACCTCCAAGCATTAAATGAACCAATGACAAACACAGAGTCGGTCTCCTTCAGATTGAGTTCAGCACCATAAAACTTGATCAAAACCTGCTTGACTGCACCATCATTGTCAATTGTTGTAGCACCACTTGTCAGATCTTCATCAATGCCATATCCATCATCATAATCCTCGTCAAAAACATCATTAGTGAAATTATTCTGCGTATGATCTGATCCCTGACGTGAACGGGAGAAGTAATCATTATCAACCAACTGGTCCAGAAAGATGTTTGGAGTGGTTGGCTTTGAGCTCCTACCAGTTGCATTAATTTCGTTCAGTTTCTGTGTCATTTGATCCACTTTGTTTATGTGATACTGTGTATGTGGGTTTTGGGCATGGTCTGGCGGAATGTTGTCACTACCGGAGTGGTAATTTGGTGCTGTAGCTCGAGAAGCTGGTTGGTCGAATTTTGGAATATCAAATTGTGGAGTCTGTGCGACACTTGGTGAGCTCTTGAAACTTGGACCATGTCTCTGCGCAAATTCATGGTGGGCCGATGATGATTTGCCTAAATGTCAAGTTAGCGATAAGATAATGGCGATATCATAAAAGAACATACTTGATGCATTGGATGGCCTTCTGCCATTCGGTGCACTTGCATTATTCCCCATGTTGTTAATAATGGTATTGAAATAAACCAATATACACCAAAGACACTAGTTGAAGTATATGTAAAAGAAAACAACCAAAAACATGTCTCCTTGATGTTGCGATTCTAAGAGGAAATTATCGCGGCCTCAATTATGTCAACTGTGTCAATGACATCATAGATAATAGACACATCCCTGAAATTTGAAGGGATCACAGAAATCAAGGTTTGATTGTAAACTCTTAAGTACGAAGTGCATGTGGCCTATAAGACAATAGTCCTATCTATAATCCATAGATGGTAGTAGACTATTATATATACTATGGTTCATATGGGGCTGGTGTGTGCACTGTCAAATTGCATAGAATCCAGCTCGCATAAGATGACATATAGCACTTATAGGTAGAGCCCATGTAAAAGCATCCTTTTTACCAATTGGTAATGTGTTAGATGCTATTCATTATTGTACAAACATGGAAACTATAAAAATGGAGCATTGATAAAGCTCCTTGAGCCAGATCTAAGGTATACAAGGTAACTCAGCGCCCAAAATCGGCAATATGTTTCCCCCGAGTTACAGCTAACAGTGTACAGATAATGAACATCTGCAATCGCAATTTATTACTCAAGACCCAACTAAAACTCAGAATACTCGTCGCTTTAATCTAGAGGCGGCATCTTGCTTTGTCTTTCATATGCAGTTAAAGCATCAGTCAGTGAAGCTGAGAGATGCAATCAACATGACTTTAATATCTGTAAGAGCTGGATGTCGTGAACTCAGCCTACTTGACAACTGCCTCAACCCGCACCTGTAGCATAGCCTCATGAGCTATGAAATGACCACTAAAATGATCAATGAACCTTCCGTGCAACTTAGAGTTGGCTCATCTAACGTGCTTTGATCCTATAAACTGTCAAACAAAGTAGGAGGTGATTTTAATAGGATCAACAGTGATTGTTGCTAATAGGCCCATATCTGCGTGTAGATAGGCATTTGATTAAGGATTTGCGGAGAACCGCTAACATGTCTCGAAAGTATATATTTACAATTTTTGGTAATATCCTCTAAAATTCATTAATTAATCATTAAATTCCAATTCCGCTCACTTATCTGACTTTCTCTTCTGGCGAGCCTTCATCGATGCTCTTCTCTCTTTCCGCAGTCTCCCTTGCATCATACTGTACGTGGCTCTTTTAATCACTGTTTCCAGCAAGCCCTTTGTCATATAGGGATAGGTTGGCTTTACTCTCGTGTACAACTCGTCCAGCAAGTGTCTTCTGTAGTTCTCATTAGTGTCCCTGATCCACGTCTTGTAACCCAAAGGAAATCCCAATTCGTTACCAAAGATGTTGAGAATAAATTTCTCAATCTCGATTGTCTCATAGTGAGATTTGGTCTGTAGAACCTCTCCTAGCTTCTCGAGGGATAGCCTTGAATCTAAGTTGTTTCGTTTTCCGAGACTAGGGAGACCAGGGTTCTTTTGGTGTGATGATTGTGGTGATGTAGATGACGACAAGGACGGTGAGGTCTGAGGAGTATATTGTGTTGAGAGATCCACAGGTGTATTAATTGTAGTAGTGGTAGCAGTAGGAGCAGCAGTTGAGCTGGTTGTTGATGGTTGGACGTAAAACTCGTTCACCAAAGGGGCATGTCTAAAGACGCTAGTGAAGCTCATTATAGGTGAGTGGATCAGCTTCGCATCAACGGTGCTGTAATCATATTCTGGGATGTTCTCTTCAAGGGAAAGTGGAGTGAAGTCTGAAGCAGACGATGTTGAAAGTGCAGAGGATGAACTGTCTGAAAGAGCTTGAAAAATCTCCTCCTGAATCAATGAGTCACGGTGTTGTATCAGTTGTTGTGGCGAGTCCCCTGTTAACATGAGATTACTTGAATTAGTATCTATGGGGTTATACAGGGGAATATCAGTGACTTTGAAGCTATCTTTGGAGAAAGTGACAGGCACGTTTTCTGGCATAGTGTTTTCAATATGAAAATGAGGCTGAAGTTTTGTAAACATGGAGGTAACTAGATCGCTGCTATCGTCATCAAATGAGAATTCGAAGCCAGCCTTGTTGCCCATATCTTCGAGGTTCAGATAGTTGTCAAACATGGATGTATCCGTTTGGAATGTCATAGTGTTGGAGCGTTGGGAGGGTTTCGGTTATCCAATGTGCTTAGTTGGGGAATTCGAAGGGGGATTGTATTCAAAAGAAGTGAACAAAGATTGATCAGTTGATCAATTAACCTAGAAAGGGTTGAGATTGGTGATATATCCTGATCTTTATACTCTATGAGACATAATCAGCAATTCTGGCCCAAGTCAGAATTTTCTTTCCTGTTTGGTTCAATTCATTATTAATTTTCTGCATGCACGAAAATGTGAGTTCATGGAAAACAAAGTCTCAGTTTGTAGAGCCGCATGATCATGAGTACGAACTGTAGCATGGTGTGCCGAAGGATGCATATACACCAGATCTGAACAGAAGTTATCATCAAACTTTTTTGATCAACTTCTGGCACAAACATCTTCTCTTGGCACCATTGAGATTGCGATTCTTATCAGATGCACTTAGGATTTATTCTAATTACCCAGACCAATTAAATGCTCTCATCCTTTGATTTCAGGTTGGGTAGAAATAAATTTCGTGCGTGTTGGAGATTCTGGTACTTAATATGAGCCAAGATTCGTCAGCGCGCAGGTAATGATTGCAGGTAGCTGTACCTTCGCCTGAAATTGTAATTCTTGAGCGTCTATATACTTTCTAAATGTTGAGGGCCCTTGTTCAAGTCTCTGAAAGAAAACTTGCAATGAAAAAAAAAAGATGATCGTTAAAAGTCTCTGAAAGCTCTTTCGTAGTTTGTAACTGACTTTCTATTAGCTTTCGATGCTGCGAGGTGCATACAATCGCTGCGATTTAGGCCATAAAGGGTGACAGTTCTGTTACAAGCGGGTCATCCGCTAAAGAATTAGTACTATTTGTCCATGCTCTCAGCGAAATCACTCTAACCACTTTCGAGGGGTACGATATTCAAATACTATTTGTAGGCGTACATAAGCTCTTTCACCATCTTTTGTAAACAGTGTACAATCTAAATATGCGCACTTCCGGTACTTCTAAAGACATTTAAATAAAGAATGATTATGCATTTTGTTTAATTATCCCGTATTTCTCTAAATCCTTACTTTTAACATCCTGTCTCCAGGTGCAAATGTTGCACTTCAGTTGTTTTCCCCAGTAAATTGGAACAACCGGGACAAACCAGAAGCTCACAAACTCTTTTCTCTTGACAGGTAGCACAGAGTTGTTGTTGCAGTTAGGACAGTGAAGATTATGTGGCATTCCCTCCAAAGGAGTCTCGAAATCTCTCATACCAAAGATAAGAGGAATGAAGAATGACATGATTGTTGAAGTTAGGGTAGTTGGCACAAAAGAATAGATGTAAAGGGTAAAATTCTATGTTCGCTTCGGCAATGTTGAGTGTTGGTGTACTAATGCTACCGGCAATTGTAAGACCAACAAATGGAGCTGTTTCTAGAGAATTAATGATTGATGGCGTTGTTGTTGCGCTGTTATTGCGCTGTTGTTGACACATTTTTTTTAATTTTGAGGAAGACCGTAATTGGTCGGGACCACACCATATTTACCACTTACGTGGTCAAGGCTCACCCAATTGATGGGAAACGAAGATGAAGTACAAATATTCGATACTCATCCAATTACTCCAGGGTATTCCTAAGTATAGTTGCAGCAATTATTACCATAGTGTGGTGATCTAATTTACTCAATGTTTTTGTGATGGGGCTTTCTTTCAGATAATGGTACAAGTCCAACTTGAAGAATAGAAACATGGTGTGTATCTGTTCCATGAGACTCATATGATATTTATTCATAGTGGTTCTCTCTATTTGTAGCGGTTCTCTACTTCAATTGACAGCCCTGCTATTTTGATAATAGTGATAGACTTTCATGTTGGAAACGAGGTTCACTAGTGTTCTAGTAGCTTAAACCCGTTTAAAACTCTATACCTATTCCCAGGATTTAACAGCTGTAGCAGAGTGCATATATAATGCATCTCGTAGATCGTTGACAAAAAAAAAAGTAAGTTCATGTAAAATGTGACTGATTCTATATGTGTAATTTGACCCACGTGTCGCGACTGGTGGTGACCTGTCCTAGAATGATGAGTGCCACTTTGACTGGTTAAACTGTAAGTATGATCTGTGGACCTCATATATATCATTGAAGACAATGTATTAAGTGATCAAACTTTTTTTAGCACAGCTCCATTTAATCCATTTTGAGTAGGTGGTCTTCTGACAAAACTCTCGTTGGTCTCACGACATCTAACCGTTTCGGTACCTTGACTCTGTCCTGCATGAGCACGTTTTCAAAGGACTTCATAGTGACAATAGACTCTCCAGATATACCTTCTGCATCAACGCTCAGAAACCTGTTAAATTCATGCGCCTGTTGCGTTTCCAGTGGTTAAAGAATAGCTACAATGAGTCTGGTGTCGGCTGCCGTCATACCACGTGATGTTACTAGTGACGGGCAGGGATTGATGTCCTTTGGAACGCAATTAAATAGTTAGGTGCTCTGCGCATCAAATACTCACTTCAATGTACAAGTTCAATGTACCAGTTCAACGTACCAGTTATCATGCTGAAGGGATTGTGTTCACTCTAAAATCTGTTCCTTCAAAATTATGACTTATGCTGCTAATACGTAAAACGATCTGAATAGTTACAGCCAAGAATAGTTGAGCCAAGTCACGCAGACGCATCACTTCAAGGTAGAAGGTCCCTTACTTTTAGTTTAGAGAATTAGCACTTCATTGTTTTACTGTACCAACTATGGTACATGAAAGCATACCATACATTCCAATGATTCTTCATCCCACGTGGGTTTGCCCAGCCATCTGATCTGCTGATTTTCCTCCGAAACGCAAATTTCCGTTCAGACGCATATGTCCATTTCTGCAAGATGCTGTTCATATCTATGTAATATTTCATGCGAGATAGCCATTATCTGAAACTTGATACAAAAAACTTACAAAGGATTTAAACAAACATAAAAGACCTGCATGGTGAACTTCTTTGTTTGAGTTTTGACAATGTTCCTTCAGAACGTATACCCGAGAACTCCTGATGTGTATGTGCGAAACCATGGTGTTCTTTGTACTAACACAGAACTTAACTGCTTACCGCAATAACTGTGCCTATTCAACATGAGCATCATATACTGTTCCGCTTATCTCTGTGCTGTGATTTTCAGAAGATAAGCGCTGGATGTCGCAGTCGACAATTCAGCGAACTTAGCCATATGGTCTCATAATTCGGCTGACCCCGATCATCACTGCCATTCGTGACTGGTGTCACTGTATGCAGGTCAATTATTTCAAAATGCACTGTCTACCATTACGTATGGGATTGCTAGGGGTTACTCTAGTGTAGTTATAACTCTGCTATTAATCCAAAAAGATCAGGTCCAACTTGTTACATTGAAAAATACTCTATATATTCCTCTCCATCGTTAGCCATGAGCATCGATTCTCACAGACCTCCATTTTGGACAAATCCTGCTCTGACACGTGAAGCAATGGGCCCTAGATGTGATAGATTATGACGTCAAACTGGAACTTTATGACTGTTCACTTGCAGGATAATAACTTAATAGCTATGTAACTTAAAAAGTCAGTCTTAGAGCTAATAATCTTTTGACTGCTATATATTGCTAGAATAGATTTAGTTTTCTTCGACTACCGATAATATTGTTCTTCTAGTGCGTGTGTACTACATCTGGAATGTCTGTAGATGACGAGTTAACCTCGAGGGTTTGGTCACATGCCGATGGGACATCGTTCCACAGGTCAAAGTAAGAGCCATTCATACAACTGGGGAAACATTCTTATTGTTTGATCTGTAGTTTACAAGTCGGCAGATAAGAAGATCGCAAGACCGGGCGTTTCAGGAGAGTCCTGTCGATTGACGATGCATAACACCAAGAATCTGTGCTGTGTAAAGATAGAAGCTCTTATGTAGCTCAATTTCATATACATCATTAGATAAGAGAGCTTTAATGAGATAAGACCGCAGTTCGCGACTCCGAGAAATTGTAACTATAATAAGGCCAGTTCATTCAAGCTCCCAGATTATGCCTGACGCGACGATACTCAAGTTCCTTCTGAGTGCTACTACGTACACAATATTACACCAACGTATTGACTTAGTGTAACGTTGGTATGCAGTACTATCTGATTTTTCTTTCGTTGTGCTCTCTTCATCTTGGAAGACGGGGAGGTGATTTGTATGTACCTCCATGCAATGTTGTGCATAAAGATTACGATGTCTCATCCATCGGCTTCCAAACCTCGGCAGTGGTAAAGAAATACCTTACAGTTCGACTTTTGATTCCTTGACTAGCGAACAGGACCGAGGCATTACTGGACAGCCTCAAACCTAGACTATGTTCCGCGAACCCGGATGAAGCCGAGAGAGCTTGCACCAGATCTCAATACTGAGGAGAGTTTCAAAACTATTACACGTTGCTCAATAGCAAAATTAGTACGTTTGCGGCTTGAGCTACAACTGATACTGTAGTAGTTTATGTTAATTGATTCATTCGTCTTTTGCTCTGCATTTACCTCTATGTTTATTAGAGTTTTGTGGCAGGGCCATAGTTATGATTATCTTTCAATAAGTAACGTTAGCTTGGCCAGCAATAAGGTGCCATCTAAAACTAGAGTATTTAAAACGAGTAATGAACGTTTTAGAGTAGAGCACAAATCATATAGGTCAAAGGACCACATAGGTAGTTGTTCTTCACCCAATTTGAGCATCTTGAATTCAAAATATTTTCCAGACTTTAGTTGTAGCAGCAGCAGTGCCTCTTCCTTCTATGTAAAGGACATCGTCTCGATAAATTCGCATGTTGAACAATTTTGGGTGGATTTGATAGTAGCAATAGCTCTGACTCTGGAATCAAAGAGTTGAATAAATCAAATTCAGGTGGGTCATTAGATCTTTGAAGATACGTGATATGAATGGTATTTTCCTCTAAATTTGCCTATGGAAATACATGTGTCTATTGAGTACGATTGTCACTCACTAGCAATCTACCTCGTTTTCGTCATCATGTCTCAGCGGATTCGCTTTAGGTTCTTGAGGTAAAATTATCCGAATTTTTTGCTATTCCTCAACGCACTTCACGCGAAACCTCGCCATAACCTGATCCAGTTGTCTTAGACTTACGCGCAGCTGTCACACCCTTTTATCTCAAAAGACCCACATGAACAGTGTATAGTCAATTCTAGTAGCATCCAATCCTATTAACCTTTTTAAGATATCTTATTGTTCGGACGTTAGCTCTCTAGCATTTTCTCGACAATATATCATGAGTTCGTGAGACATCATATATTCTGGCATTCTATAAAGAATCATGTGATTAGAGACATGTGGAGTACTCTAGCTCCTTAAATGTACTTGTATGTCACAATACTTGCATATTATGACAGCAAGCCACTAATCTAGCAAACTTCACTGGTGTGCTTCTTCTTGAACACGTGTGATCATAGTTCTTTTAACCAAAATATCTAGTTAAAAGTCACATTGACATCTCATGGGTTTCCATTTTAGAGAATCTCTATCGACAGATTACAAGAATCACATCGTATGTATGCGTGATATGACCATACTCTATTTCTCAAATTTCCCTCAAATTCTGAAAATGTTCGTAGAAATCACTTACGCTCAGCAGTTTCAGATATGTTCAAGACACAGATAACCACTGGAAAAGCAATCTTATCAGGTAACCTCAAAAAAAACAGGTCTTGATCTAACCAAATGGGTTCCTTAGAGATGGCACAGATTGATCTGTGAACCACAACGATTGACAAATAATCGCCTAGCATTCTCACAATAAAACTTGATCCATGCCGATCCATCGCTATTTAAAAAAATTATATTAGCTAACCACCGGGCTTATATAATGATACTTGTTAAAGATACATGTTACTGTGCAGTTGGAATAGAACCAATCAGTTGTTTAACGATATCAGGATTTGCGTTAATTAAGTGGTAGAGGAGACTTTGAGTACTTTTACTAAAGATTGCTTTCGCTAAGCTAAATATCCTTTTAGTCGATATCAGCATGGAAATAGTAGCTTCAACCAACACATATAGCTTGGGGAAATCTCCCAGAAACACCTCTCCAATGTCTCTCAACACACCAAAACACGTATCCCTAATAAAACTTACACTCACCCAAGTTAAGGGTTGGTTGTCACAAATAACTATAAAATTCTTCCAAAAGAGTGACAGCACGATGATTGGATCCCGCGCTGATGGTCCCCCACGGTCTGACATTGAAGGAACAGTAAAGCTTATGATGTACAAAATTTGAGCCAGAACGCGTCCTAATTTAGATCTAACTAACAATCTATTATACAATATCAGGAAATTCCGTATGGTATCCTACAATATCTTTACCACTGTAATACTCTATACCGTTTTGTGTGACCACTCCACTCGATTGATAGAAATTGCGACTTTGAGCTCTGTCATCCTGAAAAACAGATTGCCGCCACTGGTATCTACTGGTTTTCGGTGTCCGGATGATCCCCGAAAACCCTTATCTCTTGTCAACTTTTCTTTTTTCCAGGGGAACAGGGCCCAGTTCCTGAGTATTAAGTTTCAACGGTTCGAGATTGGGACTTAATTTAGATCCAACGATGCTTTTCAATTCAACTCATCTCTAATATAAAAGTGAGCCTGTTTCCTACCGGCTCGCTCGGTTACCATTATAGCTAATGGGGCGTCGCTGGTCAAGGAACAGTCGGGTCAATGCACCTTCCCCAAAAAGGGATTCTTATCTCTAGATTCTGAGAAGATCGGATTCTTTTATAAGGCCGGTAATCCGCAGAAGTCATTTCATCGATCCCACATAGAAACAAAAAGACCTTCTCGAACCAAATGCGTTCAGCAGCTGGCGCAGGCGAAATCGTTCTTCGCCTGGACCGTCATACCGCTCGATTCCATGCGCGTCCGAAGATTGTGCGCTCCAAGAAGGGTTGTTTTAATTGTCGTAAGAGAAAGAAGAAATGTGACGGCACTAAGCCTAATTGTTTGGCTTGTGAAGCGAAAGGGACACCATGTGTATGGCCCGAAGGGAATCAGAGCCTTCCTGTTGGGTTCACAATTCCACCAAGCTCAACAGAACAAAAACAATTTTCAATTGACACTGAGACTGAAGATAGTACTACAATCCCATCAACAACAAATGAAGAAATCTCCTGTGACAATCCCTGCCGCTCTCCAATCTTCGAGTGCCTTGATTCTGAGCTATCAATGGAGTCTGCCAATCCGAAAAAGTTGGTCAATCTGCGGTCCATTGATGTACACACAACTGACCCAACGGAGATGCTCATCATATCAGCTGCTAATGGGTTTATAAACTCACTAGGGTCTGGCCACACACATCCATTGCTTACAGCTACAGCCACACTGACACCGCTTATTCGAAGTAACAAAGTTGTGGAGCAAGTCGCGCTTGCTTGTGGAGCTGCTTTTATGGCCTTTGACGAACCCAGGTTCCACCCGATGGCACTAGATATGTTCTACTCCGTATTTGACCTGTTGAAAGATTATATTCACCATCCTGACTTCGAACCAGATCGAGATTCCGCTTGGTTAGGCACCTCATTCCAGCTGCTCGGCATCTGCGCCAAAGTAGTTGGCCCCAACGATATTAACTACCATCTTATCAATGCATTCGGAAACGCTTATAGTTTACTTCGACTCCGTGCAGACTCGATGTTCGAACGAACTAGATTTGTTGACTTCAAAGGTGATCTTCAGTTTGAGATTGAGAATGACTACCTGCCACAGGAGGGCCCATCCCTTCTTCACACATATATTGAACGCGCATTCCTCGACAGTTTCGTGTACAACTACACCATTGCAATTCTTTACTTACCGTACGAACAATTACCATCGCCTTTTGAAGTTTACACAAATTACGCCGACCTCATCAAGACTCCCGTGTTGAATTGTAAAGTTCCATGGATGAATAACCCCGTGTTTGGGGCCAGCCTTAATTCATTTGAAATTGCAGCAAAGGCATCATTCCTCTTCCGTACTCCTGGAGACCCATCTACTGTCGTAATTGCACGAAATTTGTTGGAACAGACCAGTTATTTTACGCAACAGCTGGTTCCGTTTGAAGTGCGCAAATCCCCAACTTATAAGAGGCTCAAGGACTCGATCCTTGTTTCTGACGCTGTTTTAGCAGCATCCAGGATATTGTTACTCAAGACAATCAATCCATCGTTACAATCCCATAATGACGCGGTGCAGAGAGAAGTGAAATGTATTGTCAAAAAGTTAAAACAGGTTGGAGATTTTGCCCCACCAAAAGTCATATCACCATGGGCGTTGATGATGTGTGGATTTGCTGCGATTGACGATGAAGATCGTGGTTATGTTTTGGATCAGCTTGTCAAGGTTCACTTGGTGACACATACCTTCTATTCCCAAGGAATGACAGGTGCTTTGAAACATAGTTGGGGCAGAGATACCCTCAATGGTCGATTTCAGAGAAGTAAAGGGAGTGGATTAGATGTACTGTATCACCAAGAGTTGATGGCAACCATTATAGTGTAACTGGTCCAAAAAGCGGGTTTCCTGTAAAAAAAAAACACAACATTCAATATAAATGTACTGATACAAAGCCATTCTGCTGGTGGTGGGTGAATCTACAAGAAAAATTATGCTAAATACCCAAACGTTTCCGATAAACTAAACCTGTAAGACGTGGTTGTGATTAGGTTATGGCGTCATATATTCGTTTCCCAAGCAAATTAGTGTTTTTGACAATTTCGACGTCTAGCGGCACAAACAGAAAACTCGAATCAATTCCATGTACAGTCTCATATTTAAAGAAAATGGAGTCCCTATTTCTTTCTGTTCTCTATTGTTTCATTCTACCATCTCTCTGAGAATTAAGGTATTGTCTCATACACGGCATCAGCGCTAGCAAGGCAAAATGACGAACCACTCTGACACTGAAGCCAGTATGACCAGCACTAACACAAATAATACGTCAAATACGAGCATGTCATCATTGAACTCCACGCACGCAGAGTCTCATGCGCATAACCTACGGATTCATCTTTTATCACGAAATCTAACAGCCCTGCCGTTTGAATTTAGCGCAAGTCCACAAGATGATCTCCTTCGAGAACTCAACAGCCTTGATTTAGGGGGACTCAGTAAGAAAGAGAAGCGCAATCTGAAGTCCCGTAACTCCAAATATCAGCTAAGGTGGAACTTGGATAATGATTTTGTTAAACCACAGCATTTTGGACAACAGTGGAATGGAGAGTTCAGAGCTTATGTAAAGGGGGAATTGGAACGATTAAGCTATATGGCTAAAGCAGCCAAACATCAGTCCTGAGCCGCAGTTGAACTGAAAAGGGATTAATGCCCCTTCATTCAGGATTTATTCCTAATGCGAGCATATCCCTGAGCCAAACGCAGAGACTCAGACAAAGTTATTAAAGATTACTGCAGAAACAACGAGGCTGCACTTGCAACATAACTTGACCACCCAAGAGAATCTACAATAGTCTGTGTTTGTCAATGCATACTTGATGAGTTTGGCTAATGCCCTTTTGTTCTCTAGTGGTTTCTTGCAGCATTAGTTGATGCATGCCCCTGTGTTGGCGGTTTGTCAATCACGACCTCAGTGAGCCGAAAAGAGATATTGCATAACGGGTATTAATGTCCTAAAGTCAATATACTGTAGCATTTCCAAGAGTATGAACTCACCATATATATATTGATCCGCAACTTCCCTATGGTCGCGGTATTGACAGAGGTGCTCCTACTTGCGGTGCAGCAGTAGAATCATCCGGGTTTACTAATTCAACTGAACAGAAAACGGTCATCCACACTGAAATCAAATGCATGCAACCGCTAGTCAGCTTTCATATGCCAAACCCCCATTATCTATGCATAATGGCTGTCAATGTCCTCAATTGGACAATACAGGGATCAAGATCAAGCCCACTTCCACACCGGGAAAATGAAAATAAATTCAATTTCAATGCACGTTTGAACATGCCAAAAAAATTATCTTGGTTTTCGCATTTTGGCACGTTTTTACGCCTGAGTGACAGATTTGACTGGGATCAACAATTAAATCTTGAGAAAGACACGATTCTATTTATCTCTTGGGATAGCATGAAAATATTGCATCGGAAATTCTATTGACACGGATGTAGATTCCGTGCCAGCCGTGCTATGCGCATCTTTTGTTTATTTATTTGTTTGTTTGTTTTGTTTGTTTTGTTTGTTGCCGGTTGCTAAGCCTCGTTAGTTAGTAACCACGGCATTTTTATCAATAGGGACATTGACATGGACAACTTCTAGCTATTTTAAAATTCCTTTTCTAGGATAGAAATATAGATCTACGTGTACAACTCTTATGTAGTTCTTGTAATTCATTGGATTCTTGCTTTTAAGAGAACTCCTAATAATTTTGCCACGGTTACTAGCATGCATGCCACCGTGAATGTGGTCTAAACAACTGATCTTCAGTTTGCCTAACTTTTACGGTTTTCCAAAACTTATCCACAACTGGACTCAATGCTGGTAAATGGCTAATTTAGTTTAAGCTACCTCTCACATCTCAAACTTGACACATAAGTCTCTCTTCTTGGAGTTCATTTTACCCAATTAGGATAATTGTCAACAGTCCCAGTTTCCGCTTTTGGTAGTGCCTCGCCAGTTCTGCCGAAGAAGTTTTCGCCGTTTTCGTCCATTTTCGCCACTTTTTTTTTTTTGCTTTCGAGCCGACAGTGGTTTTAAAAATCGTGAAAGTTTTCCATCCTTCATCTTTTGTTTTAGTCTTGGACACAAAGCCTTTTGTTCTTCCTTACTCTCGCTTGTGTTTGAAATACCTTCGTTGAATAACTAGAACAATGCAATTCAAATCTGCCTTGATTGTCACCTCCTTGGCCTCCATGGTTATGGGTCAAAGTGGTAAGTATTGTTGTTATTGTCTCCTTTAAGGGGGAGTATTTTTAGATTACAGCGGATATTGTGTTTTTTTTAATAACAATGGCGAACGCAAAAGCACTGATCAGAAGACCAATGAGATATTTGACTGATTCACTGATTGATTAATTAATTGATTGATTCATAGATCCAGCTGGTGGGAGCTCGATCCGGTCTGTTTTGATTTCGGATCAAGGATACGACCTATCTCCCGACGCAAACTTGTGTTTCAATCGTTTGTGATTCGATCCCTATGACGACTGTATTATCATATCATCAGCACTAACCAAAATCAAGGAGCTGAGCAGTCAGATCCTCCCAGTTAATCTGTGTTCTAAAGTTCTGTTTGCAGGTTCTATTTTTATCCCGGGACCGTTTCAACGGCTCAAAAAAAAAATGAGCCCATTGCTTCGCATGCCGCTGAAATCAAAACCAACACAAAACAAAAACATACTAACAAGCTACAGTGTCTGCCAGTGTTTCTACTGTTTCTGCCGCCTCCACTTTGTCTGTCGCCTCTGGATGTTCTTTCCAGACCGCCACTGCAACCTCCCAGGCTGATTTGGACGAGTATGCCGACTGTCAAGCTCTACGTGGTGAACTACATATTTCTGGTGACCTGGGTAACGCCGCTTTGAACAATGTTCAAGCTGTCTACGGTTCCATCATCATCAATAATGCCACCTCTCTTAGCGCTTTCTCTGCCGGTTCCTTGTCCACCATCACTGGTTCCTTGACTTTGACCTCCTTGACCATCCTCTCCACTTTGGACTTGCCTCTATTGACCACCGTTGGTGCTATCAATTTTGTCACCTTGCCAGCTTTGACTGCTATTAACTTGAACTCTGGTGTTACCTCCATTGAGACTTTGTACATTTCTGACACCTCTTTGGAGTCTCTTGACGGTTTCGATGTTTCTTCTTTGGACACCTTCAACGTCAACAACAACAAGAACTTGAACTCCATTGATGCCAACTTGAAGAACGTCAAGACTGCCTTGGAGGTTTCTTTCAACTCTGACAGTGTTGAAGTTGCCTTTGACGAGCTAGAATGGGCCAACAACATCACCTTCCGTGACGTTGCATCAATTTCCCTTGCCAAGTTGCAAAAGGTCAACGCCTCCCTTGGTTTCATCAACAACTCCTTGACCGACATTGAGCTATCTACTTTGAAGGAGATTGGTGGCTCTCTATCCATCGTCTCAAATGATGAGCTAGAGACCATTAACTTGGACAATGTGACCTCTATCGGTGGTGGTTTCGTTATCTCCAACAACTCTGCCCTTGAGAACATTGATGGCTTTGACTCTCTACAAACTGTTGCCGGTGCCGTCATCTTCGTGGGTTCCTTCAACAACGCCTCTCTACCATCTCTAAAGAGAGTCAGCGGTGGTGTCCAGATTGAGTCTGATGGTGAATTGGACTGTGACTCCTTCAACGAACTAAACAGAAAGGGTGCCATCCAAGGTGACAACTTTGTCTGCAAGGGTGCCTCCACTTCTGTCTCTGTCAACATTGCTGCCTCCTCCACTGTCGTTACTGGTGGCTCAGCTGTTGCATCTGCCACTGCTTCCAGCTCTGCCTCTTCTTCCTCCAATAACGCTGCTGGCTCCGTTGGTTTCGAGTCTGGTTCTATCGTTGCTGCTATCGGTGCCTTCATGTTTGCCTTGTTGTAAGGATACGCTGCATTGATATAAAAATGATGACTATCGGTGTGGGATGCTTATGTATGCTCCAATTTTTTACACTTCGCCATGTGTTCCTTTTGTTTTCCAGTCTAATTCTTTGATAAAGTGACCCTTTACAAGCCCTTTTATATTTTATTTGGCGTCTCTACACTACTGTATAGTTTTTGATAATAATATTTGTGATCTATCTCATTGTACCGGAATTTTTCGGTCTCTACAAGCCCTTGCCATAGTTACCACTCTCAAAGAACTCAAAAATGATCTTAACAATAGCTTCCAAGGCAGTAAGCCACTCAATTAGCTGTTTAACGACCTTCTCTTGATCAGCACCCAACTTCTCAAAGAAGTCCTTTCTGTATGGACAAGCCTTCATTGCCAACTTGAACACTGGCTTAACGACAAAACTGTGGTACTTACTCAAAGTCTTGCTGTAGGCATCAGTGAAGGTCTTATCGAGCTCCTTTGCTGGGTTATCCACAGTCTCACGCATAGCTTGGGCAGTGAATTGCAAACCACGAGATAGCCACAGTAAACCCTGTGTGGCCTTGGTGGCCTTCTCTGCCTTCTCATTTAGAACAAGGTCCTGCAAGGTGGCGGACTTATCTGGAGTGGCCAACAAACGAGCACGGATCTTGTCCACATTGCCCCTTAGATCATTTTGGACAACAGTAAATGCAGATGAGCCTAGTAGGTCTAAAAAGTGTTAGTTTATACCCGTCATATGTCTGAATGTGTAGCACTCACCAAACAACTTGATTAGAGACTCAGACGCCTCAAGGAATTCTGAAGTGGAGATCTTGTCATCAGTGACTGGGACGTCAACGAAGGACTTCTTTTGCTCGTCGAAGAATGTAGACATCGTTAGATAAAAGAATTTGGAGATTATGATTGTTTCATTTTAAGGTATTTAAAGTTGGCGT
The DNA here is from genome assembly GCA_023627795.1 of Barnettozyma californica. Taxonomy (NCBI): domain Eukaryota; kingdom Fungi; phylum Ascomycota; class Saccharomycetes; order Phaffomycetales; family Phaffomycetaceae; genus Barnettozyma; species Barnettozyma californica. The sequence continues at coordinate 1,131,981 of JAMAIE010000002.1, read as the reverse complement.
TTTTCCAAAGGTCGGCGAGGCCCCTGTTTACTTCTTCTTGGTAGGGCCACGCAACGCGTTTGGTTCTGGGCCATGATCTCATTTTTCTTTTGTTAATCTGAAGAGCCATCTGTTTGTGTCATCCATTGTCTTTGTAAATTAATGGTCTCCAGACTCAAATTCAAAGGTGATAAGTCGCCCATTGGTGTGCAGAAACCGAAGAGGGTGGAGAGAAAGAAAAAAGTTGATTTATCTAATCTTTCCGAGTTAGAGTCAGATCACCAAATACACTCTGAATGGATATCTGCAGAATCACTAGCTGACTTGAAAGGTCCATTGGTACTGGCTTTCCATGACACTGATCTGAAGACATTTTTTGTGAATAATGATGGTTTGGTTACAAGTACAACGGATTTTGGTCTAGCAACACACTCTCTACAGAACTACACGAAGGGAATTCATAGGATTGAGCCCAATAGGGTGGAGCAAGTTTTCATTGCTTCACCTGTTCTGGGTGCCACGAAAGACAGGTCCAAATTTGCACTAAAAAGCTCTGAGGGTAAGTATCTCACTGCATCGAGAGGGACAGTAAAATGTAACTCTGAAGCAATTGGCCAAGGCCAGATCTGGGAATTTGAAGAAGTATCAAGTAATGACGGTGTTTTCTTCAGACTCCACAACGATAATCAGATATTGAAGCACGATGGTTCTTTGGCGAGTGATGCAGATGATTTATTTGTCGGTAGAGTACAATTGGCTAGCTCTGCAACAGGAAAGAAGCTTCTGGCCGATTTGAATCCTGCAGATAATACGATCGTGGCTCTTCAAAAGGCGATTGACAGTCTGAGAAAAGATGAAATTGAAATTTCAGAAGGTTTGATCGAAAGACTTCAAACTGCCTGTGTAAATGGAAGAATCAATGAGCAGTTAATTATTGAAAGGCAAACAGCCAAGAGTGATTCGAGATGCTGATGGAGCCATTACGTCTCCCAATAAAGATGCCTGCATGATTTATGCTATAGATACCATCAACTCAACTCATAGAATTGCTTCTCGTCTCTCTTCAGTAGATCCTCTCTTGGATATAAGGTCTTGTTCACTTTGTGTGGAGCTTCACCTTTAAGCAACCCCTGAATCCCATCACAGATTAAATCAACACCAGTAGCCGGATGTTCGCTTGGCAATACCACATCAGCAGCTTCCTTTGTAGGTGCAATGAACGCATTAAACTCACCTCGTTGCTTGTTCAAATACAGCTCTATCACATCTTTTAGTGACGATGGGTTTCGTCTAATTGCTTCAGACGCCATTCGATTTAAACGAACATCAGCATCGCAGTCAACGAAAACTTTCATCGCGGCTCTAGCAACAAGTTCTTTAGAATATAGAGCATAAAGTCCATGAACGACAACCACATCGGCATTTTGTGCGTCTATATCACTAATAACTCGTTCAAAATCGTATTTCTTCGGTGAGTAGATGTCTGAAGCATCTGCCATAATGTAGTCGTCTAACGCAATAATTTTGACAATTGCATGGCCCAAGAGACTCGCTAGACTGGTGGCAATAGTTTCTTTACCTGCAAAATGCCCACCTGCGATTAAAATGAGTTGCATCGATACGTTTACATAAGACTAGTGGGGATCAACAGCGTGTTTGTTGACACTCGTGCAGTAAGATGAGTGCTAGATTCTTACATAAGCGAGATTTAAAAAAAATTTGGCACCTCATCTCTCATCTTTTTGGTAGAGTATTATAATCAGCTATACATAGCAGCAGTTCTTTCCTGAGACAATGGACTTTAATAGAGATCAAGACAAGCAGCTGAAGTTCAAAACTTCTAAATCCATTCAGATCGTATCCTCCTTTGAGGAGATGAACCTCAAGGACGCGCTTCTAAAAGGTATATTCGCATATGGCTTTGAAGCACCATCAGCCATCCAATCTCGTGCTATTCTTCAGATCATCAACGGTCGTGATACAATTGCACAAGCACAATCTGGTACAGGTAAAACTGCAACTTTCACTATTGGGATGTTGGAAGTATTATCTACAAACACAAGAGAGAATCAAGCTATCATTCTGTCACCTACAAGAGAGTTAGCTTTGCAAATTCAGAGTGTTGTAAGGGCCTTGGGCAGTTATATGAATGTCAGTTCTCATGCATGTATCGGTGGCACGAATGTTGGGAATGATGTCAAGGCGTTAAGTAAAGGACAGCATGTTGTTAGTGGGACTCCTGGTCGTGTTTTGGATATGATGAAGAGAAGGAACCTGAGTGTGAGACAGACAAAGATGTTGATTCTGGATGAGGCTGATGAATTGTTAAGTAAAGGTTTCAAAGAGCAGATTTATGATATTTACAGACAGCTACCACCTGGTGTTCAGGTTGTTGTGGTTAGCGCAACCTTGTCCAAGGATGTTCTTGATATGACTAAGAAATTTACCACTGATCCAGTCAAGATTCTTGTGAAGAGAGATGAACTGTCGTTAGAAGGTATAAAGCAGTATTATATCTCAGTTGAAAAGGAGGAGTGGAAGTTTGACACGCTCTGTGATTTATATGACTCCTTGACAATTACACAAGCAGTGATCTTTTGCAATACAAAAAAGAAAGTGGACTGGTTGACAGAAAAGATGCGTGAGGCCAATTTTACTGTTGTTGCTATGCATGGGGATATGAAACAGGATGAAAGAGACAAAATCATGAACGATTTCCGTTTAGGTCAGTCAAGGGTGTTGATCTCCACTGATGTGTGGGCACGTGGTATTGATGTCCAGCAGGTTTCTCTCGTTATTAACTACGATCTACCCTTTGATAACGAGAATTACCTTCATAGGATCGGTAGATCAGGGAGATTTGGTAGAAAAGGTGTTGCCATTAACTTTGTCACTGAGGATGACGAAAAGTCACTAAAGGAATTGCAAAACTTCTACAGTATCAAAATTGACGAAATGCCAATGAATGTCAATGATATGATGTGATTGAGTCTGATGGAAATGCATGTCTTTTTATTCATCCATGATCTTTTTCAACTGTGCATTGCGTAAGCTCCATAATTCACCAAGTTGCCTCACATAATCTACTTCTGGGACTATGCCCAGAGTATCCACCCCATCAACAACGCATCGCGTTACATCCACTTCAATTGTTTTTGTGTTGTTCCTGTCCTTGATAACAAGTTCCAATACTTGCAACTCGGGGCTCAACGAAGAATAGTTCAGCACCTTCTCTCCTGATGCGTCCAATTCAATAATTATAGCTTGTTCCTCTTCTGTATTATCTTGCTCATTCCTTCTATTGATTTCTGTTTCCAATGTGTCATAATCTGGATCATCAAAAAAGACATACTCAATGTCAGGATATGTGCAAGTTGGTGGTGCGATCATAGGGAGGCGTTTATCATTACTTTCATCATCATTTGAGCGGTGTGTGTCCTCCTGACTGCACTTATGCGGTTGAGCTTGCAGCGAAGATGTGTCTTGAAGAACAACAAAATAAGGAATTTGAGACTTTTCCCAGTGACTTATCATTGGCATTTCAGTTCTTAGGTTGTTCACAATGTTGCGAAACCATGATGTGAAAGCCTTAAAGTTTCTGGTAGAGACACGTTTGCCGAGTCAGAGTTTATGACTCGGTCATGACTCGACACCCCCAAACCTACCCTTATTTTCTGTGACTCTGGCAGATGGATTATCTTATCCCCATAAAATTAGCTTCGAATCTCAATCTTTTCTGAGAAACCTTGTCTTTCTTATAACCATTAGACTTTATCACTTGTCGCCAGCCACAATGCTTAGAAGAGCCTACTCTACTGCTGCACCTCAACTAAAAAAGACAGCTCTTTATGATCTACATGTCAAACTGGGCGCTGACATTGTGGACTTTGCTGGTTATGCCATGCCTGTTCTCTACAAATCTCAATCGCATATTGAGTCTCACAACTGGACACGCTCAAAAGCGGGCTTGTTCGATGTGAGTCATATGCTACAACAGAACCTGACTGGTAAGGATGTTATTCCATTTCTGAACAAAGTGACACCTTCTGACTTTCAGTCATTAGGTACCTGGGAAAATCAGCTAAGCGTGCTTTTGAACTACGAAGGTGGGATTGTTGATGACACTATTATCACCAAGCACGATGATGACTCTCATTTCTATATCGTTACCAATGCAGGAACTAGAGAAAAGGACATTGCGTTCTTCAAGCAGGAGAGCGAGGGATTCGACGTTAAGTTTGACGTGATCGATAACTCCCTATTGGCTTTGCAGGGCCCATTGGCTTCGAAGGTCTTGCAAAAGTTCACCAACGACGATCTGTCTAAGATTTATTTCGGTACATCCAAGTTCATCACCATTCCAGGTTTCAACAACACTGAACTACATTTGGCAAGAGGAGGCTACACGGGTGAGGATGGTTTTGAAGTTTCCATCCCAAACTCGATCATTACTGACTTCACCGAAGCTCTTCTAGAGGACCCTGATTTGAAGCCAATTGGTCTTGCCGCGAGAGATTCTCTAAGACTTGAGGCTGGTATGTGTTTATACGGCCATGACTTGAATGATTCGACTACCCCGGTTGAAGCTTCACTAAGTTGGATCATCGCGAAGAACAGAAGAACTGAGGATGCGGGCTTCAATGGTGCTTCCAAGATTCTTGCTCAGCTGGCTGACAGATCTTTAGTCAAGCAGCAACGTATAGGATTCAAGTTAAAGGGTCCAGCTGCGCGCGAGGGTGCTGAAATTTATGACATTGAGGATGATTCAAAGAAGATCGGTGTTGTTACCTCAGGTAGTGCCAGTCCATCTCTAGAAGGTAGGTGGAATATTGGTCAAGGTTATGTCCAGAGAGGTTACCAAAAGTCCGATACTAGAGTCCGCATCAAGATCAGAGGCAAATTCAGAGAAGCTGTCATCTCCAAACAACCGTTCATCGCTCCAAAGTATTACAGAGCACCAAAATGAGGAAGTTTCAACTTTTATAACCATTAATATTGAGTCTATATTCTTATCTATGACAGGTATGTAGCTGGCTAGCTTCTCTATTGTTATAATGACTAAAGAGGGTTAAGATAACAACAGCTTCCGAAATTAAGAAGCTCTATAGAAAATTCTATGTAGATAAAATTTTTCCGGCTAGCTATTGTCTTTTTATCAATCAGAACTCCAAATCTGCTGGTTACCCCAGTCATCAGCTCAGTGGGACTCACGTGTAGAACTAGCTCTGAAAACGTGATTTCAAATGTGGCCCGACCAATTTAGTCCTCAACAAATCAAATCTCACCATTCCAAAACCTCGAAAAGTAAAACTGCTGAAAAAAAAAGCTCCAATCGCTTTGGCCAACTCAAAAACAACGGTTCTAAACCAGTCTAAATATTCACATAATGTTTACCAGAATCGGTGCCGGTGCTGCTCGTTCAGCTGTTTCTTCTAGGTAAGTGAACCACCACCTCAGACAGAATTCAAGGGATACAGTGGATGTCTTGTTGCAATTGAAATTTCAAAAGGAGAATTGGAATTGGGTGAATTAGAAGTGTTTGTTATTTTCACGAACTATATCGATGATTAATGAATTGCAGACCATCTGCCAAGTTGATTGGGTTTGTGAACATGAGGATTGACTGAATTCTGTGCTGTTTCTCTGTCCATGAGTCTGTTAGTTGAAGCTATGTTCACCAAAATGTTAAAATCGAACGAGCAACACAATCTGTCACTATTTCCGAAGACTACCTACAATGATCTCTTGAAATACTCGAACATCACAATTAGTGTCTTACTAACAACTGTTGCAGAAACTATGCCACTCTTCGTGACATTGAGACCAGATTGAAGTCCATTAAGAACATTGAGAAGATCACCAACACCATGAAGATCGTCGCCTCTACCAGACTATCCAAGGCTGAGCGTGCCAAGAACACTGCCCGTGTTTACTCTGCAAGTGACAGAGAGGTCTACACCCACGCTGAAACTGCGCCATTGGCTGCTGAGGAGAAGAAGAACTTGTTGATCGTTGTTTCTTCTGATAAGGGTTTGTGTGGTTCCATCCACTCACAAGTTGCTAAAGCTGCAAGAAAGAGAATTCAGGAATTGGAAGGTTCCGTTGATTTGGTTGCTGTCGGTGACAAGGTTAGAAACCAACTGTCTAGAACTCACGCCACCAGTTTGGTTTTGGCCTTCAACGGTATCGGTAAGGAGACTCCAAACTTCAACGAGGCTGCTTTGATCGCTGACCAAATCTCTCAATTGGAAACTAACTACAGCAATGTTGAAATTTTCTACAACGAGTACGTCTCCGCCGTTTCTTTTGCTCCAACCAACTCTGCAATCTACGATGCCAGCTCCATTGAGCAATCTCCAGCTTTGTCCCAATACGAGCTCGACCAAGATGCCAAGGTCCCAGAGACCCTTGCTGAGTTCTCCTTGGCTAACGGTATCTATGCTGCGCTAGCTGATGGTTACGCTTCTGAAGTTTCTGCCAGAAGAAACGCAATGGATAACGCTTCCAAGAACGCTGGTGATATGATCACCAAGTACTCTATCTTGTACAACAGAACCAGACAAGCCGTTATCACCAACGAATTGGTTGATATCATTACTGGTGCCTCCTCTTTGGATTAGAGTGTGAGTTAGAGAGAAGCTCCTTCGAAAGGAGACCCTATGAACTTCAATATATACTTCATGATGAATAAAGATAAAGATAACTCTGTAGCCATCTGTGAAACGTTGAGTAATTGGTTTATATTCGGTGACTATGAGTAAGAAGAGCATTCGTTCATGATATTATGATTTTATTATCACTTCATACTTTTGGATCGACAGCTTCAATGATATCATGAAGATCCCTTAAATATAGCGCAAGCACACCAATGGCCACAATCATCATGAAAGTAAAAGGTGTCCAAGTCATTGCAGCAGCTTTTCTTCCCACATGTGCTTTTACAACATCCATACTAGACAGCTGGACTAATGTACTACCTGAGTTAGCTGCAACATGAGCCCACATGGCCCCTAAACCCCACAACAATGCCAACGTTGGGGCGAGGACAAGGTTGAACTTGTTGATCTTCTTCTTTCCTGGGAGACCTGGAACGACGATATAGAATAAAGTCAACATTAGAACAATCGTTAATACAACTGTGGCAATGAGGATATAAGGGTGTACTACCTCATTGGAGAACTCAGCAGCTAATGACACTAGATCCAAAGTGGTAGATGAATTAGAGTTCTGAGCATAAATGTTGACACTTGTTAGATTCTTGAACTGCGAAATGTCTGTTCTTGTAGTACATGATTTCACATCATCCAATGTGACACACAGTGAAAGATAATTAGTTCTTACCTCCATGGCTTCATAGCCTGTCAAGTTATTGTTTTTGTATGCAGTGGTGATGAGTGGGTACAGCGTAGAGTTTGTATTGAACTTGTATTTGATCAGAAAGATTGAAGAGTATGTCGTGTCTTCCTTGGTGCATCCCAATAGCAAAAATGCCAATAGGAACACAGTTATGAAGAGCAGAACTAGCATGAACACTCTAGGCATTCTTTTGAAGAATAGTAAACCAAACATATTTTATGAGGTTTGTTGATGATACACTACTGGTTACAACTTAGTAGTTGAAACAAGGGAATAAGGTTTATTTATACCTTGGATTGAACCACATCAGCACTGCTTCATGTCAAGATTATTGCAATTTTCATCTTTGTCTCACATGGGTTTGACATAGTAATGACATTGGATACCCTGAAACCAATACTCTACAATCAAGTTGCACTCCAGAATGATTGACGTCAACAATGTGTAGCATCAAATCTTATTCATAATGTGCTAAATGTAGGGAATTTACCACTGATTACTTGATTATCATTACTCGGATGCTGTTATGTAACGAAGTTCTTTTTCAACAATAAATGTGGCTACCAGTTTTTGACACATTTTTTTTTTATCTGTCATGAAACACGAACTTTGCAAACAACAGAATATCAGCTAACCTAAGCTGTTACATCCATATAATAGTAATTTCTAGAAACCCGAGCATAAATTAAGAACTGCGTAACTATATCATTCCAACCCATCATACAACTTTTGCAGGTCATAGGTCTCTCTCCAATGTGTACCTTTCCTCTTTAGCAACACTAGGGACAATGCAGCAAGTACCACCAGTCCAGCAAGCAGGGAATAGAGTGGTCCGACTCCCATTCCGTTAATGGCTGGATCCGTTACAAACACAGCTATAGTAGCTAATGACTGCCTTACAAGGTTGTTCAAGGCAACACCGGTTGCACCTCTCCCAGGTAGGGAATCAACAATATATGTGACCACTGGTCCAATCGTCATCATTGATGCATATCCAAAAAGAGCTGTTCCGATAAGTGGTGTCACCCAGAACGTATGGAAGTGGAAACACCATCCAATGATCAGAAGTGCCACAGGGAATACGACAACTGCACTCAAGATATTCCAACTGATACGTGCCTCAGCAACAGCTTCGCCATGTTTGCGTTTGTACCGAGTGTATAGCCAGTCAGTCCATTTACCACCGTACACAGAGGCAATAATGTAGGTCACAGAGTTTGGGATATATGCCAGACCAACAAAAAGGGATCTCCACTTGTACGGCTCTCTTGCAAACTCGTATTCGATAGTCATGTTGACAAGGTACAATATACCAAAGGAAATAGCACTGAATGTGATAGCTAGTGCTACTGGTGGATACTTTAATAGGGTCACTGACTTCATTGGCCTGATGATGAATTCATATGATTGGGATTTGAACTGTTCAAATTTAGATAGAGGTTTATTAATGATGGATTCGACATGTGATCTGTACTTTTTGATGTCGTTCTCTCTGATTTGTGACAAAATTGGATCACGAGAGTGGTCATGGTGATGAGTTGTCTCTCGATACATCTCTGGCATGACTACATCATGCGGCCCATCACCACCAACCTCAATCCTTGAACTTGCCCTTGATACGTGACTCATAATCCTTTGGACCTGAAGCTCTTCATCTTGAGTGGTACCCTCTTCAATTATTGACTCAATATCAGATGTCTGCATTTTCTTGCGTCTTTCGGCTAAGATTTGAGCGATAATAGCCTTGTTATCTTGCTCCCTCAAAGTTTCAGGAAGGAAAAAGACCACGGACATCAACATTACAACAGATAGAATCACCATGAACCATTGGGTGCCTCTCCAATTCCATCGTAGGAGGATTAAAGAGCCAATAATTGGAGATAATAGCGGCGCCATCAATGCACCAAGATAAAAATATCCCAATGCTCTGCCTCTCTGTTCTGGAGCAAATAAATCACTAACAGTGCCGGCTCCAACAGATTGGACACTTGCAGAGCACCCACCAGTTAATACTCTGAAGACGATTAACGCATTAATGTTAGGAGCCATGGCAGATCCGATGCAGAAACCACAATACATTCCAAAACTCAAAATGTAAATGGACCTTCGCCCAAACCTCTCGCTGAAACAAGACCACCAAAGGGGAAAGATACCAATACTGAGCAGATAGATACCCACACTGACGTTGATCATCATGGTACTCGTACGCAGTTCTGTTGTCATATTCTCAATAGCTGGGAAGACTATAGAGGTTCCCATTGGTCCAATCAGAGAAGCAAATGAAATGATAAAGACAATCAGGTTCTTGAGGTTAGTAGGATACTGACGGGCATCATTGTACTCGGGAACAAGACTGAGATTTGCCAGGATACCTCGGCGCTCTTTCCTAGGTCTTTGTAGCGATCGTGGTGTGGGGTTGGCGGACTCCTTCTCGAGCGCAGGATCAGAAGAAGACCTGGCATCTTCATGGTGGAGAGGTACTGGACCACCAAGTTCGATTTCATGTGTTGAAAAAGAGTTCAGAGAATGTGTAGCAGACATGTTTTGAACTTCTAGGCACCATGAAGCACCTCTTCAACAATAATGTAGATGAGTTCTTCTGACTCACTCATTATTCCTATGTTTCCATCGCTTCTGCCAGATAGGGTAATGGTTAAGAAGCCCGAAAGATCCGCTTTCCCTAATGCCTCCAGTGCCGTGCAGCTCAACTTTTGCTACGTTAGTGAAAAATTCAGTATTCGCTATAAGTTTTAATGGGGGTCACCTAGTCTGTCTAAATAGTGTTTTTGTGTTTTGTTTTTTGATTCTAGTGTATTGAAATTGATGCTCTTTGTTCTATTCCAAACTTTGGTATTAGCTGTCACTCCGTTCCAAAATTACTCAGAGAGCCTATTCTATGTTTGACAGCTTCTAATATAAACGGCTGTCAGTACTGCATGAGTCCCCTCCCACAAGACTATTCGACGCCAATAAGACCAAATAGGTTGGTTTGGTTTTTTTAAATTGAGAAGCAAACCATGAGAGACGTCCACATCTTCTGATAGCTCGTCGCTAACTTAATAAAAAATATGAGAAATTGTCATCTCTAACCTACGGTCCGTTTAAAGTCCGTTCAGCCTAACAAATTGTGATACTTTCATAATAATCCACTATTTCTTAACTATGCGGGTGCAGATTTCCGTGCGATCCCAGGGCTCTCACTCCTTGTTTGAGAAGGTCTTGTGCGCAGTATTTCGAAAAATGGAAAGTGGCACTTTCAAGATGTGGTTTAAATTTCAACGAAGAAGAATGATCAGTTTTAAATAGCTTCTAACTCGTTCTCCCTAATCTTATTTCAGCCTCTCCTCATCATCATATTCCTGTACAGGGCAAAATTTTTGATGCCGCGAAACGGGCAAAAAAAAACCCGTTGACTCTCTCTCATACAGCACATGCATAAGGCACCAAAAGGCGATTTATAAAATTTTCTCTCATAATGTCCAACTCACAATCAGATATCCCACAGTTCATCTGCCATACTCTACGCACCTCTTCAATGTCAGAAGAGATTACAATCACTACTTCTGCAACCACACATGAAATAGACGTCCACACAGAGGACCTATCGCTTCCAGTTGTTAAGATCTTTGGAACTGGTGGTACCATTGCCGCAAAGGCTGATTCAGAAACAAAGACTTCTGGTTATGATGTTGACTTGACTATTGAGGATTTGATTAATTCCGTTCCTGGTCTATCGCAAATTGCACACTTAAAGTACCAACAGATTGTGAACGTTGACTCCAAGGAGCTAAACGCCACACATCTACTTCTACTGCACAGAGAGATCAAGAAATCTTATGAAAAAGAAGGTATCAAGAAGTTTGTCATCACTCATGGTACAGATTCGCTAGAAGAAACTGCCTTCTTCCTCGAGCTAACAGTGAAGTATCCAGATATTGTTATTGTTATGACTGGTTCCATGCGTCCATCTTCATCCATTTCTGCTGATGGTACTTTTAATCTATACCAAGCTGTCTGTGTCTCTGCTCATCCAGACTCTGTGGGCCGTGGTGTCCTAGTCGTGCTGAATGATTCGATCGGCTCTGGCTTCTATATCACCAAGACTAATGCCAACACTCTAGACACATTCAAGTCTATCGGTCAGGGATACCTTGGCTCTTTTGTCTGTGGAAACGTCTGTTTCTATTACCCACCATCTAAGCCTTCATCACTTTACGTTGAGGTTGATTCTCAAAAGCTAACCAACACTTTGCAATTCTCATCTGATCCAGTCTCATCTAAGAGAAGACACGAATTTCCAGAGGTTGCCATTTTTTACAACGTCCAGGGTTTCAACCCAAAGATCATTGAATTGGCAGTAGAGCAAATGGACGTTAAGGCAGTCGTGTTAGCGACTTCTGGTGCTGGTTCCCTCACAGATGAGACAAACCAGTTTTTAAAGTATATTTGGGAGAAGTATCAAATCCCAGTTGTCTACTCTAAACGTTCCCAAGATGGTTGTGTTACTGTCAGTAATTTACCAAAGGGTGATGCCAAGTTTGGTGGCGCTATCAGTGGTGGCTACCTGAATCCTCAAAAGTGTAGGATCTTGCTGCAGTTAGCTTTGCATAAAGGATTCAACATCAACCAGGTGAAAGATGCATTCAGAGCTGGAGGTGTCTATGGTGGTTAAAAATTCAATATTCTAAATTAATCAAAGGACCTGTATTATCATATCTGTCGTACTTATTATAAATCGTTGTAAAAGTGTTGCAAACAGTCTCAGACACATAGAGGTGTACTTCTGGCACTTGCAGTGTCGTTGGTGTTTCTAAAGATATTATCATGCTCGGTGTTACTCGGGGTCAGTTGATGACACAATAAAACGCCCAAAATTTAACCCACTTTCGTCCTCCACTCAGAACAGAAACAATTGCCACCAACCTCTTGAATGCACCTCTATCTCTCTCTAACTATCGGTGTCTTCAAGACACTCCTTGCCACAATACTGTTCCTATCAGGTGCAGTTTCAATCGTCTTCGCTCAGATAGTGGGCCTGCTTCTCTCCACCACGAACCCAGAGTTCAGACATGCATACCTGGCTAATACTAAACAACATTTCATCGTGCTTCTCACCAGTGTCCTCACATTTGTTTCAACATCCCCTATAAACATTCGGGTTGTGTCCCCTGACTTGGCAAGATCCAAGTTGGTTCAAGGCGATGCTTTGAAGCTGTTGTTGGCTCCCAACTCTGTTATGATTTCAAATCACCAGATTTACATCGAATGGGCATTCCTATGGTGGTTGGCACACTCTGCTGGACTCTCAGGCTTTATTTATATTATGCTGAAGGACTCATTGAGAAGCATTCCCCTAATGGGATACGGGATGAGCAATTATGAGTTCATCTTCCTATCGAGGAAATGGGCTAAAGACAAAAAAACCTTAGATGAACATTTGGGAAGAATTGACGCTAACGGTCGTGGAATGGGGCCTGCAAGTGGAGTCAAGCAGGTAACAGACATCGATACCTGGCCAGATGGCCGCAGACCGGACAGAACATGGCCATACTGTCTCATTATGTTTCCCGAAGGCACTAATTTGAGTGCGAATACCAGAGCTAAAACTGAGGCATACGCTGCAAAGGCAGGAAAAAGGGCTTTCAAGCATGTCTTAATACCTAGAAATACTGGATTGCGCTACTCTTTGTTAAAGCTCGAAAACTCTGTTCAGAAAATCTACGATGTAACAATCGCTTATAGTGGAATCAAAAAAGAGGAATATGGACAAGACATCTACTCATTGGAGAAGATTTTTCTTGAAGGGAAAAACCCTCAGAATGTCGAATTCTATATTCGTGAGTTCAATCTTAATGATATCCCTATTGGTGAAATTGAGTATACCGATAAAGACGAAGAGGAAAAAGCTGTCAAGAAATTTGAAGATTGGTTACTGGGTATATGGCAAGAGAAGGATGACCTTTTGGAACGATTTTACACTACAGGTTCATTTGTCGATAAGGATGAAAGTGTGGACGTATCCATTGTGGATTCCAAGTTTTCTGTCAGCGTCATTGAATTATTGAAGGTTTTCGCTGTGCCTGTAACAGTCTTCTTCCTGATTCGACTGGCGTATACTGCATTGCAACGATTCATATAGCACACATTACAATCTTTATTAAATGCATAATAATGCAGCGAATAAATAATTTAACTAGATTTTGGCTTTGCCCTTAGTGATTTCCTCCCAATCCTGACTAGTTAACTCGACGTAATTGCTACCGTTTAGCCAATATATCACCTCATTCCCATTCTCACCCTTTGGAAGAACTTGGTTTCTAAACTTCATTTTAGAGATTTTGTGATTATCAGTATGTTCAATCTCATCAACGAACTTGATAAATATCGGGATTGCATAACGAGGAAGCTCTAAGACTCTGATGATACAATCCTTGACAGCGACTGCACTATGTATCTTATCGACCTGAATAACAGCAAAACCCGCACGGCCTTCGTGATTTGGAACTTTAACCCCAACGACAACACATTCTTGAATCCCCTCGACTAGGGTCAATTGATTCTCCACCTCAGTTGCGCTAACATTCTCTGACTTCCAACGGAAAGTGTCACCCAATCTATCAACGAAATACCACAGACCTTTGGAATCCTGTTTCAACAAGTCACCAGAGCGAAACCACGCATCACCTTTGTGAAAGACGTCATGAAGGATTTTGGACTCAGTCGCCCGTTTGTCTCCTAGGTATCCTTGGAATGTTTTTGATGGATCCTTAAAGAATAAATTCATGATTAGCTCACCGGGTTCATCAACATCAGCAACTGTGCATAGTCCCGTCTTTGGGTCTCTCAGTGGGGTATTCACATCATCAGGGTCCATCTTGATGATAGTTTGCTGGAATTGAAGGATTGAATTGATGAGTTTTCCATAGTTTCTGCAAGCACCAATCCCATAATCTCCAGTTTGGAAACTGGTTAAGGCGATAGGTGATTCAGTGGCAGCATAAAATTCACCGATAGATCTAATTCCAAAGCGATCTTTAAACTCGCGCCATATGTCTGATCTCAAACCATTACCATATGCAACCTTGAGATGGTGGTTCCTTTCATCTGGATGGGGTGGTGAATTCAACAAGTATCTGCAAACTTCACCTACATATTGCAAATGTGTTGCACCCGTGAGTTTAACCTGTGTCCATATTGTGCTTGTGCTGAATTTTACACTTAGCGCAATACATGCACCTTGATTTATTGTAGCACATACACCAAGCATTGAAGCTGTTGAGTGATATAAAGGCATCGAGGTGAAAACAGTGCTGTTTTGGTTAATTTTGACAATATAACCATACAATGACGTGCCAAGTGTTGCTTTTCTCCAGGACATTATAGCTGGTTTCGGAAGACCGGTTGTTCCTGATGTATATATTAGCGCAGCTGGACGATAATCGGTGTCATTGGCACAACGTAGTGAATCTAACTGTCTAAACTGTATTGAGTCTGGATTAGTGATCTCGGGAAACAAAGCACTCTCATCAACATAAATCATCTGTAGGATAGGCAATTCCTCCAAGATCTCATCCTCTGACTGTTTGATATGTTCAGCACATAGCTCATCGATCAATAAATGTGAAATATTTCCAGTCTTGATGCAATGTATCAATGGTTTCCCCACATTGTTATAATTCAAAAATGCCGGCAAAGCACCAATATTCCATAGAGCAAACCATGCAAAAACAAACATTGGCTTGTTAGTGAAGTATATGCCCACTGTTTCGCCACTTTTGATACCATATCTGTGTACGAGGATCTCAGACAACCGTAACACAATCTCAAAAACCTCCTGGTAGGTGTAATTCTCAATCTTGAAGGCTTCATCACCTTTCCCTTGAGATATCGGTTTCGCAAAGGCAAGCATCCGTGAATGTGGCTGTAATTTAACCTTCTCTTCAAACAGATACCAGTATGAATTGCGGGATCTCACATTGTTCGTCAGATGCTTTATTGCTCTGCGTACAACATATTGAATGAGTGCCAAGTCTGAGGTCAGCTGGATCTCATCATCATAATGCTTTAGAGTATTGAGTGTGGACTTTACTGTTTCTGAAAACCACTCCATATTGAATGCATAGACTCTTGCTTCCCTTGTGATTCCAACAAACGTGGGACGATTCCTTGTTTGTGTTGTTTTATATTCTAGGTTTAAAGTGTGTGATATTTACCACTTATTATGTAAGCATGTATAGATTATGTAACGCCTGTGTGGCCTGTGGGTAAACTACCAACGTCAGTTACTCACATTTGCTGTTAAGATGAAGTCTCTGACAGACTTTGTATGTGCGAACTTTGGATCTAATAATACACAGTTCAAAAACCATTCTATTCCTGATCTTCTCTTAGCCAAAAACTTCGAGTCAAGATTATTCAGCATTCGCTTTGGAGGCAGTTTCGGAACCTCTATCCCAGGAAGCTCTCTTATCAGCCTCTGTCTAAGCCTATCAAGCTCACTGTAACGCTTCCTCAGTGTTACTGTTGATGATGAGGATGTGTTGACGACTATGCTCCAACATGCAAATTTTCCTTGGTCTCCCGTCACAATAGTACACTCCCCTACGCGCACACCTTGTGCCCAGCAGGGTACCTGCTCCTGGTTATCTTGTGTGTCATCTTCCAATGTGATCGGTGCTGGTGGGACATAGTTCAGTTTGCGGTGGTCCATCATTCTTGATGTGAAGCGGTGAGAGGCAAGATTCTTATAACGGGGATAAAAATCAAAAACATTATCACCACTTTTCTATATGGAGTAATCAGTTTTGACATCCTTCTTATGAACAACATTCATCCACCGATTCCACCACTGACGCATCTATTCCACCGTTTCAAATCTCTTCGGAGCGTTCCTTTTCGCCGCAAATGGTTCGTCGGTTATGATCTCCAAGGCAACACTTATTGGGAGTTCCGCTTGGGAAGAGGGTTGCCTATGAGGAGAGCGATTGAGTATCGAGTTCCTGGACACTATCTGGGAGAGTACACTGGCGTTGAAATTCCTCCACGCTGGGAAGCATGGCTTAGACGATACAGAAATGATTCACCTTCGTTAGGGGAGTTGATTGCGGAACAAAAACGAATTGAGAAAATGAAAGTGCTTGGTGCCCAAGCAGATGCCAAGGCACTGAAACATTGATCAATAGCTCATCACCCATAGTCCATAGTCTTCATAGCTTTTCGCTGCACATATATTTATTCTTATTTATTACTTATATCATTTATCCAATACATGATTCTTGATCTCTTGGATCATTAGGTCATTGAAACGTTTTAACAAATCGCCTTCGACATCAAACAGCCCCTGAACTTCCCTTTTGACTTGGTTCACTTCGTCATAAGAGTACTCTCCAATATTCTCCTTGAACTTACGCAAAGCAAACAATACTTCTCCAATGTTAAACTTACTCTCATCAGCAATATTTTCTAGTTCGTTTGGGATCTTTCTGATACTCAGCACACTTCGTGGCTTAGAGAGCGGAGATGATACATTGGATGGCTTCAACACACTCAGCTTGGTATTGGTTTTGGATGAAGGAGATAAGTTGGAAGTCATTTTGGAAGCTGGTGATAATCTTTGTCTTGTGGAAGTAGATTGAATTGATGGAGGGTTCCCAAAACTGGCTGTTCTTAACGTAGGCGAAGGTGATAGGTTAGTCTGCAGTGTATTGGTCAACTTTGAAGGGGTCAATCTATTTGTGGTTGGAAACTTGGTGGCAGCAGTGGTTGGTGTTCTGCTAGAGTTCACAGTACTCAACTTTCTAGTAGGTGGAGAGCTTGGCGTGTTTGTTGTCTTGATCTTTCTAGTGACCTTAGGCGTAAGTTCATTGTACCTTTGGATGGTATTGA
Organism: Barnettozyma californica; assembly: GCA_023627795.1. Taxonomy (NCBI): domain Eukaryota; kingdom Fungi; phylum Ascomycota; class Saccharomycetes; order Phaffomycetales; family Phaffomycetaceae; genus Barnettozyma; species Barnettozyma californica. Next base: position 1,114,761 of record JAMAIE010000002.1, on the reverse strand, counting down.
TATGTGTTTCAGTTGTTAAGGACCACTTGAATAAGCATCCACTATTACTTAATGTTATCACACTAGTATTGAACAAAACTAATGATTTTATAGGTTCAGAATGTCCCCAATTGACAGCTAATTGTTTCATCGTATTGTAATTGAAAACTCTAATGGTTTTATCTGAGCAGGAGCATAGAATATAACCTTGACTTGTGATACTGATGTTATCAATCAGCAATGAATCCATATCAGAATCATGAAGCTTGAAAGTTTTCATTATCTCCAAACTGATGATATTATAAATCGTAATTTGCTTGTCAATGGTTGATATAAATAACTCTGACTCATGAATTTTAAATGTTGACGGGGTGGCCTTCAAGGCAATGTTCTTCACCTTGTTAATGTTGACTTTGTTTTCAGTAACTTTAATCTCGTGAATTGAGATGGATCTATCTGCAGAGCTAGTGTAAATTCTATTGGTGTTGTCAAAGCTTAGCTTTAAGAGGTTACCCTTATGGCAATCCAGCGTTTCCAAAATGGTCCAATTTTGGGGAATATCCTCATAAGCCTTAGAGTCTGTCTTCGCAAATATCTGGATCATTCTATCACGACCAATAGAGACAATAAAATCGACTTCACCGATCTTGAAGGATGTGATGTCGTTAATACTGAACTCATGTGCTTGTGTCGTGAAAGTCAAATCCCCTCCCCTAGAGTAAATACTTAAATTCCCGTATGCATCGCCAACCACAATATCATTGTGCACAGTGATATCAAGGGATGTTACATGGTTTTCAATGACATTATTTGTTACACGGACCAACTCAATGTCCGCCATGTGCTCAAGGTCAAAGGACTCCATGTTAATTCTTTGGATCCGACCAGTCTTAGTGAAATTCACTAGTTCATTGTTGGAAGTCATTTTCAAACCAGTGTTGCTGTTCAAGGATGAATCAATTAGATCAGTACACTCGCTTGTTTCAGCGTTAAAGAATTTCATTTCTTCATTTGACGTTACATAGAACGCTCCTTTCTTGGTTGGTTCTAGCATTGTAATTTTTGGGATAAATTTGATCTTTGATGGAGAGTCAATATTGCCGTCAAACTTCACAACTGGAGCTTCATAATTGTCAACTTCTGCGAGTGAAATGCATTTTACTGTAGAGTCACCATCACCAAAAAACATCTTTTCGGCCTCGTAGTCAATGTGGACACAGCCTACCTTTCTGCGCTCTTCGAACTTGTACTTTAATTTCAAAGAATTATCGGCGGGATCATACCAACAAAGCTCACCAAGTGAAGTCAAGAGAAAAAGCAGCACTTTACCTTGTTCAAATCTCACCAAGTTGAGATAAGCAAAGTTGCCATTGATGAAGTCACCCAAAATAACGTTCTTCCCTTGTAGAACTTCTCGGGGTTTTTCGCTCCCTTCTAACTTCCAGAACTTGACGTGTCTCACACCATAAGTAATGATGTCGTCATTATTGACCCAGTCTGCTCCATTAATTATTGAAGTGCACTTGTTAACAGCGATGCAATCAGCCTGTAGGCCAGAGATCTTCCAAACATATAAGAACCCATCATGTGGAAGTCCCAAACTTAACAGATGTAGAGAGTCTGGTGAGAACTTCAAGGCATGTACTCCAAAACTGTGCTCGGCAATGCTGATAATGGGCGTATTGTGGGAATCTGGGGCAAGTGAGAAGATGTGTATCCGCGGCTGATTTCCTGATTCACCTAGTGCTAAATATTTCTCATTGGGTGATATGGCGATTGAAGATATAGTTTTGAGTTTTTGGGATTGATTCCCAGAACCTAATGATTGTGGTTGGATTTGTTTTGGTGGTGATATTGCTTCTGTGCATGTCGAGACCTGCAAGACTGGTGTAGTTGGTCTTGGTATCCCATATGAGTCCTTTGAAGGGGATTCTGGATGAGAGTAAAATTTTGCAGGTGAATTTGATTGAACTTTGTTTTGGTTTGCACAGAAAAATCGCTGATTCGTTAGTTTGACCGTTTCAGTGCCTTGGTTTGAGATCTGGTTAACAACAACACCACCGCTGGCAACGTAGGCCACAAGGTTCGAAGTGATCGCAACTGCGAGTGGGCCATTGGAGCTTGAGCCATAAACCCTACTTATGGAAAGATCCATGTCGTACCCAGCCTATAAGGTTTTTTGAAAAGACTGATAGACGATGTCTAAATTGTTTATTTACCTTTTTTTGTTTTTGTTTTGTTTTGTTTACTTTTTGAGTTGCTGAGATGGGGGAAAATATTCCTCACCAAGGTGAAACATTTACAATCTCTGAAGTTTTTGATTACGATCACTATATACATATATCAAGTAGGAATGGCTAATTTTGTTCTTCACTGTCCCTCAACCGCAAAATTTTAGAGTACATTTTCTGGACTCTGAGGTTTAAAATCCCTCCTTTTCACCAAGAACACTTGCGATTGCGACTTCTGCACCAGATAACAAACTGGTAACACCTGATGAGTTCACCAAAGCACTCTTGATACTACCAAATGGGTCAACTATTCCAGCCTCATACATGTCAACAATATCCCCATTCTGAGCATTGACACCCATACTGAAACTGCCTTGTAATTTCGACTTAATGTGCCCAGCATCAATACCAGAGTTTTCTAGAATCTTCTCAAATGGAGCAGACAGTGACCTTTGAACAATATCAATACCCTGTTTGGTGTCAAATGAAACGTCAGCAAATTTCTGGGTCTTCAAATGTTCTGATGCCTTCAATAGAGCAATACCACCACCTGGAAGGAAGCCGGTTTTTAATGCAGAATAAGTGGCATTAAGGGCGTCATCCAATCTGTCTGTTTTCTCCTTGACAATGAACTGAGAAGCACCACCTGCGCGAATGATAGCAGCGCCAGATGTTAACTTGGCCAATCTCTCCTTTAGGGTATCGCGCTCACCAATTGGTAAATTTGGCCTCTCCTGTTCAGCTCTGATGTCTTCGACACGGGCGGCAATTGCTTCAGCGGAACCCCTACCGTTAACAATCAACGTCTCTCTAGGCGAGATGGCAATGGATGAGGCAGAGCCGAAGAGATGAGAAGATGCTGAACTCGCAACTTCCCCAAATTCAGGATCAAGCACAGTGGCCCCAGTAGCTGTTCCAATATCGTTCAAGTAATCAACACGAGCATCACCAAACCCTGGAGCTCTGATACCAACAACGTTCACTTGGTTTCTTAATTTGTTCAAGAGAGCAATTGCTAGCGCATCGCCTTCAAGGGCCTCTGTAATGATAACTAATGGGCGTGATTCGCGCTGGGCATATGTCAAGGCTGGAAGGATGTGCTGAGCATTCCTTAGTTCACCCTTGTGAAGGAGAATGAGAGGATTTTGTAGTGTGACCTTTGCATTTGGATTTCTCAAATCTCCAAATTGCGGTTTTATAAAACCTTCAGAAAATCTCAATCCCTTCTTAACTTCAAGCTCGTCGTTGACCTTATTGCCCGCTTCAATGGTGATAATACCATCCTTACCAACTTCACTTACAGCACCAGCAATGAGACCGCCCAAAGTTGCGTCGCCATTGGAACTGACGATTGCGATCTGTTTCATTTGTTCATCACTTGTAACCTTTTGAGTGTGTGACTCCAAGAAACTCAAAACATTATCAATAGCTAGTTGAACGCCATGTCTGATTTCTGATGGGTTGGCACCAGTTGCAACGCTGCGGATTGCATTTTGCAAGATACTAAAAGCCAGAACTGTAGATGTCGTCGTACCATCTCCAGATTCGAGGTTTGACTTCGATGTGACATCCTTCAACAACTGAGCACCCATGTTTTCATATCTATCCACGAAGGAGAGTTCATTGGCGACTGAAAACCCATCCTTTGTGATCTTTGGGAAGTTGTACTTCTGTTCCATAAGAACAGTTCTGCCCTTTGGACCTAGAGTCACACTCACAGCTGCATGGAGTTTGGCAGCGCCGTTCAAGACAGCCACACGAGCAGAATTGGAGAACTTAAGTTCCTTGTGAAGAGTCTTAAGACCTCTTCTTGCAGAATTAGTTCTTCGAATACGCAGCATCGTGCAAGCCTTAAACTGTTGGTGAGAACTAGAATATGATCTGAAGTTGAGGAATGAATATAAATCCGTGTAGTCGGAAATAGAAACGTGATGCTAATTCTAGAGAAGCCGGAATTAAAATCGGTTATTATGTAAGCCTGTTTGTTGAGTCGCTTGTTGAAGTTGACACTTTGGCACCTTCTTCTACTAAGCATCCTCGCTCCTGCTATTCTCACACAAGTAATTAATTCGATGAGTGACTTCAACCAGTAAGTAATCAAGGTTTTCTTATTTAAGATGGTGAGATTAACATAAATAGATTTGTTGCAGGGATTCCAACGATCACCAGAGCTTTCACTATCACATCCCTCACTTTTGCGTTCCTGAATGCTCTTCAAATACTCCCATCATATAATCTGTTCCTTATCTGGTCTAAAGTCTTTCACAATTGGCAGATATGGCGTTTTGTCACTTCGTTTTTTGTGATCAACGACCAACCTATGCAGGGCTTAATGGACCTCTATATGTTGTACTCTTATTCTCGTGGATTAGAAGAGAATAAGTTTTACCTTAATGTCCCAGACTATGCATTTTATCTATCTATCACCATGCCACTTATTGTGCTGTTAAGTGCCATCACCAAGAGCTTTTCACTTCTAGAGAATTTTTTGGGTGCCATCACTTTCACCTGGTCGCGTGCTAACAAGTACCAACGTGTAAATTTTTACTTCATGACCATGGAGGGCAAACATCTACCAATTGTCACACTTGGCTTTAAGCTCCTTTTGGCTGGTCCACGTGGTTTCTTTGCTGTGCTATTTGGCATAGCTGCTGCCTATTTCTACAGCTGCATTGAATCCAGATCATTAGGCCCGCTATACACTTACATTGTGAATACTTTGGGGATTAACGTTATCAAGCACTCGAACACAAACAAAGTCGGCACTATTCACACAATTCATGAAGTTCAAGATGGTTACTTACCTGCTCCTGCATGGTTCAGAGCTATTATTCATAACATCATTGGAGCACCAAGACCAGCAAAAGTTAATGGTGCAAATATGACACATTCAAGCACCGATTCCCGTGCTTACTACAGTGGCAGCTCTTTCAAAGGTAAAGGGCGTAGATTGGGAAGTTAGATTAGCACTTTATCATTACGAAATATATATTACCTTTTGACTGGGACTCTCTTTTTGTAACTGAACAACTTTGTTGTTGTATTTGGTCTTTTGTAATAATTACTAAATTGTACAAGGAAATTGAAATATTCATCGACAAAACAACTGAAAATCCAGTACGAGCTGAAACTGGAACATCTGTTTGTTGTTAATGCTCTTAGGATCTTCGTAGTAATGAATTTGAAGTTCAAGAGGATCATACGAGAACTGTACTCATTTTGGAAAATGGGTATGATTTTTAGGAGAAATTGTGTCACATTATTCTTGAAAATTGTGATTGCATGTAAATCAGCATGTTTTCTCACGCCATATCCAGTATTGCTGTTCTCTTTCTTGAAACTAATTGAATTTATCTTAAAGAATTTGTAAATGCAGTCCTCGTTGAAGATGAATCTTTGCTGGAAAATGAGCTTAAAACTGTTCACAAGTGTAGTTAAGTCATAAAGCAGAATGGTATCACTCTCTAAATCCAAATCAATACTCTCTTTTATTATCTGCAAAACATTTATGCGTTCCCAGTCTTCACACATCAGTTCCAGATTTGTGGGTTCGCTGAATGTGGAGTGTATGAAATTGTTGAGAAGTAGTTCAGACTTCTGTAGATTTTCTAGGAGTTGTGTAATTTCTGATCTCTCGTTGGATATAGGCTGGTTATCTGGGATGAGCATGTCATTTTCCAAAAAAGTTTTGAATCTGGAACGAACAATATTTAGAGAGTCATACTCATGTGCATGGGTGGTGTCCTGCTGTGACTCTGTGGGAGTCTCCTCTCCAACTTGGTAATCATTAATGTCCTGATATGTGATAATGTTGACTCCATTTTGCTTCAAATGAGCCAAGGCATCCGGTCTGATCCTTAAATTCGAGAAGCAATATTTGGATCTTGCTCTTCCTCCTATTCTTCGACTCTCAACTTTTCCATAATAGAGGGATTTGATGAGCTTCCCGAAAGTGGCAATGTTGAGCAGGTCCGGATTAGTTTTGATTGGCTTTTGAAGTTGCAAATCTCGACCAATACTGCGAACCCGTTCAAACTCCTTATCTAGGTTGGGTCTGTAAAACTCTGTGAAGTAAACAAGGTAACAATCATACGCTTGTGTCTTCGGAAGTACTTCTTTGAAATGGTGGGACGACTCAAGTTTCTCTGGGTTATAGAACTCAAATAAATTTAGGATACAGTGTGCACTGAAAAGCTTTAAATAATTGAATTGCGTGGGAATAATCCTAAATTCTGTTCCCAACTTTTGTGCAAACAGTGAGAGAGGAAGATGATAATTCTGGATCGAGATGTCCAGAATATCTTGATGTAAGTCCATTAATTGTATTGATCTGATATGTTACTGCAAGTTGCTGTTATGGTGTTATCCAAAAACAGCAACACGAAAATTTCGTTTTTTATAACCGTGACTGCAATTTGTCTGTGTTTTCTGATCCGTAGTATCAGGGTTTCAGTGTGGTTTGAGAGGGTGATGCATCTCTGTACTTACCAAATTTAGTATTTTCCTTATCTGGGTATTTCCTTTGATTAAGCCGCAGGTAACATCATTTATTATGTAAACATTCGTGTCATTTGCCGAGGTCCCTTTATCCGCCGTTTCCCCCATTTGCCCCACACAGGGGCAAAATGATGGTAGGCCCTCTAAGACTATAAATTAGCACCTCCTCCTCTGATCCCGCACAAGTTTCCCACATTCAGGTAACCGACACTTGAATAATGCTAAAGAGAATGACGAGAACATTTGCTTCAAGTGCGAGAAACTTCAAAGGCGAGACCTTCAAGCATCAGGATGCCCTTCCATCTCTACCAGTCCCAACTATTGAACAAACAAAGGCCCGTTACCTAAAGTCTATCAGACCGTTCGTTAAGAACGAGGCAGAGTATGCCAAGCAAGTTGAACTTGTCAATGATTTCTTCAACACGCAAGGAAAAGAACTGCATGAGAGACTATCCCAATTACAGGCAAAATCCAGAAATTGGTTGAGTAATTACTGGGATGACTACGCCTATTTGCAGTACATGGACCCTGTTGTTCCATATGTTTCTTACTTCTTTGGTCACAAGCGCTTGCCAGCAGAGCTATCTACCATTGACAAATCACAGTTGATTAAATCTGTTGCGTTGATTGACAAGGTTTTGACCTTCAGCGAGCTACTTCAGAGCGAAACTTTGCCAGCCGAGGTCATCAAGGGCAACCCATTCTGTATGGAATCTTTCAAGTGGATGTTCAACACGTCAAGATACCCTCTCTCACCGGGTCAGGACTCCAATGTCTTCTATGATATTGGTGCCGTTGAAAACCAGTTTGTCATCGTTGTTATCAACAACCACTTTTTCAAATTGTTCACTCACGACCAATCGACTGGCAAAAGATTGTCTAATGCTGAGATTTACAAGCAATTGTTGCAAATTCATGAGCTTGCCTACTCCATTCCAAAGAACACTAAGTCTGTTGGTGTCTTGACATCTCTTCCAAGAGACAAATACTATGAAACCTACAAAGAATTGACCAAGACCCCAATCAATGTTCAGTCATTGGATGACATTTTCAGATCCACGTTTGTATTGACTCTGGATGAAGATTTGCCGGTTACATACGAGGATCGTGCCCATTTTGCATGGCATGGAAATGGTGAGAACAGATTCTTTGACAAAGCGTTGCAATTCTGTGTTGCCAAGAATGGTTACGTTGGTTTCCTTGGTGAACACTCCAGAATGGATGGTACACCAACCTTGTTATTAAATGAGTTCGTCAATAGGGAACTGAGAAAGATTAAACCTAATGACTTCCTCAAGTCCTTGCAGTTTGACTTGTCTGGCACAAGTACCGTTCAACCAGAGCAATTGAAGTTTGATATCTCACCCTCTGTCCAGGATGCCATTGAATTTGCTAAATCCAATTTGGCAGCTGAGTTGGCCAATCATGATGTCAAAGTCTTACATTATTCTAGGTTTGGTAAGAAGGCTGTCAAGCAATTCAAGACTTCTCCAGATGCCTTGGCTCAAGTTATCATGCAACTAGGTCTTTACAAATTGCAGAACAAGTTGTGGCCAACCTATGAAGCTAGCTCGACAAGAAAGTTCTTCAGAGGTCGTACTGAAGCAACCAGATCGGTTACTCCAGAAGTTGCTAAGCTAGCTACGAACTGGTCCAATCCTTCACTGTCTGAATCAGAACAACTAGAAAACTTGAGATCTGCCTTGAATGCACACGTCGAATACATCAAGGCGGCCACCAATGGTGAAGGTGTTGATCGTCATTTCCTTGGCATAAAATTGCAATTGAAGGAAGGCGAGGCTCCTCATGAATTGTTGACTAACTCTTTATTCAACTACAGTGGTACTTGGTTGGTCTCGACCTCTCAACTAAGTTCGAACTATTTGGATGCCTGGGGTTGGTCCGAGGTAAACCCAATCGGTTGGGGTTTGGCATACTCTATCAACGATGACTTCTTCCACTTCAATATCTGTACTAGAAAGACTAGTGGTAACAAGTCAGAGTTATTGGCTCACTACATCAGCGAAGCTGCTGATGAGGTGTACGAACTGCTAGTCAAGGAGACTTCTAAGGCAAAGTTGTGAATTGAAAGTCTTGAGCGACACCGTTCGTACAAATCCTGTATACAGTTATTATATATTTTATACTTAGTGTAAGTATTGGGGACGAATTCGTTCAGTAGATTTATCTGGGATGCTGTTTATTGCAGGCTGCATTATGAATTTGGTGCCAAAAGAGTCAGTCCGTTACATACTTGTGCCATCTAATAGGGTAGAGCGGCATGCATATTTTCTGTTAGAAACACCCGACCCCAAGAAAAAAAAAAAAAGCTTAATTCTCAGTCATCTTCAATTTGTTTACAAACAAGGTGCTACTGGAACAAATATTGATACCCCTTCCACTCATTCCCAATAAACGGTACCACGTGATTCTCAGTCTTCCGAAAGACATCTGGGAAATCTTTCGCTGAAGACAAGACTCTCCTCATTAAATTACAATCTAAGCGCAAATTTGAGATAAGAGAAGCGCTATCAAAACTTTACACACACATCATTACACACCCCCAACAATCGAAGCCAGAAAGCACAATGACCACCATCACAACCCTTTCAGTCAAGGGTATGACATGCTCAGCTTGCTCTAGCAGTATTACAGCACAGCTTGTCGAGCTCCCAGCGGTTGAAGATGCCCAAGTTTCTCTGATAACAGAAGAGGCCATTGTAAAGCATACGCCCGATGTTACACCTGAAGAATTAAAGGAAACCATCGAAGATTGTGGATTTGATGCGAATATACTAAGCTCTGTCCAAGGAGGTACATTACAGTCTCCATTAGCAAGAACACGGATTAAGGTTCACGGAATGACATGCTCGAATTGCGTCAATTCTATCAAAGGTGTGGTCGAACCTAAGGTTGTCAAGGTTGAGATTAGTCTCATTACAGAAGAGGCTGTCATTGATCATGACACTACAAAAGTCACCAAAGATGACCTGGTTGAGATGATTGATGACTGTGGGTTTGATGCAACTTTGATTGACTCAGTCCCTATCGTCTCCGAAAACACGGATAGTATCTTCCAAACGATTTTAACTGTGAGCGGGATGACATGTGGCGCTTGTACTTCGTCTATTCAAAACATGCTGATGGGTGAGGACAGGGTTGTGGATTGCAAAGTTTCCCTAGTTACTGAACAAGCTATTGTTGATCATTACTCACAACTCTCTGCTTCTGACATAAAGGATACTATTGAAGATTGTGGCTTCACTGCTGAGATTGTCGATACTCTTGAAATAGGACAAAGCATCGCTAAATCTCAGAACCTTGAGAGAACTAACTTCAAGGTAAACTCTTATGACGGGAACTTGGATATGATTAACAGTATCAATATCAAAGGTGTTGTCTCCACTAGTCTTGCTTCTGATAATGTCATCTGTATCACCTATAATCCGAATGAGATTGGGGTTAGAACTTTAATCGAACAGGTGGAAGCTCATACTGGCTTGATTATTGAACCACAAACGCTCACAGATTCAGCGAACGAGCAAATCCAAGGACTGCAAAAATTAGAGGAAATCAAATTCTGGAAAAAAAACTTCACAATAACTGGTGTCATTGGCTACCCAATGTTTGTTGTTGATCACTTATACCCGGCATTCACTGGTAAAAGTGTCCAATTGCACTTGTGGCACGGTTTGTATATTAACTCACTGATTGAGTTAGTTCTGGCAACATACATTCAGTTCACTGTGGGTAAATATTTCTACCAGAACTCGAAGAAATCGCTCAAACATGGTAGTGGAACAATGGATCTCCTGATCTGTGTTTCTACAAACATCTCTTACTACTTTTCCATTCTGTATATGATTGTGTCCTTCTTTCAGAACAACTCAAAAATGCAGCCACATGTTCTCTTTGAAACAGCTGTTGTATTGATGAATTTTGTTTGTTTGGGCAAGTGGATGGAGAGTAAGGCTAAATCAGAGACTTCAACATCGCTTTCCAAGCTCTTGAGCCTAACTTCCAGTGAATGCACCATCATCACCAACCCTGAGCAATTTACTATTGAGACTCCTGGTGAGATGGTGTCCATTCCAATCCATTATTTGCAAATCCATGATATTGTTTCCATCAAGCCTGGAGAAAAAGTTCCAGCAGATGGTGTTATTATTTCAGGTGAGTCTGAGATTGACGAATCCCTGTTAACTGGTGAATCCCTCCCAATCTACAAGAAAGTTGATGATAAAGTTTTTGGTGGGTCTATCAATGGCCCAGGCCACTTATTTGTGTCAATCAGAACCACATCCGAGAACTCGCAGTTGGCCAAGATTATCAAGCTGGTGAAGTTTGCACAGTTACAAAAAGCACCAATTCAAAGTTATGCTGACTATGTTGCCTCTATTTTTGTTCCAACTGTTTTGGCACTGTCAGTTGTTACCTTTATCTGTTGGCTTATTATCTGCAATGTCATGGATAATCCTCCTGTGATTTTCAGGAACGGTAATGGAAAGTTCTTCACGTGCCTTAAGATCGCAATCACAGTTATTGTTGTTGCCTGTCCCTGTGCGTTAGGACTTGCTGCTCCCACTGCTATAATGGTTGGAACTGGTGTTGGTGCCACAAATGGAGTTTTGATTAAGGGTGGCGATGTTCTTGAAGGTTGCCGTGATATTGACGTCTTCCTATTTGACAAGACTGGTACTCTGACATTGGGCGAGATGAACGTTTGTAACTTTGAACGACTAAATCAGAAATTGGATAAGAACCTAATGCTGAGATTGATTGGAAGTTTGGAAGAGAAGAGTGAGCATCCTATTGGCGAGGCAATTACTTACTACGCCAAGCAAATCGTTGGTGCCTTCAATACAGAGGTTTCCAAATTTGAAGTACTGATTGGTAAAGGCCTTTCAGGTTCTATAAAGGCAGACGGCGAGCAGTATGCTATAAAGATCGGTAATTTGAAGATCTTTGATGAGGCATTTCTTGCCAATGATCCAACATTCACTAAGATGAAAATAGATTCTGATTTAACGTTGGCTCATGTCTCAGTCAATGGTGAGTATATTGGATACATGGAAATCAAGGACATCATGAAATCCGATTCCCCGAAAGTATTGAATCACTTGAAAGCCAAAGGTTATGAAGTTGCGATGGTTACTGGGGATTCTACCAAATCAGCTATCAGAATAGCTAAGGAGGTTGGTATTCCAATCAGAAACGTCTATGCTGAGATCTCTCCATATGGTAAGGAGCAGTTGGTTTCTGAATTCCAAGTCAAGAGAGGTCTGAAAGTTGCATTTATTGGTGATGGCCTGAACGATTCTCCAGCTCTAGCTAAGGCTGATTTAGGTATTGCAATTGCATCGGGCACGGATATTGCCATTGAAGCTGCTGATATTGTCATCTTAAATCATTCAACGCAGAAGGAGTTAAATAATAATAGGGCCGATGGAAAGCTGCAAAATGTTCTCAATGCTGTCGAGATTTCACAGAAAACTTTAGACAGAATTAAGTGGAATTTCTTCTGGTCTAGTGTTTACAATATCACTATGGTGCCAATTGCCATGGGTGTGTTGATTCCTTGGGGAATTCAGATGAGCCCTATGTTTGCTGCGTTAGCAATGGCTTTCAGCTCCGTTAGTGTGGTTTTGAGTTCACTCTGGTTAAAGAGATGGACTCCGAGAACATTAAATGATATTGACATTGAGGATGATGAGAACGTTGATTTGGAGCTAGGAACAGGCTCCAAGAATGATAGAAGATGGAATTTCAAGAACAGCATGAGAAACATGTTGAATTCAAGAAAAGCTCCCCCAATCAACAGCAATCAAGATGTTGAACTTCAAACAGGATTGTTGAGACATGGGGCCTTGTAATAATGTATAGCTTAATAGTTTAATTCACGATAATATAATACATATTCAAATTATTAAATTGTACGGTGCGCTCATCAGCTTCAACTCTTTATGCCTCTAATCTCTCGTCTTTCCTTCCTCCATCGTTGAATGTGTTCTGCAAATTCGTCCTTTGGAACATCAGCTCTCCATCTCAACTTTTGAATAGGATGATCATCTGGAACAAAAGTGTGGCCTTGCTCCTGGTAAACATTCTCTCTAAATGTACCACCTGGGACGGCATAGTCTTCCCAGAAAATTCCCCTCTTCTGTAGCTCAGGAACAACTAAATCAACGAAGTTCTCCAAACTTTCGTGCCATACAGGGAAAATCAAGTTATACCCATCAATGCCAACATCCTCTGAGAAATTCTGTAACCAGTCAGCGACTTCGACCGGATTACCAACCAACGTGGTGACCCTCAATCCATTCTCAATTATTTGCCGCTTAGTAAAGGCCTTACCATCCTTCTTTCCCATATTCTCAGTGACAGATCTACCACCTTCAGTCTGGCCAAACAATACAGGCTCATCCCAGTCAAAATTGGCCAGGTCCACGTGAGACTGTGCACCAAAGCCAATTGCCGGAGCATCTTTAAATACGCACTTTCTAATCAGCTCCAGTTTTTCAACAGCTTCTTCATGAGTCAGAGCCACAACAGGTGTGGCCATCGTGATGACTTTAATGGTAGTGGGATCGCGACCAAACTTCTCCTTTGCAAGCCTCTTGAGCTCAGTAATGTCCCTTTTGGCCTTATTTGGGTCCTGGGCATTAATGAATATCAACTCTGCATTCTCTGCAGCAAATTGCATGCCCTTGGATGATGTTCCAGCCTGAATCACCAGTGGGAATCTCTGTGGAGTAGGATGCACAAGCCCTGGACCCGGAATGTTAAAATACTGGCCGTCAAAGTTGATTTCTCTGACAGCATCTGGGTCAGCAAACACTGCATCCAGGAAAGTGTCATCTCTCCATGAACTCAACAACAATTCATAAACGACATCCAAATACTCCACTGATTTAGCATATCTGTCATCATGCTTTGGTAAATCTCCGCCGTTCAAAAGTTGTTTGCCCACAGCAGGAGCATAACTAGTCACAATATTCCAGCCGATTCTTCCCCCAGTCAAGTGATCTAATGTGGCCAACCTTCTAGCAAAGTGATAAGGGTGTTCACTAACGGTACTGAAGGTAATACCAAAACACAAACTCTCAGTAGCGGCACTCACTGCACTGATAATCTGGTCTGGTGCCAGCTTAGGGATGAAGTAACCTCCAGATGCAGGAATCTTCCAGTTATCAGGCCCTTTGTAGACGTCATAGTAAGCCAGATAGTCAGCAAAGAAAAGCGCATTGAGCTTACCTCGTTCAGCAATCTGGGCCAGCTTGATCCAAAACTCGAGAGTATTATAGTCCCTCGACTTGTCATCAGGGTGTTTCCATAGCCCTGCTGATAGAGACGGTGATGCGTGTAAAAATACGTTTAAAATAAGACTCTTCTTCTTCTTAGAGGTAGTTTGTGATTCAGTTGGCATCCTGATTGGAAGATTGATAAAAGAGGGCTAAAGATTTCTTTACCATATCTCATGTTTTATAACTTCGTGCTCATTATCACGACCATTCATGTAGCGAATCGTATCGCCAAATTTACTGAAAACGAAACGAAAAACATTGATCCTATTTTTTTAGTTCTGCCACAGTTGTGGTCGCCTAACATCTCCACATTGAGATAATGAAAGAAAGCGGACTCAAAAAACAAAAACCACTGATGTATTTAGATACGGTGTCGCTTATGTAATCTTAGGATGAGCTATAAACTCATTGACGACCTCATGGGGTTTATTTACTGTTTGAATTTTAACCCATTCTATATGCCTTAAAACCATTTGCTATTATAAGTAAGCGACCCAAAAGTCTGAGGAGGAGACTCACTCATTCCACACTGCGGGATGAGGGATATCATCGGAACAAAGGATATTATCATTGACTGGTGCATGCTTTGAGCAGAACATGATGTATTTCTCACATATTCAAAGATATTGGCAATCAAGATCGACAGTGTACTACAAAAAACTCTGTGAGCTCTATCAGGAATATCAAAATTTAGTATGCTTCTGTATACGCAGCTCTTTCTTCAATGATGCAATTGCGGAGATTGTTTGTGTCACTTTTTGTAATCATCTGAATCCGGAAAGACAGCCACGACAGAATCCAGGGTCCACCAGAAGTGGAACATGCAGAGGTGAGCTGCAACCGTTGTAATTTAACAGAGACCTCAAATTCACAAGAGAGCTACGTTTCAAAAAGGGAATATTTGAATCAGCCGAATGTGTCTTGATAGTGACGAACTATCCAAGAACGCATTTTTGCAGAGACAAAACCAGCGTTCATCGTCATAACAACAGTGCTACCCAAGGTCATTCGCACTGAAAGAGTGAGCAGTGTTGTTTTTATTTGAGTGAATATCGCTACCTATCTTGAGAGTCCACGTTGGTACAAGTGATCCGCGAGGAAGTTCGAACCGATGCCACAGTTGGGCAGAAGATCTACCTATCATTTCGAGCACCCTCACGAAGCGTCAGGGGCTATCCCATAAAAATATTGTAAAACTGTGGAGGCACCTGCACTGTCATTATCACAGATTCAATACAGATATGCTCCGTCAAATTCCCTTTTACGGACCATTAACCCTCTCCTCTCCACTGTGTCACACTTGCAAGAAGCCATGCGAGGGCCACAATGTTGATCACTCATAGTCCAGCTGCAACTACTAAAATCCAATATTTTGCCTATTTACCTGTATCACTCTGTTATCTATTATCAACTGTTTTAATGTCTGATAACACCCAGAAACAAGAAGCAGCAACTGGCATATTTGTGGACCTCAAGGATCAGCACTCCATTTCTGTGGAATCTAAACCGAATATCGATGACTCGCTATTTTCAACTACCTCTACCAGAAATGAAGATAAACCTAAGGAGACTCTTTGGAGAAGAATCTTCCCAAAACCACCAGCACGTTCCCCTCGTGAGAAGAAGTTCCTCCGCAAGCTGGACTGTTGGCTACTACTATGGACCTCGCTAGCCTACTTCATGAAGTCCATTGATCAATCCAATATTTCAAACGCATATGTATCTGGTATGAAGGAGGAATTAAACTTCCACGGACGCCAGTACAATTTGTTAGATACTTTCTTCAAGACTGGTTACGCTATCTTTCTCGTTCCATCCCAAATTATGATCAACAAAGTCAAGCCAAATTACTGGCTAGGCTTCTCAGAGACGATCTGGGGTGTCTTAACCTGTTTGTGTGCTGTCGCTACCACCCCACAACAATTATATCCAATTAGATTTCTGATCGGTGCTTTTGAATCCTCTTCTTGGCCAGGTATTATTGTCATGTTGATGAACTACTACACCAAGGAAGAGCTGGCCTTTAGAATTGGTATCTTCCAGGCGAGCTACTATGGTGGCAATATGTTTTCTGGCTTCTTGCAGGCTTCCATCCACAAGACTCTGAATGGTAAGCTGGGTAAATCAGGTTGGAGGTGGATGTTTATCATCAATGGTGTAATGACTATAGCTGTTGCCTTATTTTTGCCAGTTGCGCTACCAGATACTCCAGAAAATGGTGGTTCCCGTGTCTGGATGAATCAAGAGGACAGAGATATTGCGGTTGAGAGAATGCAAAAGGTTGGTAGAAACACCAAGCGTGGTATCGCATTTAAGGATTTTTGGACTGTCTTCATTGACTGGAGATTATGGTTGTTCTTGGGTGCTTACTGTTTCAAGGCCTACTGTGTTGCATTTGGTTACTTCAACTTGTTTCTTAAGAGTTTGACTACAGCTGACGGTACCAAGGTCTGGTCTGTAGAACAACTGAATTTGATTCCCATTGGTGGTAATGCAATCTCTTTCTGTGCAGTCATTGGGTGGGCCAAATTAGCGGATTTAACACAGAAACCTTTGCATGTCATCATCTTCTTATTATTCACTGATTTCTTTGCCTCTATTGTCTTGTCCGTCTGGCCATCGTCTTTGCAATTGAAGTATGCTGCATTCTTCATGATCCCAGTAAGTGACGCAGTGACCTCCTTGTTGATCTCCCTATTGGCGGAAGTTTACTCTTACTCTCCAGGTAAGAGATCGATCGTCACAGGTATAGCTGTGGTCCTGGTATACGCCAATAATGCTTGGTTGCCGTTGTTACTGTGGCCTGCCAATGAGGCTCCAAATTTCAAGTACGGCTACAAGTTCTCTGTTGGTTTCATTGCGATCTCGTTCATCTGTTCCATTCTATACTATCACTTTGTCTTCAAGCCTGCAGTTAAAAGAAACCTTGAAGAGAACGCGAGAATAGCAGAGGAGGAAGGTAATGTCGAAAGTGAGAGGGACTTGGATGAGCTCAGAAGTCTTGAGCCCAGAGCTGCGGATGTGACCAAAAATCACTACGAAGTGAAGGAGATTAAATAGATTAATCCCATATTCGTTGTTTTTATTTTATTATGTACTGTAGCCATTTTGGAGATGTATGATGACCTTGAGGAGTTGAGAATTTAGTTGATGTGAATACTAGGTGATATTAGAGCGGCTCAGCTTATCGCGCACAAAAAAAAAAATCCTTTTAAGTAAACACCAAGCTCTCAAGGATCCAAGACCTGAGACATGAACGGCAGCTGGATCCGTGGGTCCCGATGTAATGTTGACAACTGTAGGACACATTACTATCAACTCATAGATGGTCAAAGAATTTGCCAGTTTGGTCACGTTTATGAAGGCCATTTTGAATTCAATGATGATGAAGATGAACCTACGGTTGTCACAAAAAGACTCAAGATCCCTGGATCTGGCGAAACCAAGTCATCCAGTATCCAGGGCGGCCGCTCAAAAGATAACAGAATATATGGTCAAAAGGGATACTCCGTATACATGGCCAGTTTCCAGTGTATTTTGAGAACACAGGTTCACACTCTGATCAATAAAGAGGGTCTACCGAAAGTGCTTGAGCCTGTGGTACGGCGTCTATGGTGTGATTTCACATCCAAATCTATCATGTACAATCTGACTGCTGCACAAATAGACTACAATCCCGAGACTGAAGGTGAAGAGACTGACACAGGATTAGGCCCTCTCTATGACAAGCCGCTCAAGGTGAGGAAACTCCCCCGTATGATGGATGCTGTGAGTCTGTTGTACATTGCATTCAGATACCTCAGTCTGCCTGTTTATATCACTGATATCATTCGTTGGATTAACAATGACACAATCCCCTATATAAGCGCCTCACATGCAATTCCCTATAAGTTGAGAGCAAAGCTGACTTTGCCGCGCTTCAGACTCTTGAAGCCTAATTCCAATCCCTCTCTTGATGCACTTACAAAAAACATTATAGGAATCATGACTGAAATGGATCTTTTGGATGATATCACCTTCAATTACGAACCTCTTCTGATCCGAATGATGAACCAGCTTATTCTTCCTCCAAGAATTTATCATGCAGTCCCCAGACTTGCGGAAATCCTTGGATCTGACCTCACCAGCTTTTCGTCTACTGAGCTCAAGTTTAGGACATTCAAACGCGCTGTGTTGCCGGATATCAAACTCACCGCCATGGTTCTATTATCTGTGAAGTTGTTTTTCTATCTGCCTGCTTCAAATCAAGGACCAGGCAGTGATTCAAGAGCATTCGCAACTGTTTATAAGTGGCGTCATGCCCTCAATGTATCCAAACAGAATAGAAGCCATCAAACACAGTTTGACCATTTCTTGGCCACAGTGATGGAGACTGATGAGAAGGCTTACAATCAGGTATTGAATTGGAGTGATAAGGAAACTGAACAATATCTGGATTGGTACCAACAAACTCAATTTGATGGTGATAAAGAGGATGGTACAGAGTTGTCTCTTCCACTTAAAAGGCTACGGTCTCTATTTGACCTTCCAGAATCTACTGGCCACCAAACACGACAGAACTTCACCAAAAATACTACAGAAGCTTTTGCTAAGCTTTTTCATAGTAACTATGCGGAAGTCAGTTCTTCTGATGGTAATCCTCTCACAATGGAACAGTTATGCGAGATTGACCATATCTTCCAGAAGCACCTATATCCACAGTTTGGACCAGAGAACAACCTGATCGAGACAAGCTTAAAAGCTTTGGAGGATAATTTTAGAAAGTATGTTAACTCCAGCTAGCACATTCCGCTGAATAATAATCACCTATAATTGGTAATAATGAAACTCTGTACTTTAACATGTTTAATAACGTAGCTTCTTCCCGAAACCGGTAACTTCCTAATTAGTAGTTTTTTGGCCTTTTTAAGAAGGGTTAAAAAAAAAAATTTGAAGCTCATCTCATCGCCTTTCACATCAACAGGTAAATTATAAACAAATGGTGCTCAAGTCCACCTACTCCGGAGATGTATCCGTGTATCAAGTTTCTGGTGCTAACGTTTCGCGTTCCCTCCCAGACTGGATTGCAAAGAAGCGCAAGAGATCGCTAAAGAATGACGCTGAATATGCTAACAGAATTGAACTGATTCAAGATTTTGAGTTCAGCGAGGCCTCCAATAAAATCAAGGTCACTCCAGATAGACAATATGCAATGGCAACTGGAACTTACAAGCCTCAAATCCATTTATATGATTTTGCTAATTTGTCACTAAAGTTTGAAAGACATACCGATGCAGAAAATGTGGATTTTGAGATTGTCTCTAATGACTGGACAAAATCTGTACATTTACAAAATGATAGAAGTATAGAGTTTCATAATAAGGGTGGAATTCATTATCATACCAGAATTCCCAAGTTCGGAAGAAATTTAGCATACAACCCAGTCAGTTGTGATTTGTATGTGTCATCCAGCTCTAACGAGCTGTACAGATTAAACTTGGACCAAGGTAGATTTTTGAGCCCATTTGTACTAGATATTGATCCAACAAAAGGTGAAGGTGCCAATCATGTTGGTTTTAACAAAGTCAATGGTCTGATTTCAGTGGGTTTAGAAGATGGGACTGTGGAGTTTTGGGATTCAAGAGCAAAGTCAAAGATCGCTAAACTTGCACTACCAGAACAATCAAATTCAGCTTATCAAGTTACTACCACTGCTTTCAAGGACGATGGTTTGGGCTTTTCATGCGGTACTTCTAATGGCTATTCCTATCTCTTTGATTTGAGAAGCTCCACTCCAACCATGGTGAAGGATCACGGTTATGGGTTTGACATCAAGAAGATGATTTATCTCAATGACAATAAGTTTCTATCATGCGATAAAAGAATTGCTAAAATTTATGATGTTAACAATGGAAAGCTCTTTGCATCGATGGAGCCAAGTGTTGACATTAATGACATTGAACATATTCCAGAAACTGGTATGTTCTTCATGGCAAATGAAGGAATCCAAATGCACACATACTACATACCGAACTTGGGACCTGCTCCTAGATGGTGTTCCTTCTTGGATAGTATCACTGAAGAATTGGAAGAGAAGCCATCAGATTCCGTCTACTCCAACTACAGATTCATCACCAGAGATGATGTTAAAAAACTCAATATTGGTCACTTGGTGGGAACCAAGGTGCTCAGAAGTTATATGCATGGTTTCTTCATCAATACTGAGCTTTATGACAAGGTGAACTTGATTGCAAATCCAAACTCATACAACGATCAAAGAGAACGTGAGATTAAGAAGAGAATTGAGAAGGAGAGAGAGTCAAGAATCAGAAGCACAGGTGCTGTCACCAACACCAAAATTAAGGTCAATAAAGATCTTGTCGACAAGTTGGCGAAGAAGGCCGGATCTACTACTACTGATAAGATTGTTAATGATGACCGTTTCAAGGAAATGTTTGAGAACCCTGATTTCCAGATTGATAAGGAGTCCCATGAATATAGACAGCTTAACCCTGTGGAATCTACTACTGATGGTACCGATGCTAAACGTGTCAGGGCATTGACTGCTGCAGAGGAATCCGATGAGGAAAGAATCAGCAGTAAAAGAATTGGCTCGTTATCATCTGATGAAGAAAGTGAAAGTGAAAGCGAGAGTGAGAGTGAGAGTGAAGATGAAGAAAATAAGGTTCAACTAGACAAACTTCAACAATTGAAGTTAAAGAAAAAAATGGATGCCCAAAAGAGAAGAGCGGACGCTCGTGCTAAATCTGATAAAGCCCTGAGCGAGATGAAGTCATATTCCACAGAGAGCAATGGCACCATTAATAAAAACCAAGTATCGTTCGATAAGCAGTTGAAGAAACTCCAGAAGAAGGAGCAAGAAAATCGCGCTTCCACACAAGGTGAAGTTCTACGCAGACATGCTCGTGGTGAAGCTGAACTGACGTTTATTCCAAAGGAACCTGAGAAAAAGAAAAAGGTTGCATTTAGAAAAGATGATGAGAATGATTCACACGACGAAAATGATGAAACCAAGCATGGCAGAACCCGTCAAAGATATGCTGGCCGTAGAAGAGCTAGTAAAAATGTGTTCCGTGGTATGTGATATAGAGCTAATATATACAAGTACGACCAACGGTATCGTAGCCATTCATGTTATGTTAAATTTCACGAAGATTCTCCACCTTTTTGATGTCCGTGTTGATTGTGTTCAAATCGACAATATTATCACTCATTTGACCCAGGTTTAACAGTAAATTGTATTGGTTTTCCAACTTTACTAAAGCTAACTTCGTGTCCTCACTCTGTTTGTACTGCAATTTGTGCACGAAAGAATTGACATCTCTCAAAAACTGGCAATAATTAGGTGTGATTGCAATATTTTTCTCATTCTCTAGCAGTCCAGTAACTATCTCAATTTTTTCCTTGAGATTTGACAAAATGAACTTCTGGTCATTAACCTGATCTTGAACCTTATTCAGGTCGTTGTAGTTCGTCTCCTTAATTTCAAGAACTGTATCCACGGCAATTTTTTCACTTCTCTTGGTGGCAACTTCAATGTCAACGACTTCGTCGCCAGTCGTCACCTCATATACTCTGTAAAACTTTTCATTGGAATAGCGTTTCGATGCCAGCTCTGGACTAAACACAAGATTGATAAGAACACTGCCATTGAATTCAGAATTCAAAGACGAAATGAAATCTAGCCTCAACCCATTGTTGATTTCATACAACCCCACGACTTCTTCCTGTGGAAGGATTGTGCGTTGCTGTGAAAGTCTTTCATTAAGGTACTGTGTATCCAGACCAGTCTTTTCAATAACAAGTTCAAAAGAGTTCACAATATCCACTTTTTCTTCACCGTGTGAGCCGAGGAGCACGCCAATTACTGAGATGGTTTAGTTAGTATGGAGGTTAAACTCTCCTACCTTCCCACGAAGGATTCATGACTGAACACATACATGGTTTTCCATGATGGCGCTGTGTTTCTCTGGTATAATGATCTGATAGATTCAATAATGCAAGCGGATGGAGGGACACCGATAAAGGCATTATATGTATGCTGTAAGCAGCTGTTATACTGCTCTGGCCAATCAAAGTTTTTAGAGAGAGGATAAGATGTATTGTTAAGTGCCCTGGTCCTGGAAACACGACCTGAACCTCGGAATTCGACCTCTATTTTCTTCCTTCACAAGTCTGTACCCCAAAAATCGACATCTATGTAGCGAGTCTGAACTCTAGGCTCTGGACTTTGCCATCAGAGTCTGTGGAATGCAGGATATTTTGTCTGATATTTTTACAACTCGGTGGCGTGCTGTATAAATTGTACTTGTCTAGAGACTACTAACAAGCCAACGATGACTCGGAGGGAGCTCAGTTGTCATTGTTTGGTATTGCCTAGATTTGAGAGCCCATTATGGCTGTTACAAAGGGCCCGTCCTCTTAGTGTCTTTGTAAATTTCTTCAAAGGAGACTTCTCTGAATGGCAAGTTATCCTTAGACTTGCCACAATGGGAGATTGTGGCATCTGGACGGTCAAATCAGGAAAAAAATAGCGGAGAGTAGATCAAAACTCCACAGTTTTGATTGCAACCTCATGTTTCTCGAGATCCGTAAAGCATTCCAGAAACAGAATCCCTGCCGTAGCTAATCTTATGGAATGACCAATATATAACCAACTCGAATGTCTGCGTAATTGTCGGTCAGATGAGGTCTTAACCTTTATTCAATAAATGACCACCACAAAGCGTCAGAAAACAGCCCGCAAACATCTTATCCTTAGTGCTGCTACCAGAGGAACATCAACCCACAACTGGAGAGACCCAAATGATATCGGCCGTGAATACACTCGCTCATTGAAACCATGGATCGAGTTTGCCCAGTGGGCGGAAAAGGGTAAGCTTCAGAACATTTTCTTTATTGATCACTTGACCTGGTTCGATGTTTATGGAGGAGACTACAAAGCTGCTGCCAAACACGGCATTAACGCTTCCAGGGTGGACCCTGCAGCTCCGATAACAGCAATTGCATTGAACACCAAAAACATCGGTATTGTCTCCACTTTCTCAACCGCTGTTGAGCACCCATACCACTTTGCCAGACGTTTGGCGTCGTTGGATCTCCTTACTGATGGTCGTGTTAGCTGGAACGTTGTGTCCAGTTATCTGCCAGGTATGGGGAAGAACTTGTTGAATGGAGAATCATTGCCAGAGCACGATGAACGTTATAATAGAGCAAGAGAATATCTTGATGTGGTCTACAAGCTGCTATTGAGCTCATGGAGAGAGGATGCCGTCAAGTACGACTCAGAAGCCAGTGTATTTGCTGATCCCGGACTTATCAGAGAGATCAACCATAAGGGTAAATACTTCAACGTCGTGGGTCCTTCCATCACTGAGCCTACTCCTCAAAGGTTTCCGCTGATTGCACAGGCCGGTTCAAGCCCAAAGGGTATCGATTTTGGTGCCGAGAATGCTGAATTAATTTATACCCTAGGTTTCGAAAGAGAGGCTACAGAGAAGGTCATTGCAGATGTGAGACGTATTGCCAAAGAACGGTATGGTCGTGACCCAAACACAATCAAGTTTATTGCACCACTGACACCATTCCTGGGAGAGACTCATGAGGAAGCAGAGAAGAAGTATGCCGAGTTTCAGAAGTACAGTGATCCAGTCGACTCTCTCATCTACTTTGGTGGTGCTTCTGGTATTGATGTGGCTCCGTATGGAATGGATGAGCCAATTGTCACTGATGGCAAAACCAACGGAGTCAAATCTACAACAGATGATATTTTGAACAAAGGTAAAACCAAGACACCGCGAGAAATTGCTCGCAATTGGGGCAAAGGTTCAGAATTTGTTGGCACTGGTGCAGAAATTGCTGATAAAATTCAACAGTTTGTTGAAGATACTGGTATTGATGGTATCAACTTCAACTTCCATGCTTACAATGAAGGAATCAAAGATGTCGTTACCTACTTAGTTCCAGAATTACAAAAACGTGGTTTAGCTCAGAAAGAGTATCCTGTCGAGAGTGGTACTTTCAGGGAGAACCTTTTTGGTATCAAGGGTCAACACTTTGTTCCAAAGGATCATCCAGCTTATGAGCTGAGATGGAAAGAGGGCCAAAGTAGGGATGAATTTGAAGCTCAGTTAAACAAATACTATATATTGAGAGATGGAAGAAGAGCTCAGTATAGCTCTTAAACACACACAATCAGATCTTGATATCTATGACATATGCGTAATGATTAAAGTTTTCTTTTTTGCCATTCCTCAGTGAGGGAAAGAAAAAATTAGAAAAAATGAACCGAACGGGGATTGAACCCGTGACCTTTGCCGTGTAAAGGCAACGTCCTAACCTCTGGACCATCAGTCCGATAATATCCGGTTGTCGTATTCTTTCATCCTAATCGAGTCGTTAGTTCAGCCCTATTCCATCTCAAACACTTACCGTCGGAGAACCGTCGGATATATAAATCTAAATGAAGACTCTCTATTGTTTTACAATTTTATTTCAGTATTCTGTTAAAATAAAAATATCCCATAAAATCTCTAGATTTTGGACCCCGATAAAAGGCATTGCTATAAAGTTGTTCACGGTCTGTCACTTTGGTTTTCACAAAGGAAGGAATTGTGAGTTTTTAAAAGCTGCTATATCTTTTAATGGATACATATATGTCAAATACAGCGACTAGACGACTTATGCAAGAAATTTGAACAAAATCGAAAAAAAATCAAATGACAGCAGCAGCTCATCAGACGTAAAACCAAGCAAGTGTTTTGTGATTTCCTGAAGAGATGTTGGATATCGCTCAGTTTATTGAAGAAAAGGGCGGTGACCCAGAGGCCATTAGAAGATCTCAAAGAGCAAGATATGCCTCTGTCGAGCTTGTTGACGAGATCATTGCTGGATACAAAGAATGGACCAAGATTAGATTTGATTTGGACTCCTTGAACAAAGAACAGAACAAGATCCAAAAGGAGATTGGCCTGAAGTTCAAAGCCAAAGAAGATGCATCTGAGCTTTTGAAAGCTAAGGATGAAGTTGTCGAGAAGAAAAAGGCGCTAGCAGAGAAAGAACAAGAAGCAGAGAAGGCGCTAAAATTTAAGGTGAATCAAGTTGGTAACATCGTGCACGAATCTGTTCCAGTCTCCAACGATGAGGCAAACAACACACTAGTCAAGGACTGGAAGCCAAATGGTGTTGAAAATGTTGCCAAAGTTGCTACTGCTACCGGTGCTGAGGCTAAGTTGTCCCATCATGAAGTCTTGCTACGTCTAGATGGTTACGACCCAGAGCGTGGTGTCCGCATTGTTGGTCACCGTGGTTACTTCTTGAGAAGCTATGGTGTTTTCTTGAATCAAGCTCTGATTAATTATGGTTTAAGTTTTTTGAGCAAGAATGGGTACACTCCATTACAGGCTCCAGTTATGATGAACAAGGATGTAATGGCTAAGACCGCCCAATTGTCTGACTTTGATGAGGAACTATATAAAGTACTCGATGGTGATGATGAGAAGTATTTGATTGCCACTTCTGAGCAGCCAATTTCTGCCTATCACATGAATGAGTGGTTTGAGTCCCCAGCCGAGCAGTTGCCAGTTCGCTACGCTGGTTACTCCTCCTGTTTCAGAAGAGAAGCTGGTTCTCACGGTAAGGATGCTTGGGGTATTTTCAGAGTTCATGCCTTCGAAAAGATTGAACAGTTCTGTTTGACCGAGCCAGAGAAATCGTGGGCTGAGTTTGATCGTATGATTGGCTTGTCTGAAGAATTCTATCAATCTTTGGGCTTGCCATATAGAGTTGTTGGTATCGTTTCTGGTGAGTTGAATAATGCTGCTGCTAAGAAGTACGATTTGGAAGCTTGGTTCCCATTTCAAGAGGAGTACAAGGAGTTGGTTTCCTGTTCCAACTGTACTGACTATCAATCTAGAAACTTGGAGATCAGATCAGGTATCAAGAAGTTGAACGAGCGTGAAAAGAAGTACGTTCACTGTTTGAACTCTACCTTGTGTGCAACTGAGCGTGCTTTGTGCTGTATCCTAGAAAATTACCAAACAGAGGATGGTTTGGTTATTCCAGAAGTCCTAAGAAAGTATATCCCAGGTGAACCAGAGTTCATTCCTTTCTTGAAGGAATTGCCAAAGAATTCCACCTCCCAAAAGAAGAAATGAAGAGTTCACAGATAGAGATCCTACACTATTCAATCATAAAGCCGTAAATTTGAAGCTATTGTATCCTAAACCGCACCTTCTTAGAAGGAGACCCTTCGAGAGGGTTGGTCGCTTTGTTTTCCTGTTCATACATTTCTTCCCTTTGTCGTATTCTTGCCCTGTGCTCAGCTCTCTTTTGGCGAGTTTCTTTGATAACACTATCATTGTAGTGCTTGATTTGTTCGTCCCGTTGTTTGGAATTCAGATACTTTTCAAGCAATGTTTTCCTTGGAGGTAGTGGGAAATTCTCAGAGTCTTCCGTGCTATCTTTCTTCTGCGTCTCAATCTTTTCGTGTCCGAGAAACTCTGGGTCAGATTGATGCATTCTTTTCTCATCTTTTGGTACGTCAAGGTCATTCAAGCAGGTTATTGGCTCTGATTGTGGATACTCATGTGCATCCTCATAAGTGTCTTCATCATTGTCATGTTCAATGGAGAGATTAGCAAGTTTCTCGGTACTATCATCACTATCATCTGGCTCTTTTTCCGTTGTGTAGACAATGTCTTGAATGTGTTGACTTCGTCGTTGAGGTTTTGTATTGATAGAACCATTTGGCTGCTTGGGGTTAGAAAGTGATGAACTGGTCCGTTTCGGATCACGAAGCATATCTGATGAGCCTGAACGGTTGAATATGGGGGAGTTTTGCTTGAGGACCACCTGTTGGGTATCTTTTTTTTTTTTTTTTTTTTTTTGTCTGGTCTTAAACATAACCGGGGAAACTTCACCCATCTTTCCTCTATCAAAATAATCTCCCACTTAAAACGAGAGATAGGCCCCAGATGTGATGTAGGCGACACATAGTCACAGGGATAGTGTGCCTTTTGTTAGTGAACTTGAAGAACAAGTGGGGAACTTCCTGTAAAAGCAGAGGCTTGCCGCGTTCTTTATGAGCTTTTGTGTCAATCCACAAATCACCAAAGAAAACTACTAAAAAAACTATAGTGGGCTCTCCACACAATCTCACTAAAGGAAGCCTGGTATTAGGGTGAAGCTACTTCTATTGGCTAGTTGTTTAACTTGTGCTAAAAAAAGAAAGAAGAAAAGGTCGTACAGAGAACCAATCAAGTGATTCCTCAACACCACCTTCAACTCAGACTTTTTGCTATCTATTTTACCAAGGACCATGCCCATCAGACAGCAATTCCATGAGTCTCAACAAAACCCATCATACAGATCAGCGCTGGAAACCCGGGGAAGGATCACCATTAGACGAATATCGTCAAGGTTTACAGAGAGTCGCCGCTCCAGAGGGGGTATTAGAACGAGAATTTTCAGCCATCATTCAATAGTGCCAAAGCAGGAGAGTACTTTGGAAAAGAAGTTCACCATAATAAAGTTACAGAACAGTGCTGATCTAGATGAACTTCACTATGAATACACTAATATGGCTCCAACTATTTGTGATTCTGATGGCGAGGAGTCCAAAGTATCATGCATTAGTTTTGAAGAAGATGGGACACCTGTTTCTAAGACTAAGAGGCCACGCAATGGGTTCCATGTATGGGTAAATAAAGTCCATTATTACCAAAAGAAGAAGTTAATACAACTTTTTGGTCACTATAAAAAGAATAACAATGATAGATCAGAAGAAAATAATAACAGAGTAGAAGAAATCCCCGAGGATCCATTCTCCTGTTACAATCAGTATAGAACACAAAATTTTAATAAGTATTTTGACGCCTTCAAGGAAGAAACTAACGTGGATCCTGACAATGATTTGAGTGTCCCAGTATTCAGTCCGTTAAATGAATTGACATTTGAAAATCTCCAAAAGTTGAAAAATCAAGTCTTTGGTGTGAATCCAGAATTCTCTGATGACTCTTCCATAAGTTTGGTAGATAGAGATGATAAAACAATTCGTGGGATGCTCGGCAAGTTCAATGGAGGATCAGACGCAACGGGTGGGGCCGAAGACGTCATTTCTTCTGATAAGACTCTGCTAGGATCATCTGAAACTGAAGACAAAGTTCCTAACCAAATCATTAAGGAATTGCCTTGCTCCTCATGTGATACTGTAAAAGAATCATTCCTCTCAGAAGAAGCAGTAAGCTACACCTCCAATCATTTCATGGATAGCGACGAAGAATCAGAAGATGTCGACAATGAGTTCTTTTTGAATGAAGAAAGTGAGCCTAAATCACCTTATCTATTGGTACCAATTGAGCAAAAGAAAGCTGATGAAATTAACCGAACCAGGTCAGTAATCCAGAAGGTTAAGTCAGCATTCAGAAGTAGTGGGTCTTCTAATCCTAGTTCTAGATCAGCAAGCAATTCATCTTCCAACTATTCTGCGGTTTCAATTGCTATACCGGCTTTGAAAAGCCGCAATTTGGTTTTTGACATCAGTGGAGAAATCTCTGAAGGCAACGTCATTGATTCTGTTTACTTTCCTTCAGAGAACTTGGTTTCTGCTTCCACTGATGAGAACACTCCTATTGACATCAAAAACCCAAGGTTCTATACAACCACAAATTCGACTAACTCTTCTAGCTCTGAAGCTTTTGTTGATACTACCATCAAGTTCGACAAGTTTGCTCAGATACTATTTTATGATGGTTCCAAAAGGTTGAAGTATAGTAATCGGGATAAGAACCATAGAAACTATCTTGATGTAAAGAACAAGAACAGGCGGAGAGCAGACTTGTACAAGAACAACGGTACCTTGCGGTTAACTCCTGCAAACTCTTCTGTGAATAAGCCACCACTAAGAAACGCCAAGTTCTCAAGGATAACATCGTTAAGCTCCATAGACAGGAAACTGCTACAGCAGACGTTGAGTGATGTAAAACCAATTCTTAAATCGAAATGCAACAAGAACGCTGATGTCGAATCCTTGCGAGCACAATATTGTGATGATGTGGGGATTGACGACTTCATTGAGTTTTTTGAGGCATATGAAAGGAAGAGTATTGCGAGTGAGCCGTATTTGGATAAAGCACGGGAGGGCCAACTTTCCACTTATTATTATAGTGAGAACTGCGAGGATGACATTTTTGATGAAGGAGTCAATTGATATATGCTGTTCTGTTGGACCAGGACACGATGTAGTTTTCAAAAGATAATTAGATGTTTGTTTTTTTGTGATATTATCGGAAAAAAAAAGAGACATCTATTCAATAGTCATGCTAGCATGCAATCGTTGTTACTGGAGCGCTCGTTGGGGAAGCTGACACCCTGGCAGTTTGAGCGAGTCATAACTGAGTCACTGTATTACAATCTAGATGCATTGGACCAACCAAAGTTTCCCTTGAAGAAGCAAGCATTCAGTATCAATTCCCTCGATTTTGATAAATCAGAAGGAAGATATCTGCTTTGTGGTTCAGCAGATAGCTCAATTAAAGTGTTTGACTCAAGTGGAGCGGAAAACCGGGCGAAGCTAATTGGTAATATAGACAAGTCCAATGGTGGCCACAGTTTTGGAGTCACTATGGTACAGTGGTGGCCGCTTGACACAGGGATGTTCCTCTCTGGTTCTTATGATAACACCTTGAAAGCGTGGGACTCAAATTCTCTTGAAGAGGCTTTTAGCTTTGGGATGGATTCACAAGTTAACTGTTTCGATACTAACCCAACAGGTCAGAACTCATTAATCGCCGCCTGTTGTGACTCTTCGCATGTTCGACTGCTGGATTTGAATACCACAAGTGCAGTACATAGTTTGACAGGTCACAATGGAACAGTTCTCAGCTGCAGATGGTCACCTAATGACTCCTTCATTCTTGCTACTGGGAGCAGTGCTGGGGAGGTCCGAATCTGGGATATAAGGAGAACAGACTCTTGTTTGACGCAGTTAGACATGCACAGAGCAGATAAGGAGGCTGAGAGCCAACTCTACAACCGAAGTAGGAAAGTTGGAATTGTTAAAAGTGACGTTAATGCACACTCGCATGGTGTGAATGGCCTCTGCTGGACAGAGAATGGGAAAACTTTGATAACAACTGGTCATGACGAAAAGATCAGAGTCTGGGACTTGGACGATAAAACAGGTGTCAATACCTTGTTAAATTTTGGGCCTTTTGTTAAGAATAAATTTTCAAGTTATAAATCTATTCTTTTGAGCCCAATAAGAGAAACTGAGGTCCAATATATTTGGTATCCATCTGATAGCGGCGAGATACTGGTATTCAGACTACAGGATGGGAAGTTAGTAGCGAAGCTCCGGAGGAATTTACAGGAGAACTCTAGAAGCTGTTGTATTGCTTACCCCGGCGATAGTGCAGCCACTTACTATTCTGGCACCGTTGACGGTAAAATCAATGTTTGGGGACCAAAAGATGAGGAATTGATGGTATCTTGAATTGATTGTTTTCTCCAATTTCAAAAGGTACTTTTAAATCACTAAGCGACTTTTAACAAAATCCATCGGATCATTGAAGTCAACATTCAGTTGATTGTGCGTGAACGCGCGTTTCAATGGGCACAGAATCGCGTTCCCCGGACTTCAACTTAAATGGGACCGACTCTGGTCGTTTCTGCAAGTCCGCGAAAATTTTCAACGGTCAACTGGCATAAGGGTATGATTCAAATCCCACAAAGGTGGGATGTGTAAAAAGATTCGATACTACCAAAGGCTGAAACTGGACTAAAATTCATAAGAATGTAGATTAGGGGCCTAATGTTCATTGAAATTGATCTTATCTTGCGGTAGTAGTGCGTCAGCAGCCTAGAATTACACAAACTGCTACGGGATATAAAGTTGGCAAAGACGTGGTCCTAACAAAAACCGTTTCTTTTTTCCTTAGTTGTGGTCACCAAAAGGAAAGGTAAGGTAGGGACCGAAATTTAGACTTCTACTCCCAGTTAAATATCTCGGTATGGTCAAGTGATCAAACTCTTTATGGAGTAATTACAAAGGATACCCTTGTTGGACTGACTGCAGTACCGCATTTGAGGATTTTCTCTCGAATCTAGGGTTTTTTTCACTCGGTGAAATGGATATCTGGTCCACTTCTTCGCCAGACAAAACTTAAAATGTTTTCGTCACTTTTTTTTTTTGCGTCATTTGGCGAAATATCTTCTGGTTTTTGGTTAAAGGTAATCTGACCTGTCACAGCTCAGGAAAATGGATTACGCACTCCAAAGTTATGGACAACCTTACACAATTGTTAGAATATCCCAATTTGTAGTATATTCTTGATTACTGATTGAATAGCCATGTATTTTCCCATCAAAGATTTTGAGAAATCTGGGTGGCAGCACCGATATGTGTCAGTTTTGCCCATTTGTACCTAGCTATTGGTCCCTGAAGAGAGGTCAATTGCCAGGATTACACTGCGTTGAACTAGAGCAATTAGCTTCTATTCCTCGTTTAACCACGTATTGCTAAAAGAGCTTTTTTCAGGGTGGGTTATGTAGACTACTACAGGTCCGATGAGTCAATTCGAGGATAAGTTGCCTTTCTCTAATGAAACATGATTTCCAATAAGACATTCACGAACGACAAGGTCGGCAGCAATGTTCGGGTTTTTTTGCTACTCTCAATCAGCAATGAATATCATAGAAACACAATAGAAAACACCAATGACCAAATGATCATCAATGGTGTCACAGGTATTTCTCATTTTCCGCAGTTTTCGCCGACCGGGAGCATCGAAAACGAAAAATGCGGATGTCTCGCCAAATCTGTTGCCTCAGCCACATGCAAAAAATATGTAAAATCTGCAATATGCGGCATGATAAAGACCTTACAGTTTGGAAACTAACGGAGAAGTGAAGAAAAAAGGATCTTCAGGGATCAAATGATACCACTGATTCTCTCTCAAAAATGAACTTTTGAAGGGAATCAATTTAAATGCACTAAACTCAATTGTATGAATTGACCTCATGATTTCAAACTCCAAGCTCAATGGTGATTTGAACTTGATTCATACACAAACACTAGCTCTTTTTGAGTAGTTTCCACGGAACCAGTCATGCGATTTTTACAGTTTTATGCAAAATTATGCATAAAGTGCTCTTTTCTTTTGCGCCAAATCCTGATAAAGCGACAAAACAGACAAAAAAAAAAAGAAAAGACACAATTTTTTTTTTTTGAAGCTATATATATATGGAATTAGTCCAGAAAAATCCACCCTCTAATATTTCGTCAAAGATCACTATCGAGTGTATCACGAGCCTAAAGCTTTAGATTTTTCATAATCAACCAGGCACTTTAGACATTTCAGCCATCACAGATCTGTTCAGACACCATGTCGTTACACGAAGTTTCGTTTGGCACTATGACTCCAGACCTTCCAGCAGCTGAGTTATTCCATGGAGTGCTACCTGACAAAGACAATGCGGGACCAGCTTCAAGAAAGATGAGCAAAGCTTCAATTGACCTGTCTATTCTTTCGCCACCACTATCACCATACCAATCCAATGAGACATCTCTATCGTCAAATGTGCTCAAGGAAGTTCAAGCCAGAGAGGCAAGGAAAGCTATTGTTAGCGAGAAGCCTATTGAGACCATCGTTGTTTTAAAGAACAACGAAACATCTTTGAAGGAGTTTCCTCTAAATAACCATGAAAACTATCCTTTGGTTATCAATGCGTGGGCTAATATTGGCACCAAGAGTTTCAAACAATCGCAGTTGAATTTCATCAGACAGTACATGAGTCGTTCAAGTAGGGCTCCTGTTAAGATTAACAAGGCTTACACAACCAGAAAGTTTGCACCTAGAAGATTAATCAAGAGCGCATATCAGGATGCCTCAACAACATCTTATTTCTCCAACAAAAATCAAAGAAATGATTATAACTCCGATTCTGACTACAATTCGCAACTAGAGAAGGTGAGAACACGTCGTGTGGTCAGGGAGAGCTCTTCACAACCTCAATTTTCTAGTATTGACTCTGATGTTCCATCAAGAGTCTCTACTCCAGTGAGAAAGAGAAAACCAGCTGCCACTTCCTCACCAGCTGCTCCATTGAACATTGATTGGGAGTCCCTGCCAGATTATTCTCCAGATGTCTCCCTTTTGCCTAATAACTCGAGATGTTTGAAGGTTGAATGGAAGGGTGCACCAATGGATTTGTCCTCTGACCCATTGATTAGCAAATTGCATCCAGCTGAAGTTACTTTGGCATCAATCCTAAGACTACCATGCAATCTATACTTGGATTCAAAGAGAAGATTGTTCATGGAGAAGGTCGTTAGGTTGAAGAAAGGTTTACCTTTTAGAAGAACGGATGCCCAAAAATCTTGCAGAATTGATGTCAACAAAGCAAGTAGATTGTTTGCAGCTTTTGAGAAAATTGGGTGGCTTGATGATGATAAGTTTGCCAAGTTTTTATGATTGGTACATGGATTGGGTTTATTAATGTTTTGGATTACTTGAGTTTGTTTTGGTTACTATTTGGGAATAGGTGTATATAAGGTTAAAGTATTAAGGTTGAATTAAGGATACACAGAGATCCTATGCATCATTTGGTAATAATTGTTTGTTTGTTTGTTTGTTTGTTTGTTTGTTTGTTTGTTTGTTTGTTTTATAGAGATTATTAGGGTTTTATTAGTTTTGATTATTGGATTGAAGGGATTCATTGTTAATACAAGCGCGTTTAATATTGGGACTAATGAAAGATACTTGTAGTTTCTAAAAGATTATTTTTTTGGGAGGATGCAGTCATTTGATCCTGGATCCAATGTGACCGACACCTAGGAGCTAATTGATGAGAAATACAGTTAATGTCCAATTTTCCTCTCTTGTAAATAGGAAAGATACTGCCCTGTAAGCTCATGCAAGTTACCTTCCTTCCCATTAACACATTAGATTCAAGTATCAAAGGCACTCTTGAAGTCATGATTGTTGTTCAACGCAGCTGTAAAAAGGTGGTCTAACTATCGGATGTGGGACACTTAGAAGTATTAACTTTAGATGGTTTAAAGACGAACATCACATCTTTTTAGGTAATAGAATTTATAGGGGGGCATCAACTTCCTACAAAATACCCAGAGCCTTACCTCTAAATAAAGATGAAATAGAATGGGAACACTCGCGCAAAAAAATGGGGACCATTAAGCATTGTTGAGGCGAAGAACGCCTGGAAGTGTGTAAAGCGACTATTTGTAAGGGAAGATAAGTTGTTCACGGCTCCACGAGGATCTCGCAAGATATACAGTGTGAAAGGTGCAAAGCGCACTACTTGAACACACACCATATCGGCGACAAAGGAATACTTTGCGCTGAACTGATCCTTGACAAACTCTAAGAAGCTCATGGCTGTGGAAATGCTGTTGGTGTTGGATGTCTGAACTAGAAGATTTTACAGGGGCCAGGGGATATGGCGTATCTGAAAACCCCACCAATTGAAACTCATAACCACTACCTAATTAGGATAACTTACATATAGGGCCATTTCCACGGTTTAAAAACGCGGGTAATTTGCTTTCAAAAGCAAGGCAAAAATCGCGAAATGCTGGCAGGGTAGAAAAGATGAGAGGAGCACCTACACGCAAATCAGTACTCTCCTATCTACTGCACCCACCACAGAACCCTAAGAGCAAATCCAACTGAAGAGCACAGAAGTAAGAACCAGTAATATAGTGCAACAAACCCCAGTCACTCGCTTCCACTCGCCATAATCACTTCAACTGGCACTACACCGTGTTAGGATACTTCTTTACAGTCCATTGTGAGCTCATTTACTACACTCCCTGTTGTTAACAGAGAATTACACGAAGTGGCAAATACGCCCAAAAATAGTGCTACTGGCTAGTATCTATTGCTATTGAACCTACTGTACATCTTGATACCGAATCATTTGTATATCATCTGACGCGTTTTCATCCATTCGTTTTTGTTATCTATACTGTGTCTGACAATACCAATACCGAGATGTTCCACAACATTAACTCTTACTCCCAAGCTAGTCTCAGTGGTACCTCCCCACAGAACCATGAAGGGAATGCAGAACAAATCCAAGATCCTCAGTTTACGGAGGACCTCTATGACAACTTGCTCAACAAAACAACAGAGGATATTGTGGCTGGCTTGCAAGCTACAAATGAATTTCTTTCACGCAACAGGTTTGCTGGATCAACATCTGCTGCTCAACGTGAAAACCAAGAAGTTACTATTGAGAGTTTATTAGAGGAGGATCCTTTGTTGTCATTTACTACCACTATGGATAGAGTTGAGTCCAATGACACTGTCCTCCAGAATTCTTCTCCCCTTTCTGGGAGTTTGGAGCCTGAAAGGATTGTTCAAGCTTTGACATTGAATGAATCTCAGGTGTCTCCTACAGCTGCAGTGCCCGCCCCTCTTCAGTCTTTTCCTATTCAAAGTATGCATCAAAATCCACAGGTCCCTGTTGTGTATCCGTCTGCTCCATTTGTCTTGGGGAATGCCCCAGTTCAAGGTGGTATTCCACTCTCTGAAGTGCATCTCCAGCAACACCAGCATAATCTTCTTCTTCAACAGCAGCAACAACAGAACCAGCAACATCAAATGAATCAGACCCTGCAGCAGGACGGTTTCTTGAAACAACAATTTCGTTTGGAACAGCACCATGAGCAGCAGATACTTGCAAGTCAATTCAAAGCACAGATTCAGAACCAAGAAATGTTTCTTCCATTCAACAATGGAAATTCTGATCTACATGGGAACGTGACACAACCTCCTAATCAAAATGTTATTGTTGAGAACTTACCACCTCACATGCAACCACAAATCGTGACTTCACAAGTACAGGTCATTCCTCAACCTTCTGATGTGGCGCAGCAGGATCTGATTTATACCCCAGTGCAAGAGGAAGGCCCATTTTCAACTCGAAGTAAGGGATTTTCCTCACCTCTCACCCAAGTCCAACCACCGTTGTCAAATCAGAAACAGAGAATACGATCTAGGAGCCAAGTTTCTAAGAAGTCTTCTAGTTCACCACCAACGCCTCCGGTTTCTAAGAATACCTCAACAAAGCCACCTTTGGCTAAGCGCCCTGTGAAACCACCAATGAATAGATCCAGCTCTGCTACAAATTTGAACAGGGTGCAGAAGAATTCTTTTTCAGGTGCTTCTAATGCTGTGATTGGAACGACATCGAAGATACTCCTGAAAAAGTCAAAAAGTTTTGTTTCAACGCCAACTGTTTCAGCAAAACCCTTATATGGGACATTGGATTTTTCCAAGAACTTCAACAACTTCTTGAATTCACCGAAATCCGGCTCAGTAAATCCAAAAGATGGTTTGATTAAACCGTTCCCACAGAACGGCTCGAAGAAAGCTCCCCAGAAGAATTTTGAGTTTGTATTTGAAAATACAGGAGACAAAGAGAGACTTAAAACAAAAACCACACCCAGAAAGTCCCTACAGGGTAATGGATCAATATCTGCTCCTCCAAGTGCAAGAATGCCAAAGTTTTCCAAACCTCCATTAATCGATACATCTCTGTATTCACCAAATTCTTCATCTCCAACTAACTCTGATGCATCTGGTGCATCTCCGCTCAACTCCGCTTCTATCAGGACAGGTCAAGGTGCAATTAATTCATCTGCAGGACCACTGACACTTCAGAAGATTAGCCCAGAAAGCTATCCAGGTTCTGTAAATTCCAGTGCTGAGAATATTAATATTGCTGTTAAACCAAAGAAGAAGAGCGGAGCGTTTGTAAAGACAGGCGTTGCTATTGATCCTAATATGCACCTGAAAGAAATGAAAATGGGGATGATTGAGTTCAAGGTGAATCCGGGGAGATAGGTTAGTTCTGATATTTTCTATGAGGACATTCATTCATGTTTATTTTTGTTGTTTGCCGCTATCTATGGGATTGTTCTAGTTCCAGTTTCTTTTCTTTTGTCAGGTTATTATCCCATGTTGGAGGTATAGGTTTACAGTGAGCTCAATACATGTTATACTTCATTGGGAATTGTTGAATATAGCTATCGATTTAGTCAACTAATAAATAATATGGGATAACAATAAATAGGAAATAAATATGGATAATAAATAACTAATAGGATGTGCTGACGCTGTCAGAACTTAGCGTAACTTGAATTCCGTTTCATTAATTGGCTCAGTACGTCTTTTTGGTCCTCTGAAGTACCTACCCTGAGAATTATAGGCCAACCAAGTTAAACCAGATGGGATCACAACCAATAGAGCAACAATTGGAATCAAGTTCTTTGGCGTGACTTTGAATCTCTGCCCAGCTGTTTCTCTGAAACCTGATTCACCTGTTAGAGTTGCACATTTGGAACACTGGGTGAAAAACACTTACGATAGAATCTCTCAAATGCCGGGTCTTTGATTAGTGCTGTTTATTTTGTTGTTAGATGAAACTGTCAGACACGACAACCAATCTCTGTCCTTTTAACGGATATTCAAGCTCAGAGATTGAAACGAAAAGATACTAACGCTCAGGGCCATGTCCATGGTGTCCCATTTTCTATAGATTGGGATAGGTACAATGTTCTTTAAGTCACAACAACTCAGTAAAGACAGATGAAAG
The DNA here is from genome assembly GCA_023627795.1 of Barnettozyma californica. NCBI lineage: Eukaryota > Fungi > Ascomycota > Saccharomycetes > Phaffomycetales > Phaffomycetaceae > Barnettozyma > Barnettozyma californica. The sequence continues at coordinate 1,077,131 of JAMAIE010000002.1, read as the reverse complement.
TGGAGTTAATTGAAATGTCGATTGTCGCACACAACACCCAAACACCAAAATTAATGACATAATACACAATGAGTATAGTGGCTTTCGGTCCCTATTTATTCCATGAAGTTACAAGACACAGTAATAAATAAATACCCTCTTATTGTTATAATGTACAAAGTAGCTGAATTGGAATCTATCCAAGAGTCTATTCAGTAGCTTCAGCTGGCTCAACAACAACCAACAAATCACCAGCATCAACATTGTCACCTTCCTTAACCAAAACATCACCAATTAGACCATCTGCTGGAGAAGAGATAACCATCTCCATCTTCATGGCACTCAAGACTGCAACAGCTTGACCCTTCTTGATCTCAGAACCCTTGTGGACCTTAACCTCAACAAGAACACCAGCCATTGGAGAACCGACTTGGTTAGAGTTGTGAGAGTCAGCCTTTGGTCTGGAGACAGTCTCAACCTTGGAGGTCTTGTCATTGACAGTGACCTTTCTTAGTTCACCGTTCAACTCAAAGTAGACATCTCTTGTACCAGTCTCTTCGTTCAAATTACCAACTGCGGTACACTTGATGATCAAGGTCTTACCTTGCTCAATGATGACAGTGATCTCTTCACCAATCTTTGGTGGAGCCAAGAAGTTTCTAGTTGGAAGGACAGACAAATCACCGTATTGCTCCTGAATCTTTCTGTAGTCTTCATACACCTTTGGATACATGTTGTAAGAAGCGATGTCAGTTTCACTGATCTTGGTGAACCTAGATTGCAAGTCCTCCTTGATCTTGGCGAAGTCAAATGGAGCCAATTCCAAACCTGGTCTGACGTCCAATTTTCTTCTCTTGCCTCTCAAGACATCAGATCTCAATGGCTCTGGGAAACCACCATATGGTTGACCAATCAAACCTTCAAAGAAATCCAAGACAGAGTCTGGGAAGTCCAATGAGTTGGCAAGTCTCTTCACATCCTCCGAAGTCAACTTGTTAGAAACCATGAATTGAGCCAAATCACCAACAACCTTTGAGGTTGGGGTGACCTTGACCAAGTCTCCCAGCAAGTAGTTGGCTTCTCTGTAGGTCTTCTTGGTTTCAATCCATTGTTCACCTAAACCAACCTGTTGAGCTTGGAACAACAAGTTAGTCAATTGACCACCTGGAATCTCGTGTTCATAGACTTCTGGATCTGGACCCTTCAAGTCAGCCTCAAAGACAGAGTACAACAATCTCATCTCAGCCCAGTAGGCATCAATCTCTCTAGCGTGGGTAGCGTTGATACCAGTATCAATCTCACCGTCTAAGGAGGCCAAAAGAGCGGAAACAGATGGTTGAGAAGTCAAACCAGACAAGGAATTGGTGGCAGCGTCAACAACATCAGCACCGGCCTTAGCACAGGCAGCCATAGAGGCGACACCAGTACCAGCAGAGTCGTGAGTGTGGACGTGGATTGGCAAGTCTGGATATCTCTTTCTGATCTCCCCAATCAAAAGTGTGGCAGCTTGTGGCTTCAAAGTACCAGCCATATCCTTAATACCCAAGATGTGAGTACCGGCAGCAACAATCTTCTCAGTGATATCCAAGTAGTACTGTAAGTTATACTTCTTACCTGGTTGCAACATGTCACCAGAGTAACACACAGTAGCCTCAACGACACCGCCAGCCTTCTTGACAGCTTCAACACCGACCTTAAGTTGTTCCAAATCGTTCAAAGCATCGAATACTCTAAAGATATCAACACCATTCTCCTTGGCCTGCTTGACAAAGTGATCAATCGCGTTATCTGGCAAAGAGGAGTAAGCAACACCGTTGGCACCTCTCAACAACATCTGGAAAGGAATGTTTGGAACAGCCTTTCTTAGCTTTCTCAATCTCGCCCATGGGTCCTCGTGCAAGAATCTCATGGCGACATCGAAAGTTGCACCACCCCAGCACTCAAGGGCAAAAGCGCCAGCGTAACCATGAGCAGTAGTTGGAGCGATAGCTAGCAAGTCGTATGTTCTGACTCTAGTAGCGAGCAAAGACTGGTGAGCATCTCTCCAAGTGGTATCCATAATCAATGTACCATTGAACTCACGCACCTTCTTAGCGAAGGCTTCTGGGCCCTCAGCCAACAAGACATCTCTCCAACCCTTTGGTGGCGCTTGTCTGACGTCAATAACTTCACCCTGGGCATCGTGGATAGCTGGAATGGTAGCATCCTTAGTCAATTTTGGCAAACCAATCTGACCCTTGATGGAGGAACCATTGACGGCCAAGTCAGCCAAGTAGGCCAATAGCTTTTGGGCTCTGTTTTGAGAAGAGACCATCTCGAAAAGCTTTGGAGTGTCGTCAATAAAAGTAGTCCAGTAGGAACCGTTGATAAAGACCTCGTTGGTCAATAGAGTCAACAAGAATGGAATATTGGTCTTGACACCTCTGATTCTGAATTCAATCAAGGCTCTCAACATCTTTCTTCTAGCAATCTCGTAGGTAGAACCGGAACAAGAACACTTCACCAACATAGAGTCGTAGTGTGGAGAAATGACGGCACCTGCAAAAGCGTTACCACCGTCCAATCTGACACCGTTACCACCGGCAGATCTGTAAACCTCAATCTTACCAGTATCTGGTTGGAAGTTCTTGGCTGGGTCTTCGGTGGTGATACGACATTGGATGGCAAAACCTCTAGTAGTGATCTTGTCTTGTAGCAAGCCCAACTGTTCTAGGGAGGCACCAGCTGCAATCTGGATTTGAGCAGCCACGATATCAACACCAGTGATTTCTTCAGTGATGGTGTGCTCGACTTGGATTCTTGGGTTAATCTCAATGAAGTAGTGTCTGTTTTGGTTATCGACCAAAAACTCTGCAGTACCAGCGTTTCTGTAGTTGGCTGTCTTGGCCAATTTTACGGCATCGGTCAAAATTGCATCTCTGACTTCTTGTGGCAAAGTCAAAGCTGGAGCAACTTCGACAACCTTTTGGTGTCTTCTTTGAACAGAACAGTCTCTCTCAAACAAATGGATAACATTACCATAGTTATCAGCAAGCAATTGAACTTCAATGTGCTTTGGTTGATCCAAGAATCTCTCAATGAAACAGGTACCATTGCCGAAAGCAGTCAATGCCTCGGAACGAGCTCTTTGGAACGCATCACCAATATCATCACCTTCTCTGACAACTCTCATACCTCTACCACCACCACCAAAGGCTGCTTTGATAATGACTGGGTAACCGTATTTCTCAACAAAAGCCTCAGCTTCCTCAACACTGTCAATTGGACCTGGGGTACCTGGAACAACTGGAACGTCGGCAGCAGCAGCCAAGTTACGTGCGGAGACCTTGTCACCAACAGCATCAATAATGTCACCAGTTGGTCCAATCCAGGTGATACCAGCAGCAGCAACCTTGTTGGCCATCTCGGCGTTCTCAGATAGGAAACCATAACCAGGGTGAATCATATCAACATCATGCTCCTTAGCAATCTTGATGATCTCGTCAATCTGTAGATAGGCTTGGACTGGAGAGAATTGGCCCTTCTCACCAATTGGGTAAGACTCATCTGACTTGAGTCTGTGCATGGATAGTCTGTCTTCATGGGAATAGATAGCAACGGTCTGCATTGACAATTCATGCGCAGTTCTGAAGATTCTGATAGGGATTTCACCTCTGTTGGCGACCAAGATTTTAGAGGTCTTGCCGCCAATGATAGAGTGGTGTCTGATCTTGTCGATGTGGCCGTGGTCCGGCACAGCAAGGTTCTCAGACAAAGACATTGGATTCGTGTTAGGCAGCCAGTTAAAGCAAAAGAAAAATATTTGGTGGGAGGAGGGTTGTTTAAATAGCAGCAGCCACCAGCTGATAAAAAAAAACAGTGACGATATATATTTTTGTCCTGGTCTAAAGCGCATTTGTCTTGGGACACGACGTTAGGTTTAGTGGGGCGAATGCCGGCGACTCCCCGCCAGATCCGCCTAAACCTAGAAGGAAAAATCACAAAACCTAGAGGGAAACACCGAAAAGGTGGGTAAGAAAAACCCGTGGGGGGACTTTTTTACTTGAGACAAAATCTGGGGTACGTTAGACGGTGTGATCATGAGTCAATGGAAAACATCTGAATGGTGATCTTTTGCACTAAAGGTGTGTAACACTCAAGGGATGGTGTTATAAAGGATTATTTAATTTCTGAAATAACAATTTTCTTGTGTAAAATTGATATGGAACGCTGGAGTTCGATGAATCATGTACACTGGAATCAAATAGAGTACTCCCACACTTTTGATGCAGAGCCACGGCTGAGTTTCTCTGGACAAGCTTCATTCCGGAGTACATACCCGTCAAGGCGCTAAACTCCCTTGGACCTTGACCCCAGACTTTCTCCCACCCAAATTAGGCTTGAATACGCGACACAACCCCGGTGAAAACAGTATAGTGATGTGTCAAAGGTATAAAACGCCCCGGTAGTTAAAGGATAGAATCTGGGGTAAAGGAAGTTTTACAAAAGACTTAGTACGGCAAGTGATTCGGGGACTATGCTGGGTAAAGTGGATTGTAATCTTCGAGTTTTGAGGCGTAGGTGTGTTATTCGTATCTATATCTAAGCTCCGGTGAACACTCCCACTCATTTTTTAGGCTGCAAAAGCAAAACGTCACTACGATTTGCAATAAGGAAATGAGAATTTCATTCGAAAGTACAAGACAAGGAGGCCGAAAGTGGAGCGAGAGTGTGTCCTTAGTTTCCTAATTTGCCCCTCATTATTTCCTACTGTTCGGGAAAGACCAGCACATTCCCTTTTTCAAGGCATCCGTTTTCAACGTTTACTGTTTGTTGTCTTATCAACTGGAAATCCTGTTCCTCGGCCAATCATTGATTGCCGAATGTTCGAAAATTGGACAAAAAAAATGCTCGCACAACTGGACAAAAACTCCCTAGAATTCTTACAGGTGTAGTCATCTGAGAGTGTGACCGAAGGGAGGTAAATTTCCCGCGGCACTTTCAACAGTAAATGGACGAACAATTGAAAGCGAACGCGTTGTAGAGGGCCCAGATAAGAAGTTTGACACATTTTCGACATTATTGTTTACGCTGATGGAAAAGTGGTGAAATGACTCTTCAGATGATTCAGGGTGAGGTTTATCCTGTTTATTCCGCATTTTTCTTTAGTGAAAAAGGGGAGAAACACCCGTTTTCTTCCAGATCTGTGTGGTACCTATCAGAAAAATAAACTTTGCTGTTGCTATGGATTCCTAAAAACAAACAAACAAATAGTACAAAGTCATAAACAAAGCAGTACTGCATGTGCAGATTATCATGCTTGAGGAAATCTCGTCACTAGTCATTGTTAGACCTACCGTATATTTGCTTCAATTTCTCATCTCTGTGTCTTTCAACTAGACACGCTGGTGATTCACAGATGCTGGTAACAAAGCGGATAAAAAGATGCACATGAAGCACGGACCCACAATCTCTCAGAGGTTTCTGATCTTTGAATTCAAATAGGGACTTGCATCTTGAGTAAACGAGAGAATAGCATTAATTGCTCCACTTTGGACATTTAGCTTGTAACATACCTCTTGAGTGGAGCATCTGGATTGGCACCGAACGATATCTTTATGTTTAGAAGAGTCGCTGCAATTCTAGCTTTATGACTGAAATAGAAGTGGATCCACTTGGTTATTTTATGCCTTTTATTTTGTGCCTTTATTTAGGTCCTTTCCTGTTTTACAGCGAACAATTTGAAGGTTTGTGGCCATTCACCACGAGTGTGGGGTGATAAGTGGGGCCCTGTTTCAGAAGACATATAGACAAGGGGATCTTCCCCACTCAGAACGGCTACAACTTGAAAACAAAGAGTCGCATGGTTTTGACTAGTATGATGTCGCGTCATTTGAGTATGGGGAACTCAAGGCTTACACTCACAACACAGAATCGTGATAGTACTAGCTGCTAAGACCGAAGGTAGTGTACATGGACGCGAACTAAATGAATGGCTTATGGAACTTACCCGCCAGATAAGGCAGCATGTGCTGCTAGGTATGGCTATGATCCTGTTATCAAAGACTATATCCGTGCAAAAATGTATGCAGAGTACACCGAGGACCGGCAGAGTTTGACATCATTCGAGACACTATGGTTAATATCACAACTGGGGAGGAGCTGTGCTACGTAGATGTTTCATACTGATCATGGAACTACATATATCTTTAGAGCAGTTGTTGTTCGACAGATTTTATGAAGTACTAACTAGGGATTTGAGCTACTTCACCTTCAATGATCTATGAATAAATTTGCCATATTTCAGAATCAATCAGCCAGCGAACTCAAGTTCTGTCGTTATGGTGGTTTCAATCTCAATTTATTCTTCGTGAAGAAGACAAGTAGACGTCTTTCCTACTTGATACACTTTCTGATCCAGTGATCTACCTTTAAAAAGTCCATGAATGGATTTATAGAGAGTCTAATGCACTGGAGTATTGCTATGACAACTTTAGGTGGGTGCGAGAATGTGTTCGTTTCGTTTGCACTAGATCATTAAGTTCTTTGTTTTCAAAGACCTGTCCAAACTTTTCAGAGTGGGCTGCACTCTTGTATAATGAAACCGAAATTTACTCGCGAATATGATGGGGTGTAATTTCAATGACAGGATTTGCTGGGAATAAAGGATTTCTATGATGAGATGAAAATGACATTGCATGGAAACTGGATGAGAAACTTATTGTTGGAAAAACCGAGACAAGACAAGTTACCTCCAATATAGATTCAACTAGCCGTCGATAGTGTATTATACTGTAGAAATTTATCTTCAGCCCCTTTTTTATTCGTTCACTTCCGCATACTTTGCTGCTAACTTATCCAATTCACCATTTTGCTCAGCCTCCAAGATTTCTTCCTCCATTTGTTCTTGTTTCTTCTTTTCTTTATCCTTTCTCTCCTGAGTCAGCACATTATAGATCAAGAAGTTGAACCAGACTTCGACAAACCCCCAGACGAATACAGCATCTTTGGCCAATGGACCATCTTTGAAGTATGCCACTGCGGTCAGAGTGAATGCCAAAATCAGTCTTACCGGTACAATGTTGTCAAAGTAGGTAGCATTACCCGCAAAAAGCTGAACGAGATCCACAATGGCAAGTGATGCAAATAAAGATGCAAGTAAAGATGTAACTGTGATGTTGTGTTCATTGATAGCGGCATGATCCAGTTCCATGGCATGACCGAACACGATTATGAGCGGATGCTCTGTGATCTTGGATGCATCCTTTATAAATTGAAACGCAAGGAACAACAAGAAAGCACAGCGGAGATATGTAGTTGTAGTGGAGGAGAAGAAAATCATGATTAGGGAATCAGAAAGTGTCCGATTGTTGTAGCAGCTAACTATAATCTCACGATAATGGAGCTTCTGTATTTTTTTTTCTTTCTATTGACTGAAATGAGAGTGAAGTGTCCTAAGTCCTGATTAGAACTGCAGTGCTGACAAAACGAATTCGAAAAGAATGGAAACGGAATCGAAAACAGACCGAAGCCGCCCCAGTTTCTGAAAGCTATTGTAACAATCTAAACTCCCAGAATGTCAAACGTTACTTTATTACGTTCAATTGTGCTCTTCTACATTGCATACCTATTGCTCAATTCGCCAATCACACTATCAAGCCAACTCTACCAACTCACTGGTCAACGAGTGGCACTCACTGACTCAGAGTCCTCTCTTTCCGCTGTTTTGCTGATCTTACTAGGCATAACAGATGCAATTCCATGGCTGGAGGGTAATAGACTGTACTTTAGATCTACTTCAAAAGTTAGATTCTTGGTGTTTGGTGCATTAGCCGTCGCCAGTTATTTCCAACTATTTGATGCTCTGCAAGGCGTAATGGTGTGGAGCTACAGTCTGCTCGAGGTTGCATTTAATGCTGCCATCGCTGCAGGAGTGTAATGGGGGAATTCTTTTATCTTTGCAAACATCATTATCTTTCACCTCTTCCCCAAGGCAGGACATGGACATACTACAATTGAATGGGTTACGGAACTCGTCAATGTAGAGAAACCGCGGTGCAATTTCGTGAACATCTGTTGCTCCCTGCCCTGAATGCTATAGTGTTTTGTGCTATCGAATCTCTCTTGTAGTAGCAAGGTGCATTGCCAAGTCAACATGAATCCATATAGTAACCCCAGAACTGCCATCCGTCATAGGTCGGACAGTGAGGGATTTGCTGTTCATAGTGATCAGAATTCCGAGGGCAGCCTAAATTACTTGCGTCAACCAAATGTCTTAATTCCGTTCATGAAACTCTTCTCGTCGCACCCAGCAGCTTCCACGTCCAGCACCAGCGATGTCTTCTACACACATCAAAGTACCACTTGAAGAGGCGCCTACGTTATTCCCTACCAGTGCTGAGTTTTTGAATCCACTTAAATACTTTTCTTCTCAAGAAGTTGTGACTCTTGGTGAACAGTACGGAATCCTCAAAGTCGTCCCACCAGCAGACTTTGAACCACCCTTGTCGCTGAACACCAAAAAGTTCCATTTTGTTCCCAGATTACAGAAGGTGAAGGAACTTGGGTTATTGGGCAGATGTCGACTTTTCTTCTTCAAACAGTTGGTGAATTTCTGTAAGTGGAAAGGTGAACTTCTTCCTCAGGGTGCTAGTCAGAAGGTCACTGGACATAAAGAGATTTTCTTTTATGATTTCTTCATATCAGTAATCAAATTTTATACCAAAGGAAAGCCTAGCTCTACTGTTCCTGATATTTCTAGAGGCCGCATCGGCGTGGATTCTTCTCTATGGATCCATCTGAGCGGGGAGTATGGTGTTTCAAAGAAGACCCTCGAAGCATTTTACTACAAAACCTTGGCAGGATACTTTGATTTTCTGGCATCTAAACCTTTTAGTATGACCAAGAATACATCTACTGGGTCAAATGCTATCCAACATGCTCACTCAATTCTTGATTCTTCCGATTCAGAGTCAGACTCAGATGCAGAGAACGACGGAGAGAACCAAGATTTGGATCCAGCCTCAGACCCTGAGTCTCAGAGCTGCTTTATCTGTGCAAGAACAGATGATCCCGAAACAATGTTGCTCTGTGATTCTTGTGATCTAGGATACCATATGTCCTGTTTAACCCCAAAACTAACGTCAATTCCGAAAGGAGACTGGTTTTGCGATGCTTGTCTTCTTGGAACTGGTCAATATGGTTTTAAGGACTCATCATATAAGTATTCATTGAAAGAATTTGAAAAAAAGTGCACTGATTTTGATGAGCGCTTTTTTCAAGGAGAAAAGCCTGATATAAGTGAACTCGAGGAGATCTTTTGGAGTCTTGTCAATGGGAGAGGGGGACAATCAGGCACTGGTAAAGATGTTTCCATTTTATATGGTGCTGATATCCATAATATTTCAAGAGGACAGGTAACCGGGTTCCCCAATCCCCAATACATTCCCTCGTCCATTAGCTCCCCTGAAGCAGGAACTACCCCTCCAATTACAAGAAAGGAATACCGTCAATATGCCCAACATCCAATGAATTTGAATAATCTACCTTTTGCGGCAGGATCAATTTTAGGATATTTGAATGGTGACATTAGTGGCATGACCATTCCATGGCTCTATGTGGGCTCTACATTCTCGACATTTTGTTGGCACGTTGAGGATCAGTGGACGCTAAGTGCAAACTACCAACACCTGGGCGCCGTAAAGAAATGGTACGGTATCCCTGCTTCGTCAGCATCCAGATTTGAGAAAGTTCTGGAGGATATGGCACCAGATTTGTTTGCAAAACAGCCGGACATTCTCCACCAGCTGGTTACTCTGGTTTCGCCGTATGAATTAAAGGAGAAGGATGTTAAGTGCTACACGGTGGAGCAAAACCCTGGTGAATTTGTCATTACATTTCCACGGGTTTACCACTCTGGTTTTAACACTGGTTACAATTTCAACGAGGCCGTGAACTTTACAATGCCTATGTGGTTGAAATATGGTGCGGAATCTGAATTGGAGTACCGCAAACAGGGAAAAGCTGCGGTGTTTGATACTTGGGATCTGATTGCCGATATTTTGAACAGGTACATGAAACAACAGAGTACGGAGTCTGATGGGATTGATCTTGATATGGCGAAGGAGTGTTTGGAATTAATCAAAGGGAAACTTGCTATTGAATATCAGTTGTTTGACGTGGTTACGAGGTCAGCAAACACTGTTGTTAGAGCAGAGGTTGAGCAAATACCAGCTAGCTTCAACGGTGAGGTGGTGAAGTATGATAAGAGCAAGGAGGGTGGAGTTACTTGCTCTAAATGCAAGGGATTTTGCCCGTTCTTTTATGTGAAGAACTATACCAACGTTGATTTATCAAAGGCCCATCTTCCAACTCCACAAGCTTCACCAGCTAGTCCTGATGAAGGAAGGAAATCAAAGAGACTGAAGTTGATGGATACCGCTCACTCTAGAGTTGTTTGTGGAGAGTGCTATCTGAAGGTTGAATGGCAGGACGGGATGGATGAGGTGGTTGTTACTAGAGGGTTGGACTCTACTAAAGAGACTGCAAAAAGAGTAGAGATGAAAATTGCTGGTTAATGTTGATTTAAATTGTTTGCTTAAGAAATGAAAAAAGGGTTTATATAGGGTTTCATCATTGTAACTGTCCACTTCGCAGTGCTCATTGCTCTAGTTGTTCCTGTTAGTGGACCAAATTCACACTGAAAAAAAAAAGATTACGGGTTTAAGATCGTACACTACTAATACCACAATAGAATCTAAGACACATCCTTAGAAATGACTTACACCCTTGCCATTCTAGGTGCAGGTACCATCTCGCAAGCCATGCTTTCGGCATACTTGGCTTCTCCAACGCCAGCAACACAGCCATCCAAGATCTTTGCTTGTGTCAACTCTTCTTCTTCTGCTGAAAAACTAGCATCAGTATACAGCGAGTCCCCAATCGCTCTAGAAACAAGCTATGGTGCTGGATCTAATGCTAAAGCAGTGGCTCAGGCTAGTGTTGTTGTAATCGGCACGAAACCATATGTTACTGAGAAGGCCCTAGAAGATCTGGTTTCCGCTGGTGTTCAGCTGGAGGGAAAGCTATTGATTTCGTTGGTAGCTGGTTGGACAATTGATCAATTCTCAAAGTACTCTTCTAAGGTATCGCGCGTCATGACCAACACCCCAGCTAAATACCAATACGGTACTGCTGTTGTGTCAAACTCTGATGCTGTTTCTGAGTCTGAAGCTGCACTCATTTTGGACTTAATTAACCCGATTGGTAAGGTTGTTTCGCTTCCAGAGAAGAACATGGATGCTGCTACTGGTCTAGTGGGTTCAGGCCCTGCTTTTGTCCTGTTGATGATCGAATCTTTAATCGAGTCTGGATTGAGCCTGGGCATTCCATACGAGGCTGCTAAGGAGTGTGCTATTAGTGTGCTAGGTGGCACAGCAAAGATGGCTGAGCTGAGTGGAACACACCCAGCTGAACTAAAGCACAAGGTGTGTACTCCAGGAGGTACTACAATTGCGGGTATCGTGGCAATGGAAGATGCTGGTGTCAAGAGCGGCATCATTAAAGGTGTCACAGCTGCTGCTAAGAGAAGTGCAGAACTTGGAAAGAAATAAATGGAATGAATTTAACACTGCACAACTAATGCCATCTTTTTCTAAGACGCACTTTTTTCTTGATATTGAGACTCTCCGTGAATTCCCATATGTAGCGTTCTGGGACTACTTCCAGATCTCTTTAAATATAAGTAACCATCTTTGAGTATCAGGTTCTTCCTTAGCAGCTGTAACCAATATTGAATTGAATTCCTCAATAGCCATTGATGACTCTATATCTTCAACCATGGATGCAACCAAAGTGTTTGCGATGCAGCAATTTGCAAAATCTGTTATGAACTCCCTCAAAACATTCTCCTCGTCCACTCCACTACATACATGTCACAACAGCTGCTGACATAAGATTATGGCCCATAGATGCCGATCTCCGAGGTTACCCTGATCTGAAAATTGGGCACCCCTCGGTTTTCGACAGCCAATAAAACCATTAAACGCCTCCCATTGGTCAACTCCGAAAACCCACCAAAATTTTCCTCGAGCTCTGGCTCCTTGAAAAAAAACCCAATTTTACTTCGCTTTTTCTCTCCTAAAATTACAACCACCACAACAAAACTTTGCTAAGTTCTTTTGTATCTACAAAATGGTCTTGCCTAGATTGTACAACGCCTCCTCTAAGGCTGCCTTCAAGGCCGCCAAAAGCCAATTGATCTTCAACAGAGGTCTGGCTACTGCCCCAGTTGCTACTGGTAAGGTCAGGTATGTATTTTGTGGAATCGGCGCCCCACCAAGAAGAAGATGAAAGACGAAATATTATAGGATACACTGAGTGCTAAAGAAGGACAATCTAATTGAGAACGTCTATGAGTCAGCTGCAATTGCAAATTGAGAGTTGGTTATTGAGAACGAAGTTTCTGATTTTTGCTCCAGATCAAGATTTTTCTTCAAGGGGTGTTTTGTCAAGACATCTCTTCAAACAATACCCGATTGTATCATACATTATGGGAGAGAGAGGAATTTTAATATCACTTTTGGAACATACAACTCTCTTTAGTTGAGCCACTTTGTTTACAATTTCTTGTCTTTTGTCTTTTGACTTTCGTCCAATCCTATTTCGTCTTTTTTTTTCGACGATCGGGAAAAAAAACTTCCTGGGTTCACGTCCCAAAACAAAATCAATATACTAACATCAAATTCAGAGCTGTTATCGGTGCTATTGTCGATGTTCAATTCGAAGAAGGTAACTTGCCAGCTATCTTGAATGCTTTGGAAATCAAGAACCACGAGTCTGGTCGTTTGGTTTTGGAAGTTGCCCAACACTTGGGTGAGAACACTGTCAGAACCATTGCCATGGACGGTACCGAAGGTTTGGTCCGTGGTGAGACCGTCGTTGACACTGGTTCTCCAATCACTGTCCCAGTTGGCCGTGAGACCTTGGGTCGTATCATCAACGTTGTTGGTGAGCCAATTGACGAGCGTGGTCCAATCAACACCAAGCAAAGAAACCCAATTCACGCTGACCCACCTTCTTTCTCTGAGCAATCCACTGCTGCTGAGGTTTTGGAGACTGGTATCAAGGTTGTCGACTTGCTTGCCCCATACGCTAGAGGTGGTAAGATTGGTTTGTTCGGTGGTGCCGGTGTCGGTAAGACCGTTTTCATCCAAGAGTTGATTAACAACATTGCCAAGGCTCACGGTGGTTTCTCCGTTTTCACCGGTGTCGGTGAGAGAACCAGAGAAGGTAACGATTTGTACCGTGAAATGAAGGAGACTGGTGTCATCAACTTGGAGGGTGACTCCAAGGTCGCCTTGGTCTTCGGTCAAATGAACGAGCCACCTGGTGCTCGTGCCCGTGTTGCTTTGACCGGTTTGACTATTGCCGAATACTTCAGAGATGAGGAAGGTCAAGATGTCTTGTTGTTCGTCGACAACATTTTCAGATTTACCCAAGCTGGTTCTGAGGTCTCTGCTTTGTTGGGTCGTATTCCATCTGCCGTCGGTTATCAACCAACCTTGGCCACCGATATGGGTTTGTTGCAAGAGCGTATTACCACCACCCAAAAGGGTTCCGTCACTTCCGTCCAAGCCGTTTACGTGCCAGCCGATGATTTGACTGATCCTGCTCCAGCCACCACTTTCGCGCACTTGGATGCCACCACTGTGTTGTCCCGTGGTATCTCTGAGTTGGGTATCTACCCAGCTGTCGACCCATTGGATTCCAAGTCCCGTTTGTTGGATGCCGCCGTTGTTGGTCAAGAGCACTACAACGTTGCTACTCAAGTTCAACAAACTCTACAAGCTTACAAGTCCTTGCAAGATATCATTGCCATTTTGGGTATGGATGAGTTGTCTGAGCAAGATAAGTTGACTGTCGAGAGAGCCAGAAAGATTCAACGTTTCTTGTCTCAACCATTCGCTGTCGCTGAAGTTTTCACTGGTATCCCAGGTAGATTGGTCAGATTGAAGGACACCATCGTCTCTTTCAGAGATGTTTTGGATGGTAAGTACGACCACTTGCCAGAAAACGCTTTCTACATGGTTGGTGGTATTGAAGATGTCATCGCCAAGGCTGAGAAGTTGGCTGCTGAGGCTAAATAGATTCAGTAACTGGTTTTCATATTCCTTGATGATTGGTGTTGATATATTATGATGCGAAGATTTACAAAATATATAAATGTTTAGAGAATGTTTATAACAGATGATTGAAAAGACATGTAGTCTCTGTGGCATTACAGTTTTCCTTGGAAACCTTCGCGGGTTGAATTCCCTATGTGAGGTTCTAAACAAGAGCCACAGGATACCAACGAACATCTTCGCCATCTTGTTTTTCGTTGCTTTTTACTCTTGCAGTTGTGCCTTGATTGCTAGGTTAACACAAAGCATTATGAGTTAGTTGGACCTTCGCTGAAGAAAAAACCCCTTTGGTGTCGTTGATTCCCTCATATAGGCAAATTTCCGACCGACAATTGCCCTCGGATTAGGCCTTGGCTGGGAAGTGCCTGCTGTTCAAAACGCCAAATCAAACAACAAACAAACAAGCCACCTTCAAAAGTTGCAACCACACATCGACCAACTCCTCATCCAATGAGAGTCCTGCATTACTTGTCTTTGCTTGCTTCTGTATCCAGCTCATTGGCCCTTGAATTGGCTAACGGTCAACTTTCATCAGGAGAGGTGTCTCTACCATTCCAGCAGTCTGGCCAATCTATCCTATTCAACACCTCTGGCTCTAAAGTCGATATCTCTTTCGATATCGCACACACCAGACAACCAGATCAAATCTTCATCAAACTGACCAACTCAAATGGCCTTGAAACATCCTTCAAACCTATCACAAAGTTCAATGGCGAAAATTTCAAGAGTAAGGCGTCCATAAGTTATAGAAAATTGCCAAAGCTCTTTCAGAGCGAGAAAAAACTGGATCTTCATGTGATTATTGCTGATTCTACAGGAGACAATATCTTTACAAAGATTGGTTCTATTGAGCTGGACGATTCTCTGATTGCCAAGTCCACCTTCGAGCCAGCTGAAAGATACAGTGCGAAACCAGAGATTCACCACATATTCCAACAGCCTCCAAAGACGGTTAACTCAACTACCGCAATTGGCTTCAGCGTGGCGTCTGTTGCTATTTTCTTAGGTTTGATCATTTCTTGGTTCGGTTCTGGCTCTCTTAACTTCAAGAACTTTCAGTTGAATTTGAACAATGTGACTTTCGTTGGCTTGATTATTGCGTATGAAGCTGTGTTTTTTCAGTACTACTTGGGCTCTACCATTTTTGAGTCAATTTGGAAAGTTTTCATCCTTTTTGGCCCATCCATCTGGTTCGGTTCTAGAGTGTTGAACTATGTTGGCGAATTGAGACTAGCAGGTAAGAGATAAAAATGCAGTACAAAGACTATTGTAGGTTCTCATATTACTGTAGATAGATATATATAATTATACAACTCCACTTACATACTCTCTATTCAAAACAGATCACCATCAAGCTCCTCCAGCGCTTCCATTAACTCTGCCTCCATGTCTTGCTCTGGTAACACCTTATGATCGATTCTGTTCACACTTGGAGGGTACCTCATGGCCTTGACACAGTCATTGTGTAGAGAGTTAACAAAGTTGATACGCTGGTTGAATTGTTCTTGTGGTTTGCATGTAGAGTAAACGTTCAAAATTTCGTTACTTTCAACATAACCCTGTTGATGGTTGATTTCTGCATCAATAACGCCATCTCTGATAGCTTTAGAGACAATGTATTCGGCTGAAGATTCATTATCCAAATGTAGTTTGATGCAGATATCCTTCAGTGAAATTTTAGTGTATGACAATGAGATGATTCTGATACCAGTCTTTATAACATTAGATCTCAGTCTAGAGACGAGAGTGAAGTTATCATCTTTGATCAGTTGTTCTCTGTATTTGGTCAACGTCTCGTTGAAAACTTTCAAATCACCTAACTTGACGGCCTTGGTAATCTCTTGATAGGGCTTTAACACATTCTCAAAACCTGGTTTTTGGAAAAAAGACAATTCTGGGATTTCACCAGTCAAAAGTTCAATCAATACACTTAGTTTATAAGCAACCTGCAAGAAACCAACAGAGTTCTGAGTTTGAGGAGCTTTTCTGATGGCCGTAACGACAAATTCATGAGCATCCGAGTAGTTCAATTGAATAGAGTTGATTTTCGCAAGGTAGAAAAAGTATCTCGATTCAATTGAACTGGACACATTGCTAGGGAATTCAATCTTCTCAACAAAATTGGATGCCTGTGAGTAGTCATGCAAGAGAATGTAGTTTCTCAAAATCAGCGTGATCAGGACACCAGAGGTCTCATCAGCATGTTTCAAGGTAGACGTCCTCAAGGCCAAGAGTAGTTCTGGTCTGATTGACACCAAGCCATTCAAAAGTTCCTTAGTTCTGCTGATGTAGAACCAAATTTTTGCGTTAATCAGATCCAATGAGCGTCTGTTATAGGACTTAATCAGCTTCAAAATGTAGTTCACATTCAAGTCATCTAGTTCCTGTAGCTTTCCAGCATCAAGGAGTAACAACTGTACCAGCCAATGGATGATGAAACTGATCTCTGGCAACACTTCACCTCTTTCTGTTTTCTCATCAGCGATCTCCTTGCCACCGATAAATTTGAGCAGGTAGAGCTTGACATTACCATCTAAATATGTTGAAATCAAATGGGCCAATATTTCGACATTCAACTTCTTTCTCACAGAGACCAAGTCTCTTAGTGTCTTGAACACATAACGCTGGTCAAAGGTGGCAACAGTCTTTGATACCAACTGGAATGCAGACTCAATCTTTGAGATGACCAATTGGTTGGTTTCTTCAGGAGTTGGTTCGTTATCGATGATAATTGCCTCCTCTGTTGTCATCTCTATTTGGGTAAGTTGGGTAAGATGCTCTGGCGATTGTTTGTTTTGGTGGCTTTTGCCACTGGATTTCGATTCGGGAGTCCACCGCTTTGGGATTGGCATTCGCGAAAATGTATAAAATAATTTTGGTCACGTGCTATAATTTCGTATTCACCTGCATCCTACGTTTGTCTAGTTATGCATAATGTACATTATTAAATGTCAGGCACAGAGCACACTGAATGAACACTGACAGTTGCAACTTTCGACTGCAAACATATCATCTCTGTTCAAAATTGACACGCAGGATTTTTCTTGTGATTATGAGGACTGTGCAAGAGCCTCTTGTCTCTCTTCATCACTCTTGCGTCTAAAGATCTTAGTTTTAACAAAGCGAAATATGTTGTCCTCGTGCTTGTAGATTAGATGGCCTTCTGACAAATCATTATGAGCCTGCTCATCTGTTAATGGTGGATCTCTCAAAAAGAAAGAGAAGACAATCAACACAGAACATAGACACAAAGCGACAACAGTTTCTAGTCTTTGAATGTATCTGTACGACTGAACAACAGCCATTCTCTCAGGAGTGCCCCATGGATACTCAACAATAAAACTATATGGGGAATAATAGGCAAATGATGCTAACGTCACATTGTTGAAAGGCCCCAAGTGCTCCTCAATTTTAGCTGGTAATAGCTGGGTCCAGATCGCACCACTCACTGCATTACCAATAGCGGAACCAATTCTGTAAAGAACATATACCAGAGCAGTTACTGTTGCCATGTTCTCGTGGGATGTGACGGATTGGACAGAGACACCAACAGGATAGGTAAACATGGTTGTACCTAGACCCCAGACAACTAACGCACCAATGATACCAGACTTGGACTGTTCACCACCTCTAAAGTGGTATAGTAAGCCAGTGGCGACAAACCACAAGGAAATACCAGCCATGATAAAACCCTTCAATCTTCTGAAGTAGACAACAAGCAGAGAAAAGAATGGAGCAAAAACTGTGGAGGTAAAAGTGGCAAGTGATGATATTCTAGTCGCTGACGTAGTGGATTGGTTAACTGCAACAACCAACACAGTATAAAGGTAGTCGTAAGCCATATAGTAGACAAAGTTGATCATCAAGGACAGAACCAACGCCGACCAAACACCACGGTCCTTCAAAAGTTTGAAAGGAGCTAGCGGGAACTCGGCAAACTTTGATTCGTAAAGCACAAATATTGGCAAGAGAACAAAACCAAGAACCAATGGGCCAATAATCTTACCAGATTTCCATTGATCCTGAACACCAGCAGCTAAAGTCAATGGGACAAGTAAGCAGCCAATAGCGACAGTCAACAAAACGACACCAATCAAATCAACACGTTTGATTAATTCCCATAGAGATCGCCAGATTGAGTAGTGATGGAAGAAAGATTTGTGGTGCTTGATCTCTTGCCATTCCTGAGTCTTCCCAGCAAGATATCTCATGTGAAGGATGCAACCGATGAATGGCAAAGAGGACAATGGGAAAATGAAAGCCCACATACCGATACCCCATGACCAGTTGTTCAATGGGTCAACAGCTGCAGTAACGTTACCAGAAATCCATGTGTTGATAATGTACGGCAATGTAGGAACAAACTGGTAAAACAATCTCCATCTCAAGGAGGAGAAGTCAGACAAAATCAACAAAACAACTAGCAAGACACCCACAAACCCCAGGTTGTAAAAGACAGCACCAGCACAGTAACGCTGAATGTCATAAGCTTGTGATTGAATGATTGTGCCAACGACGTAAAACACAATAGCGGTGATCAGCAATTGAAGACGGCCAAATACATCCGAAAGTCTCGCGTATACAACTTGGGAAGCGGCGCCGATGACAGCGTTGATAACACCAATGGTAGAAATTAAAGAGTGCGCACCATAAGAAGATGCAGCATAACCAGTATACACATAACGCACATTGGAGTCAAGGCCATAGCCGTAACCGATGATGAAGGCAGATATCAAAAGAATGACATTGTAGACGACTGATCCCTTGTATTGAGAAGCTAGAATCTCAGCCTTCTTGATTGTGATGAACTTGGTATTAGCAAAGTGGTCAATTTCCTCTTCTGGCTCTGGAGATGGAGTGACCTCTGGGAAATCTTGATCTTCCTTGCTGTGGAGAAGTGATGGCTGGTCTGTGCCTGACTTTTCCGCAGTTACTGGAACAGACATGCTACGGGTGGCCTCTTAGGGTTGCTATGTGATTTTTACAGAATAATATCAAGAATTATCTCTGAAGGAGCTTGAGGGGAATTTATATGCTTGGACACTGTAAACGGGGGTGTAGAAGTTTTTTTTTTTTTTATCTCAACCATCTTTCTTGCGGTCGCCGTTGGGTATCTTTTTCATCTAACCTGCAGGGATATGCAGAGACCAGGAGAGAGTTTGCGGGAATTAAACATCGCTGTAAGGGAAGGCTGTGACAAATGCTTAGCTCATATCGTCGGAAGAGACTCCCCTATGAAGTCGTCTTAGACTAGCTAGGTTAGGGATGAGTGCCTTCAACACTGACGGAAAGATGCGTTGAACTTGTAAGTGTGTCCACTTTGACCATGCGTATGCACGATTACCGAGACATTCCGCTGAAAAAGAAAAAAAAAGCTTGTCTACGAGAGTTCAAGTAGGCGTTCTCAGTAGAGATTTGCATTTGAAAGATGAACAGTGAACTTCAGACCGTGGATAGTTTTGATGATGTACAAAGTCTGGCCACAACTTCGATTAGTGACGCAACATATTTTTCGGCAATAGAGTGAGAAGTCTACAGATCGGTGTATGCGGCAATCCTCTTTTAAGCTTAAAAAGATAATACAGTGCATGCCGTAGTAAACACAAATCGCCGCACAGGATATTAATAGTTTCACTCCTCATGAACTTGTTGGTAACAAGATGAAGTGACCATTCTGCACATACATGAAGCGTGATCTAGAGCCTAACACTGATTCTACAGAACAGTCGCTCCCTAGAAGATATCTTCAAAGAAGAATATAACCATTTTTATTTTTGGATGCAAGTTCCAGTTCTTCGGCATTCTGGTTAAATACGCTTCTATTCGGCATTTGGGCTGCATGCGAGCTGCAAATACTTTTGCTACATTGCGTTTAAATTCCACCGATCCAAAAGTTCCTCCGCCCCCTTTCCCAGCAGTTGGTCGTTGAACAATAAATACTCCTAGGTACACTGTCTCACAACATAGAGATGAGGACAGAGAGTATGTAATTAAAAGGTGGAGATTTGACCTGCCACTGTTTTTGTTCCAACTATCAGGAGCACACATGAAAATCGTCAGTACTTCGATTCTATGTGTTGTTGTCTCAGTTCAGTGTCCAAGGTCGCATTGCATTCTGGCAGTTACGCATGTGAATTAGCGGAAGACGGGGAGAATAGAGCTCCTTTACTCTCTTTATTTCCCAATTTTGGTCTTCTGTCTTTTGGCCGAAGACCATGGGAAGCTTGGCAAGTATGTTTCGTCGTAACTCTACGACTATACTCAGATATTTTGTAGGGTTATGCTGTCTGTGAGCCTTTGATCATTTGATACAAAAACTTCTGTCGATTAATAATTACGCGTGATATAGGGCGACAGGAGCCATTAACCTTCAAGCAGCTTCAGAGAATGTCTTTTTGGGCGGAACATACATTATCTGCACCAACATCCAGGATGTGAGACATCTAGCCACATCATTGACTACAACCGACATCAAGAATAGTTTATGCCACCTGGGCGTTTAAGGGTATCATTCAATTTTATGCAAACCAGTAATCTAAAAGCAATGTGAGGTAAAAGAAAAAGAATAACAGGTAGGTCTTAGTAACTTTCAGAACAACTTCAAAGATAACACTTATTTCTAAGACAGGAAAAATCGTAGTGGCCAGCACCATGACTAGTTAGTTGTGGTCCAGTTCACTCAACTTCACCGGATCTACTTCATTTGATAGATAAGCAATGCCGTCAGTAGCTTCAGCAGGAACTCCGAGCAAGGGAGAATCTTCCTTTTTCTCTTCAATAATTGCCAGTCCTTCGATAGAAGAATTTGGCTGTTTTTCTAGATATGCATCTAAAACGTTACCTTCATCGTCGATAATCCGTGCTTCTGGACCCAGTTCAATAGATTCTGCAGCATTCTGGATGAGCTGTTCAGATTGAGGAGTTATTATTTCAGTACTCTTTGAGCTAAATGGGAATAACTTCTTCACAATTGAGGAAAATTTAGAAGTTATGCTCTTAGCAGTATTCAACAACCCAAGAGATGGGAGTAATGAGGTCACAGTTTGAAGTTGCAAAGGTTTTATCTCAGAGTAACCAACTGATGGTGGAATACTGTCTGCGATATTTCTTAAAATTCTGTTGAGGAATAAAACAGTGTGATTGTATTGGGAGCTTGCAGCTCTAAAGGAAATGTAGCTCAAACCAGTGAAAAACAAAACAAATCCTGAGCAAACCAGAGACACTACCAATAAAGGGAATATAAAAACTGAGGCGGCTGAGGCAACACTCACAAAAAGGACAGAGAAGCCAGCAAATCTCAAGTTGGTATAAGTAAGAACCATTTTTGGTCTGATATTTTCAATGATAGTCACAAGGGCGCTTAAGAGGGATGTTAGCCGCTATCTGGTGTTAAGATCCAGGGAGCATAGCATATACATACATGAGGATGGAGTCCAACAGAGGCAAATCACTATTTAAAAGGCTCCAAAGAGGAGTTTCGTTTTTGGAATTGACACTGAAGATGGGCATGAGAGGGAAGAAGAAGGAAGAAAACGAAATCATATTTTTAAAGGTTGTACAATTTCTTTCCAGGAATGTCCTCCTGCCTCTTTTTGTGTCAATGCGCGAATTCGCGGCGTTATCTTTGTCAGATTACATCAGCATCTTATCTGACATCTCATTAGCGTCAATGACGTGGTTCGTGTTTGACTAAGATCAAGATATTCAAACACATCAGCACGACAAACGAGAAGCCATAAGATAAATATTGAAAACCTAAAGCGTACTTGAAGAATGATGCTTTATAATATGGACTAGAGATTGGAGTTCAAATGGGAAAGAAAGGAGGCGCGGAATTCTTCTTAAAATGTTAGGCTCAGATGCCACAGTTTGCAATATAAAATACCATTCGATCGCCTCCTAAAATACAGGCCACACTATCAACAATTACAATGACCGAATCGCCTACTAAGAAGTTCAAGCCCAGCAAGACACTCATTTTGAACTTTTTCGAGAACGCTGCTTCTGGGCACCAATTCCCTGGTGGCTGGAGGAACCCCAAGGACAGGTCGAGTACGTATAAGACGCTGGAGTACTGGACTTCGCTGGCAAAGCTCGCGGAGCGTGGTATCATATCTTCTATTTTCATTGGTGACGCAATGACGATTTATGATGACTACAAGGGCCCTTCTAATTTCAAGCCGGCAGTTGCATCTGGGTTGAATGCTCCAAAAAATGAACCATCTGCTGCTGTCACGGCTATGGCTCTGGTGACCAAGAACGTGAATTTTGGAATTACATTTAGTACAATCTCCGAACACCCCTACCACTTTGCAAGACGGTTAGCCACATTAGATCATTTAACCGAAGGTCGTGTTGGCTGGAACATCGTGAGTTCATATTTGAACTCTACTGCAAGACAGCTTTTGAATGGCGAGTCACTACCAGAACATGATGAGAGATACATAAAAACCGAGGAATACGTTCAGGTGGTTTATAAGTTGTTATTGAGTTCATGGAGAGATGATGCTGTTGTTTATGATCTTGAGAGGGGTTTTTATGCTGATCCAGAACTGGTCAGAGAGATCAATCATGTCGGTAAATACTTTAATGTGCCTGGACCAACAATCAACGAGCCAACACCACAGGGATTTCCGTTGATTATTCAGGCTGGTACATCGAAACGTGGAAAGTTGTTTGCTGCAGAGAATGCCGAGGTCATTTTTGTTGGTGGTCGAAATGCAGCGCAGTTGAAGAACGCTATTGATGATATTAAGTACCTCGCAGTGGAAAAGTTTGGTCGTGATCCTTCTCACTTGAAGTTCTTGACTCAGATAACACCAATTTTGGGCCGTACACATCAAGAGGCGGAGGAAAAGTTTCAAGAGAGTCTTAAATTTGTCGATCTTGAAGGCGCACAGGCCCTCTTTGCCGGATGGACTGGGATTGACTTGAGCGAGTATGGTTGGGATGAAGAACTGAAACATGTGAAGTCAAATGGTATGAGGTCATTAGTGGACAACCTGACTAAAAACAAACCAGGTGTCAAAGTGACTAGACGCACATTAGCTGAAGATACTGCGATTGGAGGCCCTAGTACCAGAGATTACATAGGGACACCAAAAGAAATTGCTGATAAGATTGAAAAGCTTGTTGAAAGCACTGGTCTAGATGGGTTTAACTTTGCCTACGCTGTGTGGCCAGGTACTTTTGAAGATATCGTTGATCTGTTGATACCTGAATTGCAAAAACGGGGGTTAGCTCCAACTGAGTACTCTGTCCCTGGTGGCACATTCAGAGAGAAGACGTATGGTAATAGAGGGCAAACTTATCTTCCCCAAGATCACCCATTTTATGCCTTAAGATGGCAAGACGGATTAAGCAAGGATGAATTTGAAGCCCATCTTCAAGAGTTTTACAAAAACAGGGATTCTAGATATGGTAGAATTGTGGAGGAACTTACCAGAGAAGGAAAATACTAAATGTCAATATTGGATAATTATGTCATACAAACATTGTACAGTTTAGAAAAGTGATGTATTATATGTAGAACCCGGTACATTAGATTAGAGCAATTGGATTGTACGTAATTGATGAAATTCAGAATCAAGGAGTAAAAACAGAGCAACCAATTCTATATTCTGATTGTAATACAGTTATTAACTATGGACTGGTACCATCTATAGTGGACGTGATTGGAAGATGCTATTTTTGCGCTTGGCTGCGCTTATCATCGACAATTGGGGATGTGCCACAATTTGGAAACTACATAATGCTATAAATATAACGAAGGTGGACACTGGCACTGTAAATAACTGTCACAGCAAATGACTCTACCAGAAATTAAGCGTCATAGGGCTCAACCAAAGTGGATCCTTAGTCTTATAAGTGACACCCATCATTCGTACTCTCTAAAGCAATGGATTCAACTTGTTCAGCAAATAGAACAGTTGAAAATACACAGCCTGGTTTTGGAAGACTCGCTGGACGCATCTGGTACCATTCCAAGATTGAGCCCAACCGAGTATATTTCCGCGTTGGCTTCGGCCACCAAGTCTTTGGGATTTGTTGTAACAGCTTCCACGATATCTGAACATCCATACCTCTTCACGAGAAGATTCGCAAGTCTTGATCATCTATCAAAGGGTAGAGCCGGATGGAGTGTTGATACATCTAGCCCCCTGACAGCAGTCGAAAATCTCCGTGCAGGCGAGACTCCTAGAGACTTGAGTATGAGCGAAGAGTACTTAAAGGTTGTTACCGAGTTAATGCTATCAAGTTGGAGAGACGACGCTCTTGTTGCCGATGCAGAACGTGAAGTTTGGATTGAAACTGACAAGTTAAGACAGATAGATTTTGAAGGCAGGCACTTCATTGTGCCTGGTCCAAGCTTAGTTGAACCAACTATCCAGAGATTGCCTTTGATCTGCTCCCCTGTGGGCACCGATGAAATTTTTGCCGCAAAATATAGTGAAATCGTTTACGTTGAAGGGTCAACTCCAGAAAATATCAAAAAGCAGGTTCAAGCAGTCAAGTCTTTGGCAGAAAAGTTCGGCAGGGATTCCAGCTCCATTAAATTTGTAGCACTAGTTGCTCCAATTATTGGTGCGACCCACGAAGAGAGTGGTTCTAGACAACAACAATTTAACAAGACTAGAGAACATTCTATCAAGTTCGTTGGTACAGCAGAGAAGGTAGCTGACGACTTGGAAAAATGGTTTAATTTGGCTGAAATCGATGGGTTTGGTTTTCGCCATGTCGTTACAGATCCTGATTACACAAAGGACACACTTCAACTGTTGATACAAGAACTTCAAAAGCGTGGCGTCGCCCAGAGAGAGTACACCGTTTTTGGTGGATCATTGAGAGAGAATGTCAATTTTAAACAAGGTCAGGTTTTCTTGCATGCAGATCATCCACTCTACAAATACAGATGGACTAACAATCTATCCCAAGAACAATTCGAGAGACAGATTGAAGTACTACACAAGACTGACATTGCTGTCTAAGTGTTTATTTATGCTCTTGAATAATCCATTCGATACACTCAGTAACTTGTAGTAGTTCTTCAAAGTTGACATTGACCACTTGCTTCTCGTTCCCAAAAGTATCATCTTTTCTCAGGGCAGTAAGGTGGTAGACATGGTTCACAAAGTCAAAAGAATCCACAATAATCATGACAGTAAGGAAATTATTGATACTAATCACAAATTTAGATACAGGTACTGCTGATATTCTCTTCAATGGGTCATCGCGTATTGCTGATTTTGTCAAATTGGAATGCTTTCTCAGTTTGAAACTGGCTGTGGTTCCCCTTAACAGATCCTCGAGACCGTGATAAAGTTTCTCAACCTGTTGCTCATGTCTGAACTGACCAACCAGCGGACGTAGGATGGAGGTGTAGGGATTAATGAGCGGTTTCTGATGAGGCACAGGTCCGTTGGACATTCTCAACATTTTAGGTCTTTGTTTTAGCTCTAAGCTCTTCTTGAACTTGATAGTCTGCATCAGACGCAGGTAACTCGATAGAATGTTCGCCCGTTTATCTTCCGTTCTGCCTTGTACGTGTAGCATCTCTTCATCAAGAAGGTCATCGTTGTACTCAACAGCCTCAATTTCTACTGTCTCACTTTCAGACACTTCAATAGTTACTTTTGAGTCATTCTCAACGCAGACATTATATGGAATCAACAGATTGGCTTCATCAATAAGTTTTGTAAGCAACTCTTCCTCAAATATAAAGAACCTTGCTCTATCGATCTGTGATTTGATAGAGTCGTCTTTCGGAAAGGAGTTTCCAAGACTAGACTCACCAACGATAGTGAAATCATCTTCACCATCTCCCTTTTTGAGTATTCTCACTCTAAGAATCTTTCTTAGCCCAGTGATAGGGCTGTTTTGACGGTTGACTGGGATAAATTCAACTTGATCTTTATTTTCCAGTTGTTTCAAGATAGCATTACCTCTGACTTTGAAATTCGATCCTGAATCTTCGTAACCATACTTCACACCAAACACCCTTTTCCCAGTAATTTTTTCCCTTGTCTTATAGATGATTTCCTTATTGTCAAAGTTCTTCATAACAATATCCCAGAAGACCTTTTCTTTTAATACCTCTTCGACCAAGCGAATTGACGAAGCACGTAGTGCTGAACAGGCATTTTCCAAACTTGATAGCTTCCATCCTTGACCAATAGTTATGTCCTCTTCGAGTCTTGCATGTCTTTCATTTTCACTAGAAGGGTTAATGATTTTGTCGGCGTTCAACGTACCAGGCGGGATAAACTTCTTCAAGTGCGCAGACATCGAGATCGTGCCAGCAGCAGGGCGGACACAACTAATCAGCAAACTCACAAGATCCAACGAAAGGTTACTCTCATTGAGAGCAACAGATACATTGTTCAACACTTCAGCTTTAGTTTTGAAGAATTCTTCATTTGTAGTAGTTTGTGTAGTTGTTTCATCAAGAGTGTCAGTTGGAGGAGCCCCTGAATTGTCGTCTCCATCAATACCCATACCTGAGACATCTTCTATAGACTCAGTTCTGATGCTATCATCATTTATTAGCTCCTTCTGCAGTTGTTCTTCAGTGAGATTGAGAAAAGACCCTCGTTCATAGATGATTCTGGGTATAAGCTGATTCAAAGGAAGTTTATTTTCATCAAATGCAAAAGGATCTGTGTGCTCTTTCAGCAAAGTGGAGTCCAATGCTAGCATCAGTTGCGAGAGTTCGGTGTTCGCATCCTTGGCTGTTATAGTCGACATGGTGCCTCAGGATGTTATCAAGTGGTTTTCTTTGGGTTGAAGTTGAAGCTTCACTATGTTGGTTGGATTTAGATAGTTACCCTACTTTAACTCATTCGATTATGTAAGAGATTATGCTAGTTCTTCCTCATACAAAGATCTGCAATTATATTGATATTAACACCAGATATCACTCTATTTGTGCAACTGACATAATGTTTTCGACACACTATAGATTAAAGAAAAACATATCTGCTGATATATATGCTATAACTTTCAGTTTTGAATCTATGTGAATAACTGCCTTGGTCATCCAATAATCTCAAGCAGCACACAAACAAACGTTGCAATACCCCATAGCCCGATCATCACATAGCCAATTTTGGCATCCATGTTCCAGTTGTTAAGTGGCACACATGTGAGCAAAAATAGCAAATTAATAAACAATGCTGCACAGCTAATTGCCAAGGTCCTGCCCACTTCGAAGGTAACAATCCGAAGCTCGCCAGTAAGGAGAACGTAATTAACGCTAATACCAATGCCCAAAAGTAGATTGAGTAATGGACCGCCAAAGCAAGCTGACATGGCCATCATTGAGAACCCCATCTTAGCAATAGTGAAGTTTGAGATCAAATCTCCCAAGGAGTTTCCCACTGCAAAAACTGTAAGACCCAAAATAGAGTCTGACAAATTGAACAAGATCGAAAAGAACTTGATCAATGAGATCAGCTCTGTGGCAATAGTAGAGATCCAGCTGATAGAGATGATGAAACCTAATATTGCCAATGTGACGGTAGCGAAATATGCAACCAACGATAGATTATTTGAGTTGTATGAAGATTTCACGAACACCACGAATCCAATTAGGCCCACAGAAATCAAGGTAGTGGCCAGAGGTGAAGAAACTTGAAAAATGAGGAATGATGTGACAGGAGGGGAAGCAATACATTGTAGGAGTAATAATGGAAACTTCCGAGTCCAGATAGACTCAAGATCCACCGTCTTTTTGTAGGATTTGGATCCAGCGATAACCACTGTATCGACAACAGGAACTGTTAATCTCAAAATTGTGACTAGTGGGAGACAGATCAAAAGAAATAATTTGTTGAATAATGGAACATGACGGAAGTTCAGCATTGAAGGAAAGAGAATCTCCACAATGTTCAGCTTTAATTCCAAAAATGCATGCATGCCATCTAGTCTTGAGATTGGTGTATCAATATAAGAATGAGGCCGTAGGATTGGAGTTCCGGGGTCTGTCACATCATCTTCATCCAACTCATCTCTATACGCCGGTGACGTAGAGAGCATAATTCCTGGGGCACTTGAAGATGTCCGGGACTCATAAGCACGAAGATCATCGCCTTCTTCAATATCTCTGAACTCTGGCGCTGTTGATAACTTAATTTGAGCAGATGGGGTCTTTATTGTGTTTAAAGAAATGCCATCTCCATTAGCCGAAGATATGGCATTTAGTTGGTTATTGAGCTCCAATGCAGAGAACAATGATGGTCTTATCTGAGGATTCAAGAGCTTAATGGAGTTTGTGTTCCAATCCTGGAAGTTTTCAAAAGACTGTTGACGAAGTTGACTATTGATGAACTCTATTCCAGAATCAGCATAACCTCCTGCACTAACTTTCAGGGAATCCAGAATTTCATCATCGTTGAGTTCCAAAGACTCACCAACACTAAAAGGGGTGTAATTCGATGAGAAGGACATGATATCATCAGTACTGAAGTATGAGTTTCTGATCTTTTGATCCATTAGTTCTCTCTTTCGTTGCCGTACAGTGAAGAAGTCCCATAGGACAACAAAGAAAACATAGATGATGTAAACCACAATCATAATTAATGCCATCCACAGATGGATCTCACCCTTATGCAGAAAACTAACGCTGATAGTCAAACCAATCAAAAGAAAAGAAACATCTCTAACAAATGGCCGTTTAGCGACCACGAATGGTTTGACAATAGCCATTGACCCCACCACACAACATGTAATGAACAAAGCAGCACCAATAAGTTCGCCAATAGCCAAACTAGCAGAGTTAGCTCTCATAGATTCTAACGTGCCAAATAGATCCGGAGAACCGTTTCCTAGGGCCAGCAAGGTGACACCAGTCAGTGATTCACTCATTTTGAAAACCTTGGAGATTGAATCTAGGTTTGGACATAAGAACTCCGATGCAGTGAGGCCAAGGGTAGTGAACAGGATCACAAGCCCTATCAAAAATCCAAAAAGGGTGAGTATTTTCATTTTTGTGTGACAATAGTAGACGCCCAGATAGTTGATGAGGCCCAGGTTGTATTCCTCACAATGATCCCAGCTGAATTCACATTGTTGATGGTTGGGTACCGAATGAATTGCATGGCAGTCATCATCACCAAAAGTTCCATTAAATGGTTTGAGGGGTGTATTTGCTCGTGATGCGCTGTTATGGTTGTCAAGATCTTGGGATAAGTGTGCTTGTTGGAGATCTGTGGAGATTACGAAAGAGGTGTTGGAATAGTTGTGAAATTGAGCCGATGATAGCGCAGAAAAGCAGAGTGAAAGAAAACGTCGTATTTTCATTTTTCCACAGGGCCTTGTTGAATGTATTGAGTGCAAATACAGGTCATGGAAACAAAACACAGCAAAAAGGGTTTTAGAGATTGCAGTACGTGTGCTTGATAAATCCGCTAAGTACGATAAAAGTAAAAAAAAAAACAAAATGAAAATATTACCTAATGCGTTATGTAATAAACGAAGAATCTAATCTCTATCCCACAATCCTAACAATTGAAGATTTCTTTACTTGGAGTAAGTCAATCTTGGGTATGGGAAAGATGGACCAACTTCTTGGATAGAGACCTTGGCCAACCATTGACCCTTGTCGATGGATTGCTCCAAGGAGTCACCATTAACCAAACCGGCTAGGAAACCACCGGCGAATGCATCACCTGCACCGTTGGTGTCTTGGATCTTTTCAGACTCCAATGGGTGAACAGAGAATTCCTTGACATCAAAAGAATCATCGGAAGAGTCATGAGTCACAGCAATTGTTGGCTCCAAGCCGTGGGTGATAATGACAGTTCTCTTAGACTTGGAAGCGACCTTTGGTTCCTTGGCGATATGCTTAGCAATGGCAGTCAAGTCAGTAGTATCCAAACCGTGAGACTTAGCGTAAGCTTCAGCCTCCGACTCGTTACCGATAACGTAGTTGGTGAACAAGATAGACTTGTCCAACACATCCTTGAAGAACTCTGGGATGAATGGGGCAGACAAGTTCAAGACAAAGTCCTTGTTGGATTCAGCAGCATGTTGTCCTAGAAGGGCAATTGCATCTGGAGACACGGTCAAGTGGAATCCACCGATGTAAAAGACCTTACCTTGTTCAACGAACTTCCAGTTCTCTGGCTTTTGCAAGTGAGAGTGGTGGAAGTGGTTAGCAGCAGCCAAGTCAGTGACCAAGGATCTGTCATGACCAGAGATCAAGGCGGCGCACTTACCAGTCTCGTGCTCAGTTTGGTACTGGTATAGGGTCTTCAAACCAGCCTTGTTGTTGGCCTCAGTCAATAGCTCGGAGTACTTGTCTTGACCAACAGACCCAAAGTATACAACAGAATTTGGGGCCAACAAGTACTGAGCACCACGGGCAGCATTCTGGGCGGCACCACCGGCAACGAATTTGATGGTTGGGTTGGCAGTAGCCTCACCAAAAATTGGAAGATGTTTCTCCTCAGCCAAGATGGCATCGTTGGACTTCAAATCGTACTTGGCCAAGTATTCTGGCTCAATATCAACTTGTAAGTCAAGAAGTGGGTTACCGAGAGCGACTAATGGGAAGGACATGTTGTGTTTTGTTATTCAGAATTGGTGCTTTGTCAATCAAGTCTTTACGAAAAATCTTTTATACGCAATGTCCACACTTTTTTTTTTTTTGCATGTGAAGATGGAAGACAAAAAAAAAAAGATAGATCACTCCTGCAGCTAATCAAGTTGAAGGAGTAGCACAGCGGTTCAGGGGAATCTCCACTCAACGAATTTTCTAAAATGAGTGACACTAAGAACTATTACCTTGAGCACCTACCTCAAATTGTGGGTGCTACCGCTGCGTACCATGTCCTTCACCTCCTTTCCCCATTCATCTCCAAACTCATCTTCAAGGAGAATTACACAAAGCTGAGCCCAAAGGGTAAGCACAACTTTGACATCCATATAGTGGCTATGGTTCAATGTCTTGTTTCTATTGCCGCCATTATCCCATTGATAGGTGATGAGATCTTACAAGCGGACAGTATCAGAAATTACACCCCATATGCTGGGTTAGTCAGCTCCATCACCATTGGCTACTTCGTATGGGATTTGTATGTCTGTTTGAGATTCTACAGCATGTTTGGTCCTGGATTCCTCATCCACGCCATTGCATCCTTGTTTGTCTTCCTGCAAACTTTGAGACCTTTCTGCCTTGGTTGGGTGGCCTCCTTCTTAAGTTTTGAACTAACAGGCCCTTTCGTTAACATTAACTGGTTCATTAACAAATTACCAGCCGGAACTGTCCCATCTTGGTTTCAGTTGATCAATGGTCTGGTCCTAATCGTAATGTTCTTCTTTGTGAGAATCGTGTGGGGATTTTATGCAATCTATTTGGTGTCTTTAGAATTCTTGAAAGTGGATGACTATCCTATCTGGATGATGGCAACTGTTGTTATTCTGAACTTTGCTTTGGACTCTTTGAATCTTCTCTGGTTCTCCAAGATGGTTGGTATTGCAATTAAAACCTTCAAAGGAGATAAGAAGACGGAGAAGAAGGACGACTAAACGTGACCTATTCTCTTCCGCAGTCAGATGACACATAAGATAATCAATTGACACACATCCCCGATTTTACAATTCTCATTACCTGTACTACTGTATCCAGCCACTGGTATGGGGCTCATGTGACACTCAAATCTTGCTAACTGTGAGTTTTAGCGGCTATAATTTTTCCGAGGGTGGCTCACCACTTGTATATAGTCGTAATTCAGGTCCTACACAACCTGACAAATTTCAACTATTTTGCCGCCTTTTTTTTTTTTAAGAACACCGTTGTCATAACATCAAAAAGGATCGCATATACAGTTACACACAAACGCGCACAAAATGTCCCTCATCGATCAATTCGCTGCACTGTTGGACAACACTGCGATCCCATGGAAGTCCATTGTTCTAGGCTTTAGTGCTGCCCAGTACTTGTTTGAGTCTGTGCTTACTCTTCGTCAATACAGAGTTCTCCATAAGGACACCTTGCCAAAGGCATTGCAGTCACATATTGATGAGAAGACGTTCAAGAAATCTCAACTATACTCTAGAGCCAAGGCAAAGTTCTCTTTGATTACTGGTGCTATCTCCTTTGTTCAAAACTTTGCCTTTATCCATTTCGATTTCTTGCCTAAGATGTGGGCCACAGCTGCCACCTGGTACGCTAAAGCTGCTCCATTCCTCCCTGCATTCGCTCAGTCCAGTATCATTGTTCACTCGTTGTTCTTCCTGTTTATTTTCCAAATCATAACCACAGTGCTGTCCATTCCTACATCATACTATCAGAACTTTATCCTGGAGGAGAAGTTTGGCTTCAACAAGCTTACAATTAATGTCTGGCTTTCTGATCTAGTCAAATCATTACTGCTTTCAATTTCTCTTGGTTTCCCAATTCTATCTGCTTTCTTGAAGATTTTTGACCTTGTTGATGGTTCTGCCTTTATTTTCTACATCTGGCTATTCCTCATGTGTGTTCAAATTATTGCTATTGCCATTTATCCAACATTGATCCAACCTTTGTTCAACAAACTCACCCCATTGGAGGCTGGTGAGTTGAAGGACTCTATCGAGAAGCTTGCTAGTGATAACAAGTTCCCACTCTCGAAGCTATACGTCATTGATGGCTCCAAGCGTTCGTCCCACTCTAACGCATACTTTTACGGTTTGCCGTGGTCAAAGCAGATTGTTATTTACGACACCTTGATCCAGACTTCTACAACTGAACAAACCACTGCTGTGTTGGCTCATGAAATTGGCCACTGGGCTTTGTCTCATACCACAAAGACTTTGATCATCGCTCAACTGCACATTTTGTCCATTTTTACGATCTTTGCTGGTTTTATTCACAATAGCTCATTATTTCAATCCTTTGGATTTGTTAAGGAACACCCAGTGTTGATTGGTTTCTTGCTATTCTCTGACATTCTTACTCCTTTGGACAACTTTATGACTTTTGCTATGAATGTCTTGTCGAGAAAACATGAGTATGAGGCTGACGAGTATGCAGTCAAGCTTGGTTATTCAGAAGAATTAAGTAAGGCTTTGATTAGCTTGAACATTGAGAACTTGAGTTCTCCAGATGCTGATTGGTTGTATTCTACTTACCATTACTCTCACCCAATCTTGGCTGAGAGATTGGATGCAATTGAACTCAAGAATAAGCAACTGAATGAAAAGAAGAAGTAAGGAAGCTATGAAATCCATATCAAGGAGCTTCTTAATACATGCATATCCTTCATTCGCACCTTAGGTAAAAATGTTCTTTGCACTTAAATTCTACGGCCATATAACTGTTTAAAATGCTCTATTATTATTATCTATTATACATAATGATGCAACTACCAAACTTGCAAGTCTTCATAGTAGTCAACTCTACCCTTGGCAGAACCCAAGTTTACTCTTACAGCATCTCTGACATCATCAACGAAAGAGTTATGAGCTGTTGTCAAAATACTAACTGTACCATTTGACTCTTCAAGATCAGCCTTAATCAAAGCATTCAGATCAGCTCTTCCATATCTGAACTCAACAAAGTCCAAATCCTTCAATGGAGAAGATGAATTGTCATCTGAACTAGCGGCATTCTTTTCATCACTATCAGAAGTGGAGCTGTTAATAGAATCCGGTCTAGTAACATAGATGATAATCTTGACGGCTGTACCTCTTAGCTGTTGGAGTTCATCCTTAAACCAAGCAAGTGAATGTGTGGTTTTGATTGTCCAGTAGAGTTTAATATGTTGTTGGGCCTTGAGTTCGACTAAACGTAGCGCATGAGAAAATGGAGAGGCGATACCAGTACCACCGGCATACAACAAAACAGTGTCATATCTCTTCATCTGGACTGGGTTACCATATGGGCCTTCAACTGAGACCTTGATAGTTCCTGTTTTACCTGGTAATGAGCTCAAGTACTTATGAGTCGAAGAAGTGATACCACCTTTGATCTTGGAGTAGAAGACAATTTCGTTAGAGTGGTTCTCAACAATAGTGAATGGATGAGACTGGAAGAATGTGCTAGAACGCAAAAAGTGGACGTAACCAAATGCACCTGGAAAGGCTTTCCAGTATGAGCGCTTAGGCACAACAACCTTCAAGATTTCATCAGAAACAACAGTGACTTGTGCATCTTGAACACCAAAGGCAAAAAGTCTGGCCACTCTCATAAATCTATCAAATACCCAAATAGCAGTAATCGAATAGAAAAACATTTGGTACTCAAACTGCTTGCAGTGCAACCAAGAAGTGGCAACAAATGTAGCAGCAAGAGCAATGTGGCATAGTACAAAGACTTCATAAGAGGCCTTTCTCATTCTGTAACAGGCCAACACCAGCATCAAACCCATAATGATACCTGCAGCAATACCATACTGGTACCATTGCGTCTTAACTCTGGAATGAAACTTATTCAAGCTAACAGATTGAACATGCATAGCACCAGCGTGAACAAGCATCATAAGGAAGTTCATTCTGGAGATCCATTTGTGATAAGTGTAGAAAGTAGCCTGCTTCCAGCCTGTCAACCAGAGTAGGAAGTTGTTTCTTCCAACAAACAAGAAAGTCAGCTGCAAAGAGTAAATCAACAAAATCCCTGTTCTGTCACCAGGATATCTTGCCATCTGAGCATCTCTAGCCTTCCAAATGGTGTTGTTTTCAATATAGTGATATCCTACACTAGAAAAGACACACACCATGACAAAGTATAGGAACAATATAATTGTCTCAAGTCTAGTTGGAATAAAACCACTAACTACCTTGAGAACTTGGATTGGGTGTGAATGTCTCTTATTAGAAAAAAGGGATGGTAAGGTCAAATGTCTTCTCACTTGGTTAACTAAGTCAGACTTTAGGTGTTTCTGAACAAATCCAACTCTGTTCAAAAAGTTGTAAATGGCAGCAACAAGGAAAATGAAGGCCCAGTATCCCAATAAACCAGCACCCATGAACATAGAATCGGAGATGTTTCTCCATCTGGCCTTTAATGAGTTGAAGTAGTTTGTGTAAGACTTCTTTGCATATTTCACTGGCAGGTAACCAATAGCAGTCTTGTTGAACCCCTCAGTTTTTGATGGATCGATGATGTAGTTGGTGGCATTATCAAGCGAGGCTTGTAGTTTACTCTCAGTGAGCGTAACATTGAGTTCGTGACAGTACTCAATGAACCATTCTTCACCATCCTTTCTATCTTTGCCCAATTTATCCTCTAGACAGTACATCAGGGACCCCATGGCTGCTTGGTTCTTACAGTTACACGCATAAGAGGCCTGAGCATCCTTTGGACAGAACTGTGCGGTAGTGTACAGAGCACCCTTACAAGCCATCAGTGTGAGTTCGGCATCAGAATAGTAATGGTATCCCTCTGATGCGAGGACAGAAGGAGCTGCCAGCAAAGTGGTGGCTAGAGCAGTAGAAAGTCTCATAGTAGTAAACCACTCTTGATGATCTGGGAACTAAAAAAAAGCGCAATTTAGTCCCTGATCATACTTGTTAAAACGGGGGATCTGGGTCCCTTTTGTACTTCAAAAAGCAGTCCCCAGGGAAAAGTAGATGATTCTTACTGAAGATCATTGGCGTGCCTCTGCATACCGATCCCGGAAAAAGCTCGCTATGTTTTACACAAGCCGTCCCTGTGATTGGTTGCAGCATATGCACAAGGATGAGAAAATAAGCTTATTTTCGATGAGTTTGTCCTGATTTTCGCGATAAAAAAGATAAAAATCCAATCAGATGCTTGAGAGGAGTCAGGGACATGCAGGTGGATGATCTGAAACCCCCTGATCTGTATTGTAAAACCAATATTTGCCTAGATTTCCAAGTCTTGAGTTAACCTTGGCTGTACTGATCAACGGCACCGTTTCAGAATTGATCAAACACATTGCCAATCTTGACAGCTGACGCTTTTATTTGGCATTGGTGTTCGCGTTGGTTGCAGTCCCTCGAGCCTGGACGCTCATGGAATTTCGCACCAATGGTACATACCTCCCTACTAACGACATAAAAATCCCATGGGATTTTTTTCTTTTGGAAAAGAACTTCAAAGCGATGATTTATTTGCATAATACTTCTGGTGATACCACTGCTACCCACATATTATTGGGCCTCGGCGTGGAATTCGAACCTCAAAAGTTGTTGAGTAAAAATTGGGTGTACCAGCCTCATGCACAACTCTGCACCACTCAAGACAAAATTAAGCTTTTTTTTTCTTGCTGAGCTGTTGGTGGCTTGGCAGTTTCCAATAAGGGCAAGGCTTAAATGATTGAAATAGGGTAGATGAAATACGGTCAATATACGTCAGATGGTGTTTGTCAGCATCTACAGACACGACGCGTTGCGACGATGTATATATTTGATCTCCTGGTGTTCCAGTAATAGAACCCCCGATTAATGCATTAGCTGCATTCAGTTCGGCAGTACTGAACAAAGCCTGGATTTCAAATTCCACTCTATCAAATCAATCAGGTGCCTCAAGATGCATAGGAACTCTGGGACATTTATCATTCATCTTGATGTTGACTCTGGACAAATGTGTCTTTCTCGCGAAGCCTCATGGTGCGAACGTGGGCCCGGTTAACCATTGCACTAACTAACAGTGATGGTATTTGCGAACTTGCAAAGGTTACTGATGGCTATACAGGATATACAGGTCTACCTACTTACCTTACTGAACTCCTAGGACTCATCGATTCTCATTAAACAAAAGGAAAAAAAAAAAAAGAAAAGAATTCAGCATGCATGTATGTACTCTCCTATCGTCAAATAGATTGCAGTGATTAGATTCCAGCGAAGATGATACAGATAATAATAATAAAACCCTGATAGAGACCCTGTACTCGTAGATCGTTGGCTTCCAACTAACTCATGATTCTATAAATAGGTTATTTGTATCGTAATATTGTTAAAGAATATAGCACCACGTTCTTACCAAAGGCATATGATGCTTCTTAACCCATATCCACTCCCTACAGCCCAATTGTATCAGTTATGTACAACTATTCAAATATATACAAGCACAAGACCCCTGCTAAGATCTTCTAGCAATGTTCATCTCCTCCCTGATAACCTCGTTTCTTGCATTCAAACTTCTCTCTTCAAACTTTAATCTTTCACCAGTCAACTGTTCCTCAACCTCAACCAAACCAGGTTTAGCATTGATCTTACCAAACAAAGCATCCTGTAGAATAGGAGTGTAAGAACGAGTTTCGTCATTTGGCTTGTAGAAATTGTTTGGTCTTTGGTCTTTAAATGCTACCTCAATAGCCTTCTCCAAACCGGCCTCATCAACAACATACTTT
Source organism: Barnettozyma californica (assembly GCA_023627795.1). NCBI lineage: Eukaryota > Fungi > Ascomycota > Saccharomycetes > Phaffomycetales > Phaffomycetaceae > Barnettozyma > Barnettozyma californica. Next base: position 1,039,696 of record JAMAIE010000002.1, on the reverse strand, counting down.
TCAGCTTGATAGTAAAGTTCAAGCAGATTGATTGCACGGTTCGTTTCCCCCACAAGTTTGTTATTTAGTCTGTTAGCTGTTCTCTTGGCTTGTAGAATCTCCTTCTCCTCCTCGGTTCTTTGCCTCATTAATGGACCCTCCAGTAGATTATTTATAGTTGGTAGTGTCAATTTTGTGGCTTCTGAGATCTCATGTACTTGTTCACTCTTTCTCTTCTCTTCAGCAATTCGTCTGTTCTCCTTCTTAATGGCTTGGGATTCTAGCTTGGCTTCCTCAGCTTTCAATGATTCGATGTAGTATTCACGACGAAGAGCAGCCTTAGAAAACTTCTCCTTCTGAGCTTCAGTCAACTTTTTCAAGTCAGGAATTTGCTTTGGTTCCTTAACTGTATCATGAATCAAGGCCTCAACAGACTTCACCTCAGGTAGTGGTTGTTCACGGCTAGTGCCTCTTGGATGTGGAACACCTTCAGCGTAACCAGCATTAGGATTAGCTGGTCTCACTAGCGGCTTCAGAGGTTTCTTCAGGATGTTACGTATAACTGGAAGTGTACCAGACTTGTACCCGAACTTAGCTGCGCCCTTACCCATTTTGAAGTAGTGGTTTGATTGTTACTCCACAACCACTCTCTGCTATAGAATTTTTCATGTTGTGTTGGTTTTTTTCGAAAAACATCTCAACCGGGTAACTACACTTTGAGTGATCAAATCAGGAACTTTTCGCGAATATGTGACCTTTAACAAAAGCACCTTCCGTCAAACAACAGTTACTATCTGACTCAGATCATGAGGGTTGAACCCTCAGTCTCAAAGGACACTTTGAAACATATTGGGCATCTGATTCAAAAACGTCGAAGATTGCACCAAACTCGTAGTCTCCAGTTTCCAGCGCAACACAACCAACTTGAAATTCATAAGCTTTCCCAGCTAAGATTTCGTGAGGGACAACTTGTTGAAGAACACCATTATAAAGGAGTCGCTTTTCAATAGAGCCATGGGTTAAAGAAACTGGAACACTTCTCAATATACCTTTGATAGGAGTTGTGGAGTTGTTTGTAACTTTGACATTTACAGTAAAGAAAGCCTCTGTTGAGATGCAACGGAAATGTCCTGATACCACGTGTGGCGCACCGCTCATAAAAACTTCCACAACAACGTCATCAAGTGAAAGAAGGTTAAGCATCTTCTGTGTAATTCTCATACCTCTGAACTCAACATTACCAGTTTCATCCTCAACTTTCCAGGTTCCTTTGATGTTATTAAGAATTTCCTGTCTGTACCAAAACACTTTCCTCAAGAAAGTATCCTGAGCCTTAGTTGTCGGAGCAACCTTGTACTGCTTATTCAATAAGCTGGGAATCTTGAGAAGCTCCTTCTCCTTATTTAATCTGAAGCGCTTTATAGGAAGAACACACCTCTTTGTTTCAAGTGGAATAATAGTGATATTCACCTTGTAACTAAATAGTTCAATTTCGATCTCGATTGATTTGTTGGAAATGTTCCTCAAGTCAATGATGAATAACACATCGTCATTCCCGCTAATTGATTTCCATTTTTTCAGTTCTGGAAATGAGTTCTCTGAATTGTTCAAAGGAATAACATCACAACTAGCCAGTTCTATGCAGTTTGTCACTGACAATGGTAGCTGGATGACGAGTCTTTTAGAATAGACTTCTAGAGCGTTCTCAACTTTATTACCATAATCAACAATGAAGTTGATCTTATTCAAACCTCGCTTACCCAAAATCTCAAGCTCCAAGTCGACTTCCTCAAAGGCCTTGATCTCGGTTATTTCCTTAGAAACCGTGATAGAACTCTTTAATAAGAAGTACTCAACCTCATTGATCTCATTCATTGTCAATGACTTATCTTCTAATGCTATCTTCAATGGACCCTCAGTCGAATCCCAATTCGAAAATTTTAAAAAATTGATTGGGACATTGGTAGTATTCTGCAATTTTAGTGTTAGTGAAGTCTTCCCTCCTTCCAGCAACATTATGGTATCTACTGAGGAAATGAGCTGCAGTGATGGTTGGCTCTGAACAATATTGACTTTCAAAGAGTCTAATTCAGCCTTTTCAGTGATAATGTGTTTAGAGAGGTTCTCTTTGAAATCAAAAAGGACTCCACCCTGTTTGTCATGCTGATCGACCTTCAATTTCCTCAGAATATCAGGTTTCAAGGATCGAATAATATAAAAGTTATGCGGAGAGTACTCCAAAATCTTTAAATTGATATAATCAATATCATTTATCCCTGTGACTATTGGTCTAACTGGAATTTGGATATTTTGTAACCGCTTTCCTGGAATACTGAAGTTCTTTTTCAGAACTTCAAACCCTGAGATCTTGATATCATTGATATCCAAAGTGAATGCAAACGGATTTTGAACTGTTATCACCAGTTCTGAGATCTCACCTTGTACCAGAACTGGAATCTCGGTTTCTTTGGGTTTCACCGCATATGGGTTATATATGAATGGATCACGACGCAGTTTCCCATCAGAATTGGGAACTATTTCTTTTTGCAATTGACACGAAACATTAAGTAGCTTCAAACCCCTAATGATGAAAGGATCAAAGAAAAGTGCTTCTGCGTTTGGGTTGTCCTTCAAAAGGCCTCTCAAACCACTGAGAATAGTCAACTGTTCGTTATCCGTCAAGGAGCTGAGGTATTTTGCCAAAAGCAAAGACTTAAGAAGTACTGATCCCCTCCATTCACCAATCTTATCACAAAGGGAAGAGCATAACTGAATAATCGATTTATGAACTTTGATCCATTGTGGTTTGGGGTGCGGATTCCAATTCACCCCATAAATGCTCAACAGCGAATTTAACAGAGAATTCACATCATTCACTGAAGAGTTGGATTCAGACAATTCAGGAATAAGTCTCAAGATTAAGGATCTGATAATAAATGCACGCTTTCTCTCATATGACAAATCTTGATATATAGTAGACAAGGCTGAATAGATCTTCACTTGTGACAATAAGCCCAGTGATTGAAATTTAATTTGGAAAAGCTTGTTTGATAGTTTGAGGATATTCCCACGCTCGAATATTTGTGATTGACATGTTATTGTAGAACTGGGGTTAATCTTCTTTCCATGGATTACATTGTCAAACAGTTGGCCTCCCATCAAGTTCTCTGATAGATATAACAGAGTCATGAACTTCAGGAATCTTAATAATGTATCACAATAAACCTCATTGGGAACATAGTCATCAGCGTCATTTCGTGACTTCTCAAAGTAATCAATGACTTTGGTCATAATCTGATAAATCAGATCTTGAGTTGATGAGCTCATAAGAGCCTCAACATTTCCGCCTATGAATGATGACACTGATGAACGTGGTGAGGTTATTGGAGTGGGGTTATCCAAGGAAATATTGGGGTCCACAGTGAGCTTCTGCTGTTGCTGTTGTTGCCGGAGAATCTTGGTTAGTGTGGGATTCAATTCAAACGATGAGTCAACGTAGGAATGCATTAGAATCGTGACGGCAATGCCTTCTAGAGCAGATCCAAGCCATAAATAATCATAGCAACCCTTGTGTAATATAATAGCTTCATGAAACTGAGTAAGTGCCGCCTGGTAATTACCCGCCAATAGATATAAATTACCCAGAATCTTCAGTTGACGACCCCTCACTCGCGACTCGTTAGTATTGGACAATGACAATTTTGATAAGGATGGATCACTAAGATTTAAGCCACTACTGATTCTCTTTTGTTTTGAGATAAATCGTTGCGGATCAGAACCACTCATAGACCCGGGTGATCGTAGAGTAAGGTACTGAAACGAATGATGGTATTCTGTCAACTCTTGGAGAAAGAGTCTGGAAATCTCACACATGGTGGTTTCCATATTAATCTCAGGGTAGTTAAATACATCAGGAACCTTCGTACTTTCTGAATCAAATGAAATGGCTGTATGTACTAGGATTGACTTGTATGTCCTTCTCAATTCCTCCATATGGTTTGGTGTTACTTCAGCAGTTGCTAGTCCAATCACGATAAAATGTTTTCTATAAGGTTCAAAATCCTGTAGAAATAGGGTTTCTGTGTCTGATTGAGTCAACTGAAAGTCATAGATGATTCTTCCTTGAGGAAATGCTTGTGGGTTGAACATTCTGGACTTCGTCCCAGTGATATCAACTAATCTGACCTCATTGGAAGCTCGAAGTAACTCTGAGCATCTCTGGAATTCATCATGTGAAGTATTGCCAAGTGGAACAAGTAGAGCACGAACTCGCGCCGGTGCAGCAAAGGAATAACTGTCCATTTTGGCTGGCTTCACAGTCCAGTCTGAAAAATCGAAAAGTAAACAAGTCGTTTGAAAAACAAGAATTATCAAGGAATTTTGCCACCAATCCTAACAACTCCTACTATATACACAAAAAACAATCATAATGCCGGGCCTCAGCTTCGACAACTTTCAAAGAAACCAATATCTTGCAACAAAAGGCCATACAATGCCAACTGCAACTTCAACTGGTACCACCATTGTTGGTGTCAAGTTCGAGGGAGGCGTTGTCATTGCAGCTGATACAAGAGCCACTTCCGGTGACATTGTTGCAGACAAAAACTGTGAGAAACTTCATAGGTTAGCACCAAAGATCTGGTGTGCCGGTGCTGGTACAGCTGCAGACACAGAGATGGTTACGCAATTGATCGCGTCGAACCTTGAGCTCCACTCTCTAAGCACTGGGCGGGAACCTAGAGTTGTCACTTCTTTGACTCACTTGAAGCAACATCTGTTCAAATACCAGGGTCACATTGGTGCATATTTGATTGTCGCCGGTGTTGATCCAACCGGTGCCCATCTGTTCTCTGTTCAAGCACACGGGTCAACCGACGTCGGCTATTACCAATCTTTAGGATCAGGTTCCCTAGCTGCTATGGCAATCCTTGAAAAGGACTGGCACAAGGACATTACCAAGGAGGAAGCTGTCAAACTTGCAGCTGATGCAATTGAAGCTGGTATTTGGAACGATTTGGGTTCTGGTTCAAATGTCGATATCTGTGTTATGGAGGTTGGTAAAGATGCCCAGTTGCACAGAAATTACATCACTCCAAACATTAGGGCACCAAAGGAGAGATCATACAAGTTCCCAAGAGGTACAACAGCTATTCTCAAAGAATCTATCACCAAAAGAGTTGAGGTTGTTGAAGAACTGGTGTATGGTGGACATGATGCCATGGAGATTGATGTGAACTAGATTTCGCTCCTTAAAACTTTAAATTAATGTACAGTACTGTTATGACACTATGGAGTATCTTCTATATACCATGAAAGCGTAGTTCTTAATTATAGGGAACTTTACTTCGTAGTGGTGTTGTTAACTTTGACCAATTCCTTGAGGGCAATGTTCGTGCCCTCCACAATCGCAACGTGCTCAAGTTTATGCACTTTCTCCTCATACTCCTCCAAAGTTTCACCCTTCACAATCTCAATATCTTTCACTAACAGTGGTTCACCAGCATCAACTTGCTGGATAACCTTATGAATCATAACACCACCCTTTTCAATCTCACCATCTTGACCAGCTTTCCATGCTCTGTCAATTGCGTGAGTGCCATCAAACGCACCTGGTAAAGCAGGATGCAGATTAATGATATGAATACCTTCATCTTCCAAAGGTGAAAGAAAGTCAGGAGATAGAATCAACATCCAGCCAGCACACACTATTAAATCTGGTTTGACGTGGTCCTTTGGCAACTCATCAGAATTTTCACCCTCAACTGAGCCGTATATAATCAAGTTTGCAAGGTCCTTGTTGAACTTTCTTCTTAGTTGGGGACGATCTGATTTTGGTCTATCAGCATAGTAGGTCTTTAGTTGATGTATCTTGGTATCAATGTTGGCCTTGGAGGCCCTCTCTAGTCCGTAAGCAGTTGCGGACGAGGAAATGACTTGAATAATCTCTGCATCGATAGTCTTATCAGCGACAGCATCGATTATAGCCTGAAGGTTCGAGCCGTTACCCGAAATAAGGACTGTAATCTTTGGTTGACTCATGCTAGCAATGAAAGTGACTCTAGAGAGATATATCACTGTTGTTGTGAAGAATTTGGTGTCATCACTAATTTTGATTAAAAAATCGCGACTAGTAAGTGACTCTGTTCAAACTACCCTAACAATGGCAAAGCGCATCGTCAATCCTGGTTGGGTTGAGCTATCTACGAAGAGTAAAATATCAACAATTTATTAGCCGATATACTCTATAAATCCATCACACTATCATAATTTAAATAAGACATAATAAGCCCCACACTAATCTTGTTCCAAGTTCTTAATAACTTGTTCAGTGAAGTGCTTGGTGGAAGCACTACCCTTCAAGTCACCAGTTCTGTTCTCTGGACCAGAGGCAATGGTCTCCAAAACAGCCTTTTGAATCTTGTTACCATACTTTTCCAACCCCATGTGCTGCAACATCATAACGGAGGACAACAACAAAGCTGTTGGGTTAGCCTTGTTTTGACCGGCAATATCTGGAGCGGAACCGTGGACAGCCTCAAAGATAGAGACCTTGTCACCCATGTTACCAGATGGCGTTAGACCCAAACCACCAATCAAACCAGAGGCCAAATCGGACATAATGTCACCGTACAAGTTTGGCATAACCATGACAACATCAGAGTACTTTGATGGGTCCTCTACCAACTTCAAGGAGGTGTTGTCGATCAACTCAAAGTCAACAGACACATCTGGGAATTGCTTAGCAATGTCCTTGGCTGTCTCGACGAACAAACCGTCTGAGAGCTTCATGATGGTGGCTTTGTGAACAACCAAAATCTTCTTCTTGTTAATAGCTCTGGCGTATTCGAAAGCGTATTTGATGACCTTTTCAGAAGCCTCTCTGGTGATCAACTTGATGGATTGGACAACACCTGGAACTACGGTGTGCTCAATACCAGAGTACTCACCCTCAGTGTTCTCTCTGATCAAAACGGTGTCAACATTTTCGTATGGAGTAGCATAACCAACAATAGATTTAGCTGGTCTGACATTAGCGAACAAGGAGAAGGTCTTTCTCAAAGTCAAGTTCAACGATCTGTGACCCTTGCCGACTGGAGTGGCTAGCGGACCCTTCAAGGCAACCAAGTTCTTGTTGATAGAGTCAATAGCAGCTTGTGGAATGGCTGTATTGTTGTTCACCAAGATTGGAGTTACATCACAATATTCCCATTCGATTGGAACATTAGCAGCCTTGTAAATGTCCTTAACGGCTTGGGAGATCTCGACACCAATACCATCACCCTCAATAAAAGAAACAACGTAGTTACCGTTGGCGTTCTTTTGGCCGTTGAACTTAGCCACTTTTGTGGAGTATAATCTAGCACTGGAAATGGAGGATCTGAAGATTCTAGTGGATAACATTGTGAATATGAACTTAGCTGTGACTTTTAACGGACACTTAACTCGATGCGTAGTTAAAAACAAATTTTTTGAAAGGCTCCTCTCATGATGGAAAAACCCACCTGTTGCACCATCGGCACCGAAGTTTTGCTGCAGTCTGTGAGTATCGGAAAAACAGGATATTTCCGAGGGTTCGGCGAAACTCGCAAAAGCTCATGTGACATGAAATCAGGGCTTCATAACACCGCGAAACATACCGAATTTTCTCAAGGTTAGAGCGGCATTATTTCCTTTGATCTCTTGAAGACATTAACCACGGGAACCCAGCGCTTAATCAGTTCAAACTATTCGAAATCGATACGCACTTTGTGATAATTGCAGAAGATAGGATGCCCACTCAATTCTTTAAAGACGTCCACTCCGGTCTCAGCAATAAGTTCACATCGAGAACCATCGCTCTCCAGGTAAACAATACTAGGGAAAAGGATGACTCTAGTGACTCTATCGCAGGTCCGGGTTCGCCAATGTCAGCCAATGCGGCTCATAGCTCTTCATTTACGTCTGTAGGATCTTTCTCCAAAATTTTTGGTGAATGTGATCACAGCGGCAAAGGCTCCAGTGGGTCATTGAAGGAACTTGAATTGGGTGATCCTTCATCCATTGATGAAATTGTACCAGGATCCAAAGCAAGCACACAGAAAATTTACACAAACCCTAATTCTGATGAGAAAGATGAAGATGATGAGGTACAGATAACTGAAGTTCGTGAAGTTTCGCGCCCTGATGCGGGCACGTTGGGCGGTTTCCCTGGGTACAGGCGCCATCATTTTGGAATGCACAGGTTTGGCAATGAAGAACCAAGCGATCTATCAGATGTCTCAATGGATTATGGTGATACTAATGACCAATCATCTGGTGATCTCATGATGGAGGCTCTTTTCAAATCTCAAAAATACACAACCGTCTTGAAGAAAAACCTTGAAGCGGCCAATGCTAAAGTTGTCAGTCAAGATCTACAGATCTCGAAAGGTCACCGAAAGATCCATGAATTGAAAGATTTATTCCGCAGATTAAAGGATAACTTGGCTTTATTAGAACAAAAATCGTCTGAGATGAAGGACTCCAGATCCTCAGATAATGAAACCATTATCACTCTAAAAGAGGAACTTAAGTCAATATCTGAAGTGTTAAGCACATACAAACGTGAGGTCAGTTTGTTTAAGAAACAAATTGATCAGTTGAAAAAAATCAAAGTTTCCACTTCATATGAAATTGAGAAAAGTATGCTCAATACCAGTTTTTTTTTGTTCGATTTCGAAGTTGCTACTAACGAGACTAGGAAATAAAGATATTTCAGTACTACAAAAGCGTTTGGATGAGAAGTCAGGTTTGTTATCGGAACAGAAAATCAAAACGCTTGATTTGGAAAAGCTTCTAGAAGCGAGCCGCAAACAATATGATGAGAGCATCTCCAAGATCATGAATTCATCAATTGAGTTTCAAACCTCATTCACTCAAAAGATGGATACATCCTACCAAGAGTTAACACACTCAATCCACCAGATTTTCAGAGATGACACTTCAAGCATAATTGCGAAGACTGAAAAGAACATTGATACCAAAATTGAGGGCTTGGGAAAATCGTATCGATTAATACCGATCATTAGTTCACTGTAAGATCATGGTCAATTCTAACACTCTACAGATTCTCCGAAACACTACAGTTGTCATGCACATCTCTGTCAAAACAAGTTCTTGAATCAGTTAAGGAGTCTTCTGAGTGCATCTCTTCGCTTCTTCAAAGAGATAATGATCTAGCCTGTCAGTCATTGAATGAAATCAAAGAGAATCAAAACTCTGCTATTTCTGACTTGAATAAGATAGGTCAGCTCGTACAGAAGACTGATATAACGATTTCTGACAAGAAGTTGATAACGGAGAGCTTCCAGACAGTGATTGGACCTGTGGAGGTAAGAATTGACGAGCTTGGTAAGGCTATCAAGGATAAACATGATCTTACCTTGACTATTGAGCAGTTACGTAATGCTAATAAGGATCTGGAATTAGATGCTGTTACTAATAAGGGTAAGATCGAAGAAATGGAGACAACCATTCTCCTTAATCAAACTACCATCGATGACTGTGAAACCAGAATTGGGGAGCTCAAGACCCAATGTGAATCATACGTCTCTGAAATGAATCAATTGAAGGACACTATCGCCAGTGGCAAGATTAAACTGAAGGAATCAGAAGAAGAAATTGTTCATTGTAAGGCAGAATGTCAGAAAAAATTGGAGACACAGCTTAACTCTTATCACATTGTCTGTAAAGAGCGGGATGAATCGCAGTATCAACTAAACAAGCAACAGAAAGAAATGGAGGAATTAATAAAGATTCAAACATTTCAGATTGACAGTTTGAGAAAACAAAATTCAAGCCTATACGCTGAAATTGAGAAGGTCACGAAGACTACAGACCATCAGAAAGAATTGTTGAACGGAACCAAGAAGGAAAATGTAGAGCTTAAGCAGCAGATTGAGGCTCTTAATGCCCAACAGGATCAAGCTATTGGATTCAATCTTCACTCTAGTACACCATCCAGAACTCTAAAAAGATCCTCCACTTCCAGAAAACGTGGATTGAGGCCTGTTAAAGAACCTGAAACCAAAGATCATAACCTCAGTGACTTGCTCAACGACTCAATGATCGACATCTCCCTCGATTTTAAGCCAACCACTATTACTAAGACCACTTCAATTAAAACAAAAAACGAGAAGTCAACAGCAGCCCAATCTTCAGCAAAGTCAAAACTAGCACCACCTGCCAAACGAAAGAAGCTGTTCGAAGACCATATGAATGTCGTAGACGACTTCGACCTTGATGACGAGCTATCCGAGCTGCCGATAATATCCAGAAGATACACCAAAAAAAATAAGAACTGAGGGAAAACCTCAACATCCCTACTAAGTGTAATCAATTCCTATTTTCCTATTTAAATGGTCATGCTTATAATTGAACTGTAGTTTAGTTTTACTTATTTATCTCTTCCACAATCTTATCTGCGTCCAAATAATGCATAAATTTCACTGGTACATCTTGCGATTTTCTATCCAAGTGCAGCACAGGGACATCAAAACAATAAGCATCCCACCACTCCTTGTTCATAGGGTCAGTGATGTCCACGTACTGGAAAGAGATCTTCTTCTTCAAGTTGTCACTTGTACGGACCTCATCACATACTACTTTTGCCTTATCGCATAGACTGCACCCTGTTTTTGCATAAAGCGTTAACATGATCTTTGATGAGAGCAGTTGCGATGAGTTGCTGAAAAGTCGATGCTGTTTGAATCCAGCTAGTGGCATCATGAGAAGTTGATTTGCCAATCGAGTAGTTGAGCTCAGCATGTTCCGTTCAATGGTCAAATTAGTGTATAATCCATCCCCATAATTTTGTAGGTTTTTTTTTTTTGATTTAGTGTTTTTGTTGGGGACAAGTGATCATCAAAGTTGAGTGGTACATCAGTGGGCTGTCCCAAGCTTTGTCTCGCGGAAGTACATTAAATCCTAAATAAAACTTTTATTCTATTTCCATGACCCAGGTCTTGCCATATCTTTAGGTGTATTGGGATAAACTGTCAAAGTTTGTGTCAGACTGGAATCTTGAGGCACCTCTTTATCTCTCCACAAGTACTGAATATTTTCATTCTTGGACAATGCAATACTGTAAACCTTTTTGCAGTAATCTTTAATATGATAATCTCTGTTGTCTCCCCAAAGAGCATATCTGATTAAATATTTCAATGCGATATTTTCCGTCTGGAAGAGACTTTCTTCACAGCATTCTGAATGAGCCGCCACCAAAGACTGGAGTAGATCATAGAAAAGCCTTCTAGTGACGTTATGCACTGATACCTCATTTGCTTGTGATAAAAGCTTGATCACTTCTAATACATCGGCACAGTGAGTATGCTTGACCAATCTCTTCACCAAAAATGTCACCTTACTCTTGATCAAGTTCAAGGTATCCATTTCCACGTCCAAAATGGAGAATCCCAACTGCAAGTTAACCAAATACCTTAGAATTGCATGTCTTGGTTGGACTTCAGGCTTGAAATTACCCTTCCAGGTCATGAATTGTCGCACAACATCTTTCGGTGGGCTCATTGCAAAGAACCAATGGCAAAAGCAGTATTGAAGTACCATTTGGATTAAATATCTTGCAAAATACGAGTTAGAATCATTAAGAAGCTCAAATATTAGCCCACTATCAATTAATTCATCCATAAACAGGTTGAACTGTTTCAAAAAAATGATAGGATTCCGGCCTTCAACACAATCACTAGCAATCACAACCAATCTGAAAACCTGTATTAGCTTAGAACTCTTATCGAGATGTTCGTCAGTAATGGTCTTTCTGATCTCGGCAACAGTTTTCTCAGCTGTCCTTCCAGATGTAAAGTCAATTGGTGTAAACTGACAAGTAAAGTTCAACACGCCCTCTATTTGCAGCTGGTCCTTATCATCTCGTACTATGGTAAGTGGAGCACCATCATATTCAGCTGGCCTCATCGCCAACAACTGCTTTATATCATAAATATTTGTCAACCTCATGGAATCCACCGGCCCAAGAAATCCATCTGGTGACTCATGTTCGTCATTTCTTGTATCAGCAGAAGCATCTACAATATCCAATGGGGTGTAGAGTGGTTCATTGAAGCTTTCAATATCATTGCCCTCATCTGCTGTTACAGTGCTGTCTCTGTGACCTCTCTGTTTTTTCGAAATGAGATCAGCTGGATTACGTAGCTTACTGACAATATTTTTGTTAGCCTTGGGATCTTGATCAATGGTAATAGCTGAGTTAGTAGACCAGTTAGTTCCACTTGAGTAGAGCTTCTTCCTGATTCTCAAAGAGTATAAGTATTCCCGCAAACTGAAACAAATAAATGTGAAAAGAGTGTAAACAATAACCATCGCACCAAAAATGTAAAGTGTCTCAAGTAATGGGTCAAACCTTGAATGTGTTGGTGGTGGTGATTTGTACCCCGTTGTGTCCTCAAAGTACCCGAGATGGTAAGCATCTGAATTCACACCAGGAATCCCTCGTTTGTTCAAACCTAATGGCAATCTCATGGTTGATCTCTTGTATTGGAATCCGGTAAATGAAGAATATGGGATAATCTGTTGATTCAGCTATGCTTTTGTGAACCACAGCATGTTTTCACAAAACTCACCAAAAATCAGTCAGGTGAAGAATTGTGGGTTTGTGTTGTCAAATTGTGGTTTAAGACTTCTCACCACCCACTACATGGTGAATAAATAGCTCTAGCCGAAATGAAACAAAGCGTATAGCATGGACTCACCTAGGCACATTGTAGAGTAAATAAAATTGTGGACTTGAAAGGTACAAATAAGTTCCTCAAGGCACATGGATCTCTCAAAATTCCATGATCGAACCTACAAATAATTCTAATCTCCATCAAATAGAGGAGAAATTGGATATGTCTCGCTAACTTCGGAGTCTCGGTAGTCAGTGATCATTAAACGGCGCCATTATAACCAGAGTTTCGTAATTCGGGAAGACTATAAGACCTCTTTTCTTTGTCTGAAACTCACTAACCGCGTTATCCTCGCCGGTTCAACACATTTTTGAACCGATAATTGCGATGATGAACTAAATTATTTGCACTGGCTATTTCCTGACCTGACTCAGTTAATACTATGATGAAGAGTGATTCAGCCACAATTAATTAAAACTCTCAATCCTGATGTTCCGGTTGCTAGATACACCAATCCAACAGTTAATACTGAGGGAAAGCTCGGGTGAAGTATGGAACATAGCTCTTATGATTGTATTCACATATTAATATGTCAATGACTGTTTCTTTTACTTTACATACTACAGGTTTGGGTAAGCGTGTGGCTATTCATGATGTACATATCAGCCACCTTCGGAAGTCATGATTTACCTGGTGATCACATAGTAGATTACAATGACTTAATTACTTCTACAATATCAGAATTTTTCTATAACCCTTTCCTACTCTTCGTACTATGGCGGTTTAAGGCAGACAGGTGGTTTGACACATTTTTTCCAACCCGCGCCACAATTTTTTTTATCTCCACTTAGCCACACCATTGACATGTCCAAGACCTCTCGCCCAGTAACCGTTAGAATGTCTTAGTTTGTACCAAGAATTTGGATTCTACTCTTTTTAGGAGTGTATTAGAGTCAGATACAGATAGTGTGTACACAGTTATTGTCTCTCCCTTCTTTGGTGAAACTCTTACAACACAGGAAATCAATGATGCATACACAATAACTTTTTAGCCTCATTAGCTCCACAGTTTGTTTCACAATTCAGATCACTTACATACAACGTCTGTGGCTCACAGAGAATCAGCCACCATGAATAATCAGCCACCATGAACCATCCAGCACAAGATATAAAAGACCACGATATGATTCTTATTCAAGATCACTCGTCCTATTAGCTATTCAAACAAAGTAAGCAGGCGATGCCATTCAGTGACTGGATAAGAGAAAAGAAACCCACAATCCAACGGGAGCTCGTTAGTAGTACTAATTCCTCTATCGTAAGAAACGAGAAGAACGACGGTGCTCAAAATGTTGTTGAACTCGACGATGTCGAATCCTTGAGCACTTCATTGAACAGTGACAATCATATCTTCAAAGACCCAAAGATCGCAGAGTTCTATAGAAATAGATACGAAGAGGTCAATTATGAGTGCAAAGATCATTTTGATCCTGATTTTACCTGGACAGCTAAGGAAGAGAGCAGAGTTGTCTGGAAATGTGACTGGAGAGTCACACTTTGGGCTTACATTATGTTCACTGCTTTGGATTTTGATAGATCTAACATTGCACAAGCATTATCAGATAACCTGCTTGATGACCTGGGGTTAACTACCAACGATTACAACATTGCCAATACAATCAATTTAGTTTGTTTTCTCTTTGCAGAGTTGCCTTCTCAGCTGATCTCCAAGAAACTTGGAGCTGATATCTGGATCCCAACACAGTTGATTCTTTGGAGTGCTGTATCTATTTGCCAGGCTGCCATTACCAACAAGGCGGGGTTCTTTGTTACTAGAGCTCTGATTGGTTTGTTTCAAGGTGGATTTATTTGTGATACCTGTTTATGGATGACCTATTTCTACACGACAAAAGAGCTGCCATTCAGAGTGTCTTTGTTCTACATTGCCAATCCACTAACATCCGTCCTTAGTGCTCTGCTTGGCTTTGCCCTCTTGAGAATCAAAAGCAATGCTCTACCCCATGGCTGGCAATGGGTGTTTCTGCTAGAAGGTATCTTCACTTTTATTGTTGGTGTTGCCTCATACTTCCTTATGCCTGCCAGTGCAGTACAAACCAAAACATGGTATAGACCAAAAGGTTGGTTTACTGATAGAGAGGAGAAGATTGTTGTCAATAGAATTCTTAGGGATGAGCCTACTAAGGGAGATATGAACAACAGAGAGCCTGTCTCCATTAAAGAATTACTTGTGGCAATTACTGACTATGATCTGCTGCCAATCTACATCGTCCGGTTTTTTGCAGATCTCTGCACAGCACCAGTTGGTAACTATCTGACTCTTACTTTGAGAAAACTGGGATTCAATCCGTTCAACACTAACCTGTTGACCATTCCGAAAAATATTCTCAGTCTGCTTTCAATGTTAGTATTTGGCTATTTGAGTGAAGTTTTCAACTCTAGGGCATTAATGCTAGGTTCAATCGCCCTTTGGACCCTTATTTTCCTTATTCCATTGAGATACTGGCCTGGATCACAAATAGATGTTTGGCCAACGTATGCTATTCTCACACTACTACTGGGCTACTCTCCTTCTTGGCCTGTATCTATCAGTTGGTGTTCTGCAAACTCCAACTCTGTGAGAAATAGAGCTGTGAGCTCAGCAATTGTGAACATTTTCTCCCAGGCGGCAGGTATTGCAGGATCCAATATCTATAGATCAGATGACAAGCCACTGTACCATCGTGGTAACCGTGACTTGATTATCATATCTGCTGTTGGTGTCGGTATATCGCTGTTTGTTAGACAGTACTACATTTTTAGAAACAATCAAAAGACGAGGGCTTGGGAAGCATTATCTGACGAAGAAAGAGATAACTATTTGTTTGAAACAGATCATGACTCTAACAAGAGATTGGACTTCAGATTCTCCTACTAGTTGAGATGCCATTAATTTCCTGATTATACACATTTAAGTTTTACCTTCACGTACTCTTTGTTAACTATCCAGTCTCAAATCAGCAACAATCTACCGAATATACTGTGTAGCTAGTTCGAGTTCGGAGTATCGTCCTTTTCGTTCAAACCAAACAAGAAACGGCACATCATTGTAAACCCTAACAGGAAGCTGAAAACTGTTTAGATAATAAGGACACAACGAGGCAATCAGAAGGTACACTCTAACATCAAAATCCGCGATAGTTTAGTGGCTAGAATCACCGCTTGTCGAGTTCTTCTGAATTTGCAATACGTGGTAGACCGGGGTTCAATTCCCCGTCGCGGAGTACTTTTTTGTGTTTTTTTTTCCTCAAACTAAAAGATTTAGAACTAGGAATCAATTACGTAACCTAAACACATTGTTTACAAAACTCTTTGGACCCACTACAGTGCACAACACAGATCAGAAATAAATTTCTGAATAATAAAGAAGTCTACACAGTAGACAGGCTTAAACCTACCCAGGCTTGCTAATCTGAACAAGAGTGAAAGACTGTAGATCATTTGCCAAAGTCTCAGATCTTGGATCTGAAAAACCTCACAGGATGCATCATCGCTACTCGCAAACGCCCAACACCCCCAGCCCATTTCCCAGAACCTGCTCTTCAAGTGAGCTCCGAATCGGTTCAGTAGTTGTGCTTCCTAAACTTGGACGTGCCGTACTCAAATTCATAGGCTCTGTGGAGGGTAAGAATGGTAAGTATGCAGGGGTGGAGCTTCTTGGTGACGCCGCCTCTCAAGGAAAGAACAGTGGTGATGTGAATGGTGTACAGTATTTCCAAACCAAGCAGGAAGGTGCTGGTCTTTTTATGAGCTATGATAAGTTTGTTTCATCCATTGAGTATGTCGAGTCCCCCATCAACAAGAGATTGTCGTTACTCAGCCCAAAAGGTGTTAAATTCAATCAAACTCCTGTTCGGGCATCAATGGCTGGAAGTATCGCGCCTCCTGTGCTATCATCACTAAATTCGTCGAGGAGATCGACAATTGCATCGACCATCACCACGGCAAATTCGAAGCCTCCATCGTTGTCACTGGAACAGGAACTTCAGAAACTGAAATCATCCAAGACAGTCATTGAATCTGAAAGAAACGACCTAATCATACAAAATCAAGTTCTTAAAGAAGAGGTCGTGTCTTTGAAGCTTAAGAACGAAACAAATGAACAACTGGTGCATCAACTAGAACTCAAGTATGAAGAAAGCAGGTTGAATCTTGACAAGGCCAACGAGAAGTTGGTATTATTAGATGCAAAGTTGTTGAAACAAAAAAAGAATTATGAAGAGCAAAGAGATGAACTTCTTGAAGTTATTGATCAAGTTGAACAGAGAGTCAACGAAAACGAGAAGATCTACTTGACAGAATTGAAGAATCTTCAAGAACAGCTACTTGAGAAGCATAACAATGATGATACCACGAGTAGTGATTACTTGAAGCTACAAGACGAGCTTGTTGCTCTAAAAAATGAAAATCACAGACAAACAAATACAATTAAACAACTACAGCGTCAGATTGATGAAAATGAAGAGAAAATGGCGCTGTTTCGCCGAGAAAGCCATTCTCTAAAAGAGGACCACATTGAAGATCTTGAAAAAACTGGAAAAACACTCCATGACCAGCTTGAGCAGAACAAGCTTGAGCTGGAAAAGAAGAATAATGATATACTTCAGCTCAAAGCTGAGCTATCAACGCTGAAAGGACAAAAGAATGAGTGTGATGATCATGCTACAATACAAGACCTCAATAAAAAGATAAAAGATCTTGAGAGCAGCACTTCTAAAACCTCTGAATATGAAAAGACAGCAACGAAATTAAACAAGGAGATAGCTATTTTGGAAAAGAAGATAGCAAATATTAAGCCAGAAGATGCTGTGTTTGAACTTGAGTACAAGCTTGCTAACAAAGAGAAAATCATTGAAGAATTGAAACAAGAGCTTTTGCTCAACGAAGAGCCTGGGCCGCACGTTATTGATGATTCAAGCGAGGTTGCAGAATTGAAGTTAAAACTGAACGAGCTCCAAACTAAGATTAACTTGACACTCTCCAACGACTCTATGCAAAAATCTTCGAAGTCAAATTCTAAAGCAAATTGCACTGATTCGGACGTTGCTAATCTCAATGACACAATAGCTAAGAAAGAACTCGAGGTGAAAGCCTTGAATGAAGAGTTGCAAGCTTATAAGACTCAACAAGCGGCATCTGATTCAAGTCTCACTGACTTGAAGGATCAATTGGAAGAGTATAAGACTCTCCAAATGGAACTGAATGATGTGAGGAAAACAATGAAAGAGCAGAATGCAGAACTTGAGAAGTTGAATGCTGGTGACTACAGACTAAAGCAAATTGAACTTTCGAAGCTGCAAATCATGGTTTCCGAAAAGGATTTGGAACTTCGGAAGCTACAGACCGAGCTATCAAGTATAAACCAGACCTCTCCGAATGAAAAACAAAGACAAGATGAATTGGTTGAGAATCTCAGAACGGATAAGACGAAGCTTGAGGATGAATTGGCCTTAACTAAAACCGAGCTTCTGGTGTTACAGACCCAGACTACCGACACAGCCCCGTCAGAACTACTGGAAGAGAAGAATCTTGAGATTGAATTGCTGAAGGAAGAGTTGGAGACCCAAAAGTCGACCCAAAGGACAGACTTGGGAACTACAAACAGTGAGCTCCATATCCAAATTGAGCTGCTCAAAGACGAACTCAAGACTAGGCCATTGGCTTCCCAACTTCAAGAACTTAGATCGGAGATTGAACTCATTAGTGAACTTCGAAAAGCTGAAGTTCAATCTAAAGACAAGGAAATTAGTACTTTACAGGACAAGCTAAAAGCTTTGGGTACAGGATTGTCTTTCAGTCCTGAGAAACAATTGTCACCAACAACACTTTCCAATAAAACAGACAATCATAATTTCAGAAATTCTATAACAACTCAAAGTTCCTCAACAAGCCCTTTCAATGGGCACCGGCCTTCTGTGCTTTCTCAGGTTGTTGACGGAGAACTACAAGTCTATGTTCCGGAGACCAAAGATCCGGCTAGTGGCAGAGAATTATGGTGTGGCCTGTGTGAGAGGGATGGACATGACAGTATCGACTGTCCTTTTGAAAACGATATCTTTTGAAACAATACGTTTTGAAACAATAAACAGAGAGTTTACACAGTAGTTTTTGGAGCACCTATCACCCCTTTTCTTTTTAGCCAATTCCGACCTTAGAAATAATTGGTTACCGAGGATGTTTGCTGATATGAGTCAGGATCGATCGTTAAATAATGAATGTACTGATAATTGAAAAAAAAAAATACTCTATCTCCAACCCACAAAGACCCTTAATAAACAGGTGTAACTAAGAATGCCATTCCCAGTGCTTCCAGTGTTCAAGCCTAGTGTAGAACTAGCTGAGCGTCTAAGTGAACTAGCCATCGTTGGTCGTGTGCTGTTACAATTGCAAGACGAATCTGAGCTTGATGTTATCAAGTCACAATCTCCACTTTTGAAGAACAGTGAGGTGAACGTCGAGTTCAGCTCATCTGTCGATATTGCGAAGGTTATTGAACTACTAAACAATGGCGTTGCCAAGATAATTATTGCTTCTAACTTGTTTGAAGAATACATTGCAAGTGGTATCCCAGCTACTAGACTCGCCTTGAAGGTGTCTAATGTTTCAGAGATTGGAAGCTTCGAAGGTGTTAATAGCTTTGTCATCAAGTCAGATGGCTCTTCTTTGGATGAACTCAAAATTGCATCAAATAAAGGTGCTCGTGAGATCTTCATTGATTTGGAGTCGTCTCAACCAGCTGTTTTAAATTCATTGATCGCATCAGATTTGGTTCCAATTGTACCAGCTGGAGAATTAACTACTGAGAAGAACGTTGAAGGAAAGATCTCTGTTGCGGATCTGCTCATCAGCTCTTTGACCACCGACAGACCAGATGGTTTGTATGCTACATTGGTTACCGACATCTACAACCACTCCTTAGGTCTGGTGTACTCCTCTGAAGAATCCATCTCTGAGGCAATTAGAACCAAGACTGGTGTCTATCAATCTAGAAAACATGGTCTGTGGTATAAAGGTGCCACTTCTGGTGCTACTCAGGAACTTTTTAAGTTGGACAAGGATTGCGATTCTGACTGTTTGAAGTTCGTTGTGAAGCAGACTGGAATTGGCTTCTGTCACTTGGAACAAGACAGTTGTTTTGGTAACATTAGTGGTTTGTCTAGACTCGAGAAAACTCTATTTGACAGGTTAGAGAATGCACCAGAGGGCTCCTATACTAAAAGACTCTTTACTGATGAGAAACTCTTGGACGCTAAGATCAAGGAAGAAGCTGAAGAGTTGACTGAGGCCACTACTAAGGATGAAATCGCATGGGAGGCGGCTGACCTATTCTACTTTGCCTTGACCAGATGTGTGAAAAACGGCGTGAAGCTTGAGGATATTGAGAGAAACTTGGACTTGAAGGGTTTGAAGATCACCAGAAGACAAGGTGATGCCAAGCCAAAATTCCTCAAAGAGGAGACAAAACCAGCTCCAACTGCTGCTGCTGTTCCAGAAACTCCTGCTGATGAGAGGATTCTAATGGGTGTCATTGATACCACTACAGCTTCTCCAGAAGAGATTGCTAGTGTGCTGACAAGACCGGTTCAAAAGACTGCTGACATTATGAAGCTTGTTAACCCAATCATTGACTCTGTTCGTAATAAAGGTGACACTGCTCTATTGGAATTAACTGCCAAATTTGACGGTGTTAAGTTGGACACCCCAGTCCTCAAGGCGCCATTTGACCCAAAGCTCTATGAAATTAGCCAGGAGTTGAAGGATGCCATTGATTTATCCATTGAGAATGTCTACAAGTTCCACAAGGCCCAGTTGCAAACAGATACCTTGAGAGTCGAGACCCAGCCAGGCGTTGTGTGTTCTCGTTTCGCCAGACCTATTGACAGTGTTGGTCTATACGTGCCTGGTGGTACCGCTGTTTTGCCATCCACAGCTATCATGTTGGGGGTCCCAGCTCAGGTTGCTGGTTGTAAGGAGATCGTCATTGCCTCTCCTCCAAGAAAGGATGGTTCCTTGTCTCCAGAAGTTGTCTATGTCGCCAACAAGGTCGGTGCCAGTACTATTGTCCTAGCTGGTGGTGCTCAAGCTGTTGCATCAATGGCCTACGGTACTGAGAGTGTTCCAAAGGTTGATAAGATTTTGGGTCCTGGTAACCAGTTTGTTACTGCTGCTAAGATGTATATCCAGAATGACACTACAGCTCTATGCTCCATTGATATGCCAGCTGGTCCATCAGAGGTTCTTGTTGTTGCTGACGCCAAGGCTGACCCAGATTTCGTTGCCTCTGATCTGTTGTCTCAAGCCGAGCACGGTGTTGATTCTCAAGTGATCTTGATCGGTGTGGATCTATCTGATGATGAGTTGAAGGCTATTGAAGACGCTATTCACGAACAGGCTTTGAAGCTTCCAAGAGTTGACATCGTCCGCAAGTGTATCAAAAATTCTACTACTCTCCTTGTCAAGACCATGAAGGAAGCATTTGACTTGTCGAACCAATACGCTCCAGAACACTTGATTTTGCAAATCGAGAATGCTGCTTCGTATGTTGACTTGGTTGATCATGCTGGTTCTGTCTTTGTTGGTGCGTACTCTCCTGAGTCTTTAGGTGACTACTCCTCCGGTACGAATCACACGCTACCAACATACGGTTACGCTAGAATGTACAGTGGTGTCAACACTGCTACCTTCCAAAAGTTCTTGACGTCTCAAGATGTTACTCCAGAAGGTTTAGAGAACATTGGCAGAGCAGTCATGAGCATTGCCAAGGTGGAAGGTTTAGATGCTCACAGAAATGCTGTGAAGATTAGAATGGAAAAGTTGGGGTTGTTACCAGAAGGATTTGAGTAAATAACACACTATGAAATTTGGTTAGATAATATACATGTATTTAGTGAAAAAAAACAAGAAGTATATAACCCAACCCTACACCGACATCAGTTACAAAAAAAGACAGATCTAGATTCATCTAGCATACCAAAAAGTTATAATTTAAGCAAATTCTGCAAATCGCCAGTTGAGTTGATGGCCTGGAGGTCCGAGTTACCACCAATGTGTTTGCCCTCAATGAAAATGTTTGGGACTGTATTTTGACCTGTAATTTCTCTCAAGGCATCTTGAATCTGTTGGCCATCTGGTAGCTCATCCAACTGCAAAACCAATGGCTTGACACCCAAACTAGCAAAAGTACCAATAGTGGATCTGCAGTAAGGACAGTATGATTTAGAGGCGATAAAGATCTGGTTGGACTGGATCAACCCCTGGACTTTAGCAATAACTTCTTTCGATACCATTGGACGTGGTTTAGTAGACTTGACGAATCTGAAGAGGGCAAAGAGGAGTACGAGACCTATTAATAAGTACATTATCTTATATGATGAAGGCGAAATACTTTTCATTTCTAATCTTAGTTGATTCGAGATGTGGCGCTTCCGAGGTGTTCAACCACGTGACCAAGAGCTCGGAAATGTCAACTCATGCACTGATAACAAAAACACCGCAACACAGTCCAAAGTGACGCTCTCAATACATTGTTAGCTGAAACAGGACACTAACATAACTTCATAAGTACATAAAGCATTCGCTGGTCCAATGGGTGTTTTCACTGATCATCCTCACACTGCGATCACCATTCAGATCAATGCCATCATTGAGCGCGACCTTGAGCCAGAGGTTGAATTGCCTGAGCTCCTGGAGATTATCAAACTCCAATACTCGGGTGCCATTGAAGCTGCTAGAGCGATCAGAAAGAAGCTCAAGTATGGTACTTTGGCAGAACAACTGAAATCTCTCGATCTTCTCAACGCCTTGGTGTGCAATGGAGGTCGTGGCTTGACTGAGTTGTACAATGACAGAAAGTTGTTGGATAGATTACGGGAGAGCGCTACTAACACCTCCGTTGACATCCGGGTTAGAAAGAAAATCATCCTCCTAGCCATTGCATGGAATGAGCAATTTTCTGATAGTAAATGGCATGGCGGAATTGTGAAACTTAAGTCTCAATTGCCTAAAGTTAGCAGAAAGAAGCCAAAAGCGAGAAGGGATTTCATGAACGATGAGGCTGATGATTTTGACAACGAAGATGATGATGGGGATGAAAATCTGGAAGACAGGCGTGATAGAAATATCTCGTCGAGACGTGCAAGAACTGAGGCTGAAGCTAACAGAAAGTATAAAATCCCAACGATCAACTTGAAGAAGGAAGGTCCAAAGATCAAAATGTTGATTGCTGACGCTTCATCAGCAAGTACCGACTTGACGAATGCCTTGAAAGGGTTAGACCGCACTCATGGTGAGCTGGCCACTGACAACAGAAGAGCTACAGTGCTGTTTGACAAAGCTCGTGCAATCAGAAGAAAGATCCTAAGGTATCTGCAACTTACCTCGTCTGAGGAATTTCTTGGATCACTAATCCATGCCAACGAGGAGTTGGTTGCTGCATTGCAGCAATACACGGAGATGTCTGCAGAGCATGATTCAGATGATTACAGTGATTTATCTGATGAATCTGGTGACAGTGATCTTGAAAGCGTCACTGATTCGCTCGCCAGTTCAATGATCAGTGACTATAACCGTGATCATAGAGCTCCACCACCTGCTCCAACTGGAAGAATCCCTTCAAACTCAAGAAGACCGGAGAGAAAGGTTGTGAGAGACGATGATCCGTTTGGCGATGCCAATGAGGTTGACGAGGACGCTGGTTGGAGATGATAAATGAGTGAATTAATTGTACTATTACTATTGTTTAGACCATTTGAACCGTAGGGAAGCTAGAACCGTCTCCAGTTAGGGTTTGGTGGAATTCACTTATCCATAGATGATGATAACTGCTAGAAGGTCCATTTAACAGCCCAACATGGCCTTCAGAAAAAATCACCAATGGAAGCTCACCATTTGTCAGTGATATCCAGGAACAACAACTGACTATTTAGGTGAGCGCAGCAACACATTTTATGGTCTCTTGTGATTCCGGTGGACCGTGACACCGCCCCATAAGCATCACAACGATGGAAAATCCTATAATAAGGGCAGCCTAAATAACTACGAAATGACAAAAGTTATACATAACAACAAAGACAACCAACCTCCACCATTGAACACCCAAAACCAGTCAGTCTCCAGATATCTGTAGTTAGATATACTGGACCGAGTCAATTCCGTTTAACTCCACGTAAAATAAACTGCATGATGGAATTTCCCAATGTCTAAAAAGGCTGATTACCAATCCAGAACTTCTGCGTCAAGCAAAAACAATGCTTAAGCAATTGAAGCAATTGATTCTACCGTTGTCCTCCAGAATAGCTTATTCAAGAACAATGGCCACTTATAACAAGTCTACCCTCACCCTGAACCACACCTGTCTTCGTGTCAAAGACCCAAAGGTCTCCGTTGAGTACTACGAGAAGAACTTTGGAATGAAGCTAATTTCCCACAAGCAAATGCCAGCGTTGAAGTTTGACTTGTACTTCCTAGCCTACCAGGGAGGTGTCAATGGTTCACCATTCTCTAAGGCCGGTGTCCTTGAATTGACTCACAACTATGGCACCGAAAACGACCCAGACTACAAGGTCAATAACGGTAACGTTGAACCATACCGTGGTTTCGGCCATATTTGCATCTCTGTAGACAATATTCAGAAGGCAAGTGAGATTCTATTAGCAAATGGTGTCACATTCCAGAAGAAATTGACTGATGGGAGACAAAAGGATATTGCCTTTGCCCTTGACCCGGACGGATATTGGGTTGAATTGATTGAACATGGTGCTGGAAAGACTGAGAACGCCACTGACCTAAGCAGTTACAAGTTCAACCACACCATGATTAGAATTAAGGATCATGAGAAGTCGTTAAAATTCTATAGAGAGGTTCTTGGTATGAAGTTGTTGTCTTCTAGAGTCTACGAGGAAGCCAAGTTCAACTTGTACTTCCTTGGTTACGTCCATGATGAATCCTTTGTTGAAAACTCTCAAACTAGACCACAGCAAGCTCAGTTGGAGGGTGTCCTGGAGCTGACATACAATTACGGCACTGAGTCCGACCCAGACTTTAAGTACCACAACGGTAACGACCAGCCACAAGGTTACGGCCACATTGGCATTTCCCTTGATGAGCCAGGTTCATTCTGCGCTGAATTGGAGGAGAAGTTTGGTGATCAGTTGACCTGGGGTTTGAAGTACAACCAAGGCAAGTTGAAAAACATTGCCTTCTTGAGAGACCCAGACAACTACGCTATTGAGATCTTGCCAAGTCAATACTCTCCAAAGCTGTAAGTAAACTGATCTTTGTGACATTAATTAACTATAAGAACTATTTAGTTGAAATCTGTTTTAAGTGTAGACCGACCTCTCGAGGTCTGTATTAATTACTTCGAAGGGTCCAATTCTGGCATGAACTAAGTGTTGCTCTATATTCAAGATAAGAGTGCCAAATTCTAGAAGTCACATGTTGCTAATTCCATCTCTACAGAACTACTGTCAACTCTCAACCTCATTACTCCACAGTCGATCGAGACTATGTGAAAACTGTCACAAGCTAGTATTAAAGAATCCGCGGTCATCATACCGAAAATCTGTTCCGCAGCTGCGGGATTCCCCGAATAGGAATACTCGTAACCTTCAATGGTCAGTTGACCGCGTTAATGCACATTATCTTCTATCCATCATACTCTTAAACTATATAAAAGCTCCTCTAATTGGCACCTTATGCGCTACAAACACGAATGGTTAAGTAACAACCACAAATCCAATGTCTCTAAACACTCAACAGCTTACCAATTGGCATTTCAGAAGATTAGGGAGCTCTGATGAGTGGTGTCCATCCCATGACCCGACAGCCTCCACCACTGAGATATTCCCTGACCTCATTGCCCATGGGCTAATTCCTGATCCTTACAAAGACACAGCTGAAACTGATGCTCAATGGGTTGGGGAAACTGACTGGGAATACACCTCGAAATTCGATGTATCTGAATTTGATCAGAAGAAACTGCAACTTGCGTTACTTGGTCTAGATACTTTGGCAGAAGTGTTTCTGAATGAGGTTTCTATTCTCAAAACAGAGAATATGTTCAGGGAGTACATTGTTCATCTCGACCCTTCACAACTGAAGAATGGTACCAATGAACTTAGAATTGCCTTTACTAGTCCTTACAAGGTGAAACAGTCATTTGTAGCAAAATCACTGATCAGCACACTTGACAGTTCCAGAATGTTTGTCAGAAAGGCACAATATCATTACGGTTGGGATTGGGGTCCAATTCTCACCTCATGTGGTATTTATAAACCTGTCGAATTGAGAAGTTATGATACTACTTACTTGAAAGATGTATTTGTTGATTACAAGGTGACTGACACTAAGACAGGCACCGTTGAATTCACCATCAGAACAACCCTTAGTGACTCAGCTGATGTTGTTGTTGAGCATACTCTTAGTGACAATGGACAAGAAATCTGGTCAACCAAACAGGCCGCTTTTGGTTTAGAGTCTGTCACTGATAAAACTATAATTGATCTAGAGTTATGGTACCCACACACACACGGTTCACCAAAGTTGTACACTGTTACCAGTACAGTCACTTCCAATGGCACTAAGCTATCCACTCGCACCCGTAATATTGGGTTCAGAAAGTCTGAGGTGATCCAGGAAGAGTTTGGGTCTAGTGAACCTGGAACTTCCTTTTATTTTATGGTCAATGACATTCCAATTTATGTTAATGGTACAAACTGGATACCAGCCCATAACTACCTCACTACAATCACCCATTCTCATTATGAGAAATGGATTTCTCGTGCTATCACAGCCAACCAAAACATGTTGAGAATTTGGGGTGGTGGGATCTATGAGTCAGACTCCTTTTATGAGACCACTGATCAACTAGGTTTGCTGGTCTGGCAGGATTTCATGTTTGCATGTGGACAGTATCCAGGCGACGATGCGTTCAGAGCGAACTTACAATTTGAGGTTGATCAGCAGTTGGTAAGATTGAGACAGTATTGCTCTCTAGTGATTTGGGCCGGTAACAACGAGGACTATGTCCTTTATGAAGAAGCACCACTCAGTGAAAAGGAATTCTATGCTCGTGTGATTTATGAAGAGCAATTGGCCCAATCTGTTGAGAGATTGCATTCGAATGCGGCTTATATCAAGGGCTCCCCTTTCAGTCCAGGTAATGACAAAAGCTGCGCTGACTCAACAGTTGGTGATGTGCACGAATGGAACGTCTGGCATGGAAATGAGCGGGACTATCAAGAATGGCCTGAGCTTGCAGCAAGATTTGTTTCAGAGTTTGGTATGCTAGGGTTTCCAAACCTGAAGACCTATAAAGAAAACATCACTGATGATGATGAATTCTTTCCTCAATCAAAGACGGTGGAAATGCACTGCAAGGCCCTAGGATTTGAGAAGAAGCTTACTTACTATATTTGGAAGAATCTTCGTGTACGTGGTGTATCCCTAGAGGACTGGATCTACTATTCTCAACTAGTCCAAGCTGAGTCCAATCATTTTGCTCTCAATGGCTTTAGAAGAAGATGGGGAACAGATGGAAACAGGCGTACTGGTGGCCAACTTGTTTGGCAGCTGAATGACTGTTACCCTGTTGCATCTTGGGCCATCATGGATCATTATCTCAGACCAAAGCTGGGCTATTACCGTCTCAAAAGAGATTCTGCACCAATCGTGGTCGGTACCCAAAGAGCGCATGTTGCTGAGCGTTATGACAATCAGCGCGGTTACGATGGTTACAGAATTGCCAACAAGGCTTATACACTTGATGGATGGATTTCTAATGCTTCGTTGAATGATATCAGTGGTGTTGTCGAAGTTACTATGTTCGACATTTTGAACTCCTCCGTTCTGTCCCAAAAAGTGATTGATAGTGTGACTATAGGTTCGAACTCGTCTGTCGATGTTTTCAAGGACTTATCGCTACCATCAGGAGCTGAGAACATTGTCGTTCATGTCGAGTTCAAGGATGGTAATAATGATGTGGTTAGCTCTTCTGGAGACTGGCCACAACCACTAAAGTACTGCAAGTTTAGTCCGGATACTTCAGTCCAATACGAAACACAAGATGGTCGTATTAAAATCTGGTCCGACTTTGTTGTCAAGGCTGCTGAAATTCAACTTCAAGATATTGATTCTGTTTTTCTACATGACAATGGTGTTGATTTGTTCCCTGGGATCCCTGTTGAGATTGTTGCTGAGGGAATGAAGGCTGGTGACTCTGTTGATATTAGACTTTATACCTGATATAATACAGGATATTGATACTCAGTTAAGTTTCTAAGTATTTAAAGTTTTTTTTTTCACTAGCTCTAAATCTTCTCATATGTACGAGAGTCCCGATATGTGTGCTACAAGCAGTAAAATAATTCACACCAAGCTTCACGTTAGCTGCCAAAACAAAAACTACCTATCATAGAACCGGGTCATTATCGCGACCCAAAACTCATTTCTTGTAGAGCCTCCCTTCAATAATATCTGATTACATGCCCGATCCACTGAAAAATCAACACGCATCATTGCTTGAGTGAAAAATAATATGAAAGGGCTTTTAAGCTACTTGCATTGCTAGACGAATCCTCAACAGTCCCTTCTACCCTCAAAGTGATTTATATATCATAACAGAGCTTTCCAAGATACAGAAGGAAATGACATGTTTTCGTGTTCTGTCGATCTCGTATTATATCACATGAAACCTGGCTGCACATACCAAATCCCGAAAGACTTAAATGCACCGTAGAAGTGAACAAATTTAAATTGGAAGGAACTCTAGAAGAAAAAGGCCAAAGTGCCCCAGCTGAGATCTTAGACCAAGATACAAAAGACGGATAGAAATACCGCAGTGAATAAACTGCCACCAATTGACAAAGCTTGGTCGTCAAATGTGCTTAATGGTGGAGAGGTGGATGTCCACCCAAATGAAATTACTAGTGACGATTTACCAGGGTTATCAAAGGTAATCTTCGACGAACTGACGTAAGGACTGGAAGTTTTTGCATATGAAGAAGTTGTGCTAGTAATTGTTGTCACGATGACCTTGCTTTTGGTATTTCCAGATTTATCAATGGTTGTGTGGGACTCAGTTGGTTTCGTGGCACGAATGGTGTGAACTTCTGGGTGAGTATGCGTTATAGTAATCAGAGTGACATCATCGACAGTCTTCCATCGCGAGACTGAATCAATGGAATTGTTAACCGGGCCCACAAATGAAGGTAAAGTATCAGTGGAAGATGCTTGGCCTGAGAATGTTGAAGAATGATCAGAAAGGGATAAAGAGGTTGAAGAAGGTCCATTGGAAGGTTCAAAAGAAAATGATGATGGATATGAAGATATCCCTAATTGTGATAAAGAGGAAGAGGAAGCGGATTGAAAAACGCTAGAAGATAAGTGCGATGATGAAGAAACAACGCTGCAAAAGGAGGGACAAGAAATAACTGTACTTGGAGCTAAGTCAGAGGAGAGCGCTTCAGGCGCAGAGCTTGTTTCGGAAGGACTATTAGACCAAGGAGAGTCTGAAATAGACAGTGAAGAAGAAGGTGAGGGAAAAGATGATGTCGAAGATGTCAAAAATGACCCAGAAGATGATGAAATGGAGGAGGAAGACTCTGAAGAATACAATTCTGACGAGGAAAAAGCTGATGATTCTGAAGATAAAGAACTGATCACCACGCTGGAGCTTTCTGAGCTTTCTGAGCTTTCTGAGCTTTCTGAGCTTTCTGAACTTTCTGAGCTTTCTGAGCTTTCTGAACTTTCTGAGCTTTCTGAACTTTCTGAGCTTTCTGAACTTTCTGAGCTTTCTGAACTTTCTGAGCTTTCTGTTGAGCTAGAAACCGATAATGACTCTGAGAAAGAACTCACACTTTCAGATTGAGATGGCTCACTTGATAACGAGCTATCAGAACTACTAATTTCACTAGACCTCTCAACTTCCTCCATTAAGCAGATGATCTCCAAGTACCCTTGTTCCATCAAATCATTGAACGGGTCAGTACTGGAGAAGGCCAGTCTCTGAGGGTTCCCACTAACCAGAAAGCTCGTCTCTAGTTCAATAGTAACTAAATCACTGAATGTATCCCATTGATATCGGAACAACTTGTCAGTTTGTGCAAGAATATCGTGTTGTCTGGTGGCAAGAACAAGACGATACACCTGTTGGCCTTGAATCTGTCCATCTGCGAGAATACCTGTCCATCCATTAGTTGCTGGAAAGAAAAAAGAAACAGACAGACCTTCTTGAGTGTAGCTGAAGGTATATGTGAAACCACTGCCTATTCTAGGAGAATCTCTGCAAACGTACTCTAGTACAGCTAGAACTTGAGAGATGCAAACAATTAAAACCAAGAGATTTGGAAGCATGGTTGAAATAAAAACCGTTCTTGCAAGATCTACCCCTCTGTTGTTCTAAAACAGCTTATAATGGGCTTTTATATCTAAAAATCTCCAAAGATATCTACTGCAAGCCCCACACATGTGCTTCTGATCAGTTTCCACAGTACCACTAGTGTATCTTAAATCGGTTGAAAAATTAATGCGAGGTAAGTGACATAGAGATCGACAACGTAGCGTAAGTGGGATGCAACAACTACAATTTCCAAAATACCGAATTCTCACCCAGAAATGAACAGCAGTATTAAACTCTGATCCTTGCCATACTGCGAATCATTCTCTGTTAATTTTCCCCTAAACCTGAGGCATTAGCTGTGATTATGCTACTGCGCATTGCATACATGTGTTTGATTGACCAAATGTATATGGGGTCTTGTTGTTCCCACCCGAGCAGCGATAGTCAAAAAAAAAAAAAAAAAAAAAAAAAAAAAAAAAGGACTGCGACTGCGACTGCGACTGCGATAGGAAGCATCCTTGAGTGAGGAGACAGCTGGCTTTATAGAGATGGAACTGACACTTGACAGTGATAAAGTTGCTTGTAGTCCATGCTGTGAGATTTGATGTAGCGATTACAGAAAAACGAGGGAAGAATTAAAAAGGATCTAGAACAGCAGGAGCACCGAATCAAAACTAGTACGAATCTGCAGGTTTGGTGTCGTCTCTTATCAATTCATTTAGATGTAGTCACCCAAATCAAATTCAAAACGGTGCAAACAGCTGGTAGAGTCTCCTCTTTACAGGTTGATTGCACATACGTGATAACCATTGGCCTACAAGCACTGTTTCTACTTATAATATTTGGCAGTGGTCATCGTTTGTGGTAAGTGCTAGAGAACCCCAAAAACGGCTTTGCGAGAACTAAGCTTTTGGGAGATCTTTCCTGCTGATTCTTGCAGACTTAGCGAAGATCATCCGGCTTAGTGAGATAACAGAAATTAAAAGTATGGGCTGTGGTCTTGACGATCCAATGGTGGCTCCTGTGCTCTGCGTAGACCTTGCCCACGATATTTACAAATCAAGATGGTAGGATTACATTTCGGAATCGGAAGTAACACACTTGATGATTAGACAGGAAGCCCAACCTACCGCCATTGTTCGTCCAGGCTCTACCAATTCACAAAATTCAAACACTTCAGATCTTCATTGAATGACATGTATTATAAACTTGGACTAGTGGTTATGCTTCAAGATTTCCAAAGAGAGAGGTCAATGTCTCGTAAATATCTGGATCCTTTTGCTAAGAATACTAGTAATGAAGTGATACCCACAGTTAGTGGGCTCTTTTCCGGAATGAAGAGCCAATAGAAGTGAATGTGGCTGATGTTAACATAAAATAGAGCAATCTGCTTCACTTCATCCTATGGTGATATATTCCTGTGAATTCTATAGGGTACAGTCACATATTTTAAGCAATCTTTCGTTGGATGTCACTAGAACTGGCCGCCACTCTATCGATTCTTTGTCGCATAAAATGCAGGCTCCGGCAATATTACGCAGGTTACTGGTTCATAAATAGTAATTGGACCCTTTTATTGGCAGTCTGGACTTTTATGAAGCCGTACGAGTAACGAGAGATCTTCAGGTCTGGGGGCGATCCCACATGAAATGATTGTGGATATTGGTTGACAGGGCAAATAAAACTCTTCCCAATACAGGACTTAAAGTTATTTTAAGTTTTGTCATGAACATGTGTGAAGGAGGCTTTATTGATAGTTTTAGCAGAGTCATAGTTCCCAGTCCAGTAAGCACAGCCTCATAAGAGAAATCGTTACCTGTCATAATAATATGGTCAATCTTTGCGCCAATTACTAATAACCCAACTTACATCGTTCTATCTACTGTGAGTCTAGAGGTACTGTGAGCTAGCGTCTCAACGAAATTAATTTATATCGAAAAGTGCCTCCTCACCAGTTCTTTCATTAGCTGTTCTATATATTCCCCCTAGCTAGGAACGAATCAAACACAGATAAAGGAGACGATGTGCATTTTCGAATTGGCTTGTAACACTACTATAGTAATTCATCAAATCTAATCATCTATATATCGCACAGCAACATAATATACACTGTCTAACCCAAGACAGTTTTGAAAGATTGTTCAAAGTCGGCAATAAGGTCATCAATGAACTCGGTACCAACACTCACACGGATCAAGTCTTCAGTGACACCAGAAGCCAACTTGGCCTCGTCAGACAACTGCTGGTGAGTAGTGTAGTATGGTGCAATAACCAAAGTCTTAGAGTCACCAACGTTAGCCAAGTTGGAGGCAATCTTCAACGCATCAACAACTCTTGGACCTGAGGCCTTGAATGGATCCTCTGGCTTCTCGGCCAATGGCTTGACACCAAAAGACAACACAGCACCAGAACCGTTCTTGAGGTACTTCTTAGCGTTTTCGTGGTATGGATGGGAAGCCAAACCAGGGTATGATACCCATGAAACATATGGAGAGGCCTCCAAGTATTGAGCCAACTTCAATGTGTTCTCAGCTTGTCTCTCCACTCTTAGGGAGAGGGTCTCTAGACCTTGTAACAGCAAGAATGAACCGAATGGGTTCAAAGCTGGACCAAAATCTCTTAGGATCTCAATTCTGGCATGGCCAATGAAGGCCAAATTACCTAGAGCCTCATTCAAGATCAAGCCATGGTAACCTTCAGCTGGCTGCGAAAACTGTGGGAACTTCTCTGGGTATTGGGCCCATGGGAAGCGACCTGAATCAACAACAACACCAGCAATAGTGGTACCGTGTCCGCCAATCCACTTGGTGGCAGAGTGCACAACAATGTCAGCACCGTGGTCTAGCGGTTTAACAAAAAACCCACCAGCACCAAAGGTGTTGTCAACGACCAACGGAACACCGTGCTTGTGTGCAATTGCAGCAATAGCCTCAAAGTCTGGGACATTGTACTTTGGGTTTCCAATGGACTCAATGTAGACAGCCTTAGTCTTCTCATCAAATAGAGGCTCGAAGTCCTCTGGCTTGTCACCATTGACGAATCTGGTCTCGATTCCCAATCTCTTGAAGGAAACCTTGAATTGGTTGTAAGTACCACCGTACAAGAAAGAAGTTGAGATTATATTGTCACCAGTATGAGCCAAAGAGGCAATGGCAGTGAACTGGGCTGCTTGACCAGAGGAAACCGCAAGAGCAGCAGCACCATTCTCCAAAGCAGCTATTCTTTTCTCGAAGACATCAGTTGTTGGGTTCATCAGACGGGAATAGATGTAACCTGGCTCCTTTAAACCAAACAAGTTGGCGCCATGCTCGGAGTCATTGAAGACGTAGGAGGTAGAGGCAAAGATAGGTGGTGCACGGGCGTTGATTGGAGCGATGAGGTCCTGACCAGCATGCAATTGCAAGGTATCGAAGTGAGATGGCATTGTTATATGGACTTTTCTGTTGGGACAATGATGCGGAGATTGAAGGTGGTTTTTATACCAATCTCCTCATTTCTGCTCCGTAAGTCGTGGTCTGGTCTTCGATGGTGCTATTTGACACAATAGCACGTGACTTTGCTCTCCGATCCGTCAAAATTGCCTAATTAGCATTAGAATCAGTAGGGTAATACCTCCTCTTAAAATCCTGTCGGGTCGGACATAATATGCTGATGTGCTCTACATTTTGGACTCCGAGTTCTGGGTGATCACTGTGTTAGGGGGGGAAGGGGGGAAATAATAGTGATCTCTCTGTTCTTCCCGACTCAGACTTTGTTTCTATCAGCATTGATTGTGTAACAAAACCTCCTGTCTAGAAAAGATCGCTTCTTCCAGAATCCAACACTGGGAGTTGTACTGCTGCAGCAGTGCAGCTGGATGGCAGTATCGATTTGTGTACTATATGAGCCTTATATGTCACTTTTTGTTCATTTGTGTGCTGTTAGGCCTTTCGCAACTAGTTCGCCTCATAATGTATGGTATCGTGTGCAGTCATCGGATGTTATATACACAATCTTACAATCTTTTGAGCACTTACATTGTGCATCTCGATGTTGTTAACTTGTCATTACTATCCTGTCACTGGGTATCACTTGGTGTTGAAGTTGGCTCCTAGGGCAAAGTTCAAAACCTACATCTGGTATACCCGTCTCAAGTGGCATCGCGAAAATTTCCGAACCGACGTGCGCTATTTTTCGAAATGATCAACAAGTGGAGAAAACAGCCCATTTGGGCCATTCTTCTGGCCTTCTCGCGTCATTGTTTACCTTTCAATGTAAAGCATGGTCTGCGTGTTGTTCAAACGCCGATGTGTCAAAACTCTTGCCAAACAGCACTCGATATCGTTTGGCTAGATTATCCTCGTATCTGTATGATCGAATGTTAAGCGTACTCGTAAGCACATGCGCTATTAAGGACCTAGCTCCAACCAGAATCTCCCTATCGCCGGAGTCCTGTCTGCAGCATCAGAGAATTCGCTTCCAGGTGCTACGCTGTAGAGTGAAGAAAAGTTACCCTATTTCGCTCCGTGTGCCCAGTAGAGTGCATGGCCAAGTCGGGCTCGACTCTAGGATGACGTTATCGAGATTTGCCCACGAATTTGGCCCTATATTGCTCTCTAACCGGTCTTAGCTCCGAAACAATTTGATAAATAACAAGGACAGGTTCCTAAATCACTATTATTTGTCCCGGGATGCAGAATGCCTGTTCTCGGCGCCCGGAATTTGGAACATATCGATGATTCAAAACCGTTGGGACATGGTTATGTTCTATAGTCTTATAAGAGATGAGACAACTCCCCACGAAACTCTTCTAAAGCACGAGCAGTAAACACAGCTATAGTCATCAACGATGCTAAGCCTTTTCTTTCAAGTCCTTCTCGAAGTTGTTGCATCAAGTGATGGTTTGTGCATGAGAATACCTCAATTTGTCCACTGCGGAAATCCGTATTTACAACTGTTGGGACAAAATTATGGACCCCAGCCAGTTTTTGGCAATACCGAGAATCGGAAAGGCGTAACCGAGCGGATATAGAGGTACCAGAAGCTGTTGATAATATTAGGGCCACTTGTAAGAGCGTCTAATCCGTTAAACATTTTCGAATCCACCAAATTGTTCATAATACCCAAACTTTAGATATCCTAAACGTATTGAAGAATTTGGGGACTCTCTAACGCTTTAGCTCTTCACAATTGCGCACAGGCCTTGAAAGTATAGACTTTTTGTTAGCTCTTCACAATTCGATTCATACAACTAGTTACGTTAATCCCTTAGCATCTGTGCAGACGTACACATCGTAGCTTTTCCTAAGTCTAAAGACTTGAAATTGTGTACCCCCACTTTCCATTCCACTTACGTACTACAAACATCCTTACCCTGAGCTAGCCGTCTAACTCATTCATCAGTAGGACATTAGTAAGATAGGCAGTGATAGCGAGTAGATGCTAAACTTCGAAAACGTTGGAATCATACATATCACTGTTCGACTGGCAAAGCTTCAGGCATCGAATAATGATCCTACGAATCTAACATAAATCTCCCAGCAACTATCTACGCGTGGGAGACAACAAGCTAGACGTTGCAGTCGACAATTGAAATTCTTTTTGCAGGCGCAAATGCAAAACATAAAACACCCAAAAGTCGCAGCAATAATATCACTCTTCTCTTTATGATCACCTTCAAACTTTCTAGACTGCTGAATGTGTCAATTGGAGGCACACCAAACTCAAAACGGGGTGTAAATAAGTCAAAAGAAAGAGTTTTATGTGGCGCCTACCACTGATGGAAAAGATAAGCAAACTTGAACAAATCCGAGAGGCAACTACACCCAGGAGTGAAATAATAGAAGGAAACAAGAACACTAATATGCAACAGATTAGATGTGTGTGAAGTATATTAAATAAGATCAAGTGCGTCCCGTCCCGTCCATACTTTTTTTCCTGTATTATGTGAGTGTCCCAAAATCCGGTGGCAAATGTCCAGGAACCAGAAAAAGAAACGACGATGATGTGCTCGGACAAAAACTAGGGCATCTTGGGACAAATGCAGATGCCGGTGACGAGTGGCGGAAGCATACCCAAGCTGGGTGTTGCAAATATTTCGAAAATTCACCTTGTTTTCTCTTTATTTAAACCCAAACAGTTATCAATATAGTATATTGTTACTAGTCACAGAGTTGCATCCCGTTTCCTAGATTTTTGTTTTGGTCTTTCTTTTAGAACAATAGATCACTTGAAGAAGCCTCTCAAAAGAAGACTCATCGACATAAAAAATCTTTATCAATACCTAGAGAAAACTTTGCCACTCAGCTAATAACCCAACTAACCTAAACAAATACTCATATTTTCCTTTCTGTGTAAAGGGGAAGAGCAAATAATAAATCCACTCAGTCCTAGCAAGATGTCCTGGGATTACAACTTTCAGAGCTCTAGCAGCTACTCACAGCCACAGCCAGTGCTTCCTTTGACCAAGCCCCAGCTGGTACAAAGTGTCGACAACCATCAGGCAATGTCTTCTAAATCGTTTGACTCATCATCATCAGCAGCAACATCGGCATTTGTTGAGCACCAACTCCTCCCTCAGAATTTATGGGGGGAACCAGCTAAGAAAAACAATACCCTGGAAGAACACCTCTTTCTCCAAAACCAACTACAGCAATCCGAGTGGACAACGGCCCCATCTGAATCTGCTGCTACTGAGCCTTCCAGCTTGTTTGACATGCGCTCCAATCACACTGCTGCAACCACGCCCCTCAGCTCCAACACCCCGTCGATAAAGCTCCATCCACAGGCCCCAAGCATAGGATCTTCATCATCATCAGCTTTTACACCCCTCGCGCCACTTCTTCACAACAGCAACGACAACAACAATATAATGAGCAGCGATAGTCATATGCAGCCAGGTACACTCGCATCCAACATCAACTCGCTGAACTCGATGAATGCTGCTGCCCAGATGGCCGCAAACACCCAGTCTTTGCTGCAAAACTACCAACAGCAACAACAATACCTTGAAACCGTCCAGCAACAACAACAACAATGGCTACAAAATCCGCTTTTCTTGCAACAACAAGCCCAGCTTGTTTCACAACAATTGCAGCAACTACAATTGCAACTCCAGCAACACCAGCAGCAAATTGAATCTGCTAACCAGCTTCTATTGGCAAAAACCCAGGAACCACTTACACTGGAGAACCTCAGTAAGCTGGATAGCCCTTCTACATCCACACTCTCCCCAACCACCACCCACGTCCAACACCTGGAACAGTCTGCCACCGGGACCACTACGCAACGCAAGTCATCTGGTTCCAGCTCATCAGATGAAAAGGTGAACACTGAGCTCTACAAGACCGAACTATGTTCTACTTTCCAAAGAACCGGCACATGTCCCTATGGGAACAAGTGTCAGTTTGCACACGGTGAACATGAGTTGAAACATATTGATCGCGGGAGCAAGTGGCGTTCAAAACCTTGTGCCAACTGGGCCAAGAATGGGACGTGTCGTTATGGGAACAGATGTTGTTTTAGACACGGTTAAAAGATCAAACAGATCTAGGAAAACTTATAGATTGCATTTTGTTGACTACGGATATGGCTAATTAATGGTGACATTTCACTTTGTTTTTATATTTATTTGGTTGTCTTTCTCAATATTGAGAGCCCTTGTTATTTATAGTTTTATTTATTGGAATGATTATGTCTATTTATTGCTAGCAAGTCCAGATTTGGGGCTGGTGTATTTTTTGACGCATTTGACGTGTTTTTTTTGTTAAGAATTTATCCGAATAGAGAATCTCCGCATTTGCCTCTTTAGGATGAGGTCTAAAGCGTCGTGTGTAGCAGGTATCGACTGATTATGCAAATTGTGACTTATAGACTAATGTGTGTATAGTTTTGATATTGACTCAGTGGAAGTTCAAAATCTTGATCCGAGCTGTTTCGTGCTTAAAACTGCTGAAGGGGTTACACTGCTAACCTGACTTAGTCCCATCTTCTATATATTATCCCTAACTATGTACAAGAAACATCACAACTTCACACCATCCCTCATTTGCACAGTACGTCTATACAACCGTACATAATCTCCTCTGATGTTATAATAATTCTGTGTCCCACAATGGCTGGCTTTTCTCAGCATCCACGTGTTGTAACGATATCCACCACCGTCGTGGAATACAGGATGGTCCCAGTTTATCAGACTTGGTCTAGGTTTATAGGTGCTTTCAAAGTTCTTCGCTGTAGCATAATGAAGAGTCTTGCATGTTAGGAGAAGGTTGAAAGCGTCATCTTGGTCTAGGAAGCGGGTCAGCTCACTAACCAGGATCTCTGTCGGAAGTCTATCAAGCATCAATAGGGTATTTGAAGTGGCAAAAATGACGAACCAACTATGAAAAACCTTGCAGGAAAGATCATCATCTATATTCTTTAAAATTAAAGATCACAGATATGCTATAGTTTAAATAGAAACTCGTATACACCGTTTTCGGGTGTCGTTAATGCCAGTGGAAACGGTCTTGTGTCCTAAACCAGATTCGCGATGCCGTTTGACACCTTTTTTTTTGTCTTCTACAGAACAAGGGGCGCGTTAAAAATGAACTAGTGCACAAACCTGAAGTCTAGTCTTTTGTTTCCCTCATCCCCCGTTTCAAGAATATAATCCTCTCTCTCCTCAATACTCCAGAGCTTCCAAATTTTTTCCTTTTGTGCATTTCGCGCGAGGTAGTAGAGCTTCACCCCAGCAAGATATACCACAGTGAAACACGAGAGCCACAAAAGCTGCCTGTTCCCACGATGGTAAGCCGGCGCATCATCTGCCCTGTATACATTAGCAGCCATTGCTGCTCCAGCCTGGTTAAACATGTTGTACATCGCAGCACTGATGGCTCGTGTTTTCACTGAGTTGGAGTTCCGTGACACCCAAGAGACGTTCATTGAATGGATGTATGGCTGCGACAAGATGAATGTTGTTATAACGAAGAGTGCGAATTTGTCTTGTTGAATCCAATCACTTCCCCATCGAAGAATTACAAGGCCAGGAATAACCCATAGTGGTGCTACCATTGCAATCAGTGATCTTTCGTTAAAATACTCTGATATCTTCGTGATGGAAATCAAAAGGACAACATGGATGGCATTGTAAGGAATGCCAAGGAGGTTGACTGTAAATGTGCTGAATCCAGCCTCCTTGAGTATTAATGTAAAGTAGTTAGAAATTGTGTTGACGGGGATGAAGGCTAGAAATCCCAGCATATAGACAGGCCAAAGATCGTAGTCCTTAATGGCATTCCACATTAACTTCAAAGTGATGCTCTGGTGCACGTGCATGTCACCCTTAGATGGGTCATCCCTCAGGATTCTATTGATGGCAATTTTCTGTTGCCGTGATGTGAACCAAGGGGTTGTTTCCACTGCAGTAGGTACCATAAGGAAATAAGCTGCTACCCCGATAAACAAGGTGAGGAAGCCTTCAAGGATGAAGAGCCACCGCCACCCTTCCAAGCCAAGTGTGCCACGGAGTCTCAATATGAAGAATGCCAGTACACCGCAGATACATTGTGTTGCAGCACCAGATGACCAGAAATATGCCAGCTTCATACCTAGTTCTCTCGATGTGAAAAAATAAGACAACCAAAGGACCATCTCTGGAATGAATCCACCTTCAAGCACAGCAACTGTTGTTCTTGTTAACAAAAATCCATTCTTCCCCTTCACGAACCCCTGTGCAATAGCAGCAATGGACCAAAGAATCATCTGTAGGGGCAGCCATAACTGTGGCCCTACCCTTTTGCAAAGCATCCCACTGGGGATCTCCACAACGAGAAATGCAACTTTGGAAAGGGTGTTGGACAGGTTGAAATCGTCACTACTCAGTCCCAAGTCACCCAACATATCATCGGATATTGCCTGTGAAATGTTGCCTCTGTCTATCTGGAGAGCCATGAACATGACGCAGGCTAGAATTGTCACTCTTTGATCCAGGATATGAATCACAGCGGATTCCTCATGGGCTGTCCATGTCAGTGTCGGGTCAAAGAGCGAAAGCCCCTCATATGAACATGATTCGTAGACCTTCCTCCAGTATCGTTTTGTGGTTGGATCAAGGAATGGATTTGGATCGTCTTGCCACGGTTCAGAATATTCAAATGTTTGAGTGGTTGTAGCGTCGACTTTGGTTACAGAAGTAGCGCAAAGCAACGGGGAAACCTCTGTGAAACTGACAGAGCTGGATTTTAATGAGAATGACATTAAAGCACTCTCTCGTTCGGATGATTAAGCAAGCTCAAAAACATTGTGATAGGGAGGTTTGTAATACGACGTTGAGTTTGTCATGTTGACAAGCCACATCTTTAGAATTCGCCATACTTAGCCACAACATGAAATGTGTCAAAAAAAAAAAAAAAAAATCCAGCGAGATCTACATTCCGAACAAGGTAAACACATATTAACTGAAGAAAACTGAGACTCAAACAGCAAATCTAAATTCTAACATGTGGTTTTCAGAGTCAGCAGAGTTCATGGTATATTCACCCCTCTCAAATTAGCTCACATTCTTCCACTTCGCCCCTTTCTGTCTATTTCTGTGAGTGTCATACTTCAAACAACAGGGAGACACTATAGACCTTCTGCAATGCGAATAGGACATTACTATCGGCTCTATAAAGCAGCATATCTATCTGTGAGTCTTATATGGTGCATACTTGGGTAGAGAGGTTGACCAGAGTTTCGCTGAATGCAATGTTCAAGATGCAGTTTTGTCTGGTCTAGATAGAATCTGGGACGTCAGTCACAAGAGATCAGGCAGGCATAGGCCCTAGAATCAGTCATTTCTACTATCCAACAGATGCCAATAATCATCACTGCATGCAGCTAGGGAAGGTATCTCCTGAAGATTAATTTAAAACATGTCAAATCCCAGATCTTTTAGCAAAGGAGGGAAATAATTTCCTTGGTGTTAAACTCAGCATGTGAAGGAAGCGACCATTTTTGTTGTTCATTCATTCCGCCCCTGGTTGGATCATCTGTTAAAAAACAGCAATGTCGACTCTACTCGATCACTACTCCAAGATTCGATCCAACCAATCATATTGAGATATCGTTGTATCTTCAGTCGCATCATCGGACACAGATGCATTTAACTTTGCGAACTTCGAATTCAAAGTGTCTCTCAGGTCATAAGAGAATGCACCGCGATGAACCTCTATCAACTTCCTGTCGTAAACATATCCACATTTCAGTTCACGGAGGTTGGACCTCGTGAGCTCGGTGTCATCATTACCTGATCAAAACTGTGTAAAACATGTTTATTAAAACTAAAGATTAATGCTCAAGCTACAACCGATACTTAGATGCTCCTGTGGAGATATAACTATATGATATATTCATTATGCTGTTGTAGAATTTTGGCGTGATACAGAGCCATTTTGTATGCTATCTGTTTTCTACCACACAGGAATTGGACGGCCATTACCATTCGCAGCTTAATCTAGGTAC
This sequence comes from Barnettozyma californica, assembly GCA_023627795.1. NCBI lineage: Eukaryota > Fungi > Ascomycota > Saccharomycetes > Phaffomycetales > Phaffomycetaceae > Barnettozyma > Barnettozyma californica. The sequence continues at coordinate 998,197 of JAMAIE010000002.1, read as the reverse complement.
TTAAAATTCTTATCCGCAAGCAGCACTTGATGATTTTGCGGGACATGTAATCATACCCGAATCATATCAAACAATAACAGCTTCACACCGCCAGGCAGCTTACAATAGTAATATCAACCTGTAAATTCAAAATTTGTAGCCTGTGTCTACTCAATACATCTCAGTTAGCTCCATACTCTGCATCTTCTAGCCATTGTCCTTCTTGTGTTCTACAGGTGGATAGCATAGCATTATCTACACTTTGTAACAAGCTGCGGGCTACGTAACCTTCCTCCCAAAAAAAATGAAAAAGGAGAAACAGGGGGAACTTCTTCCTTGAGCTCTGAATGCTAGCGCTATAACCGAGATACAATCCAAAGGACACGCTTTTCTCCCACTGATCCCTTTAGCTATCTCGTTACAATATGGAGGGTACAATCTATGAGTGCTGCTAATCTCCCCAATTGCCGCCATATTACAGTCTGGGATCCTAAAGCTCCGCGAAAACGTCCCCGCAAAAACCGTACTGTAAGTACAGCAATCTGTATAAAAACAGCTTGCGATCATCAAACAAGATCAAAAGACAGCAGTTACTGGGTCAAATTAATTGAGATCACAATGAGCAGCACTTACGATTTTTCCAACGTTAGCAGCAATGGCTTCGGCACAATGAACTTCACCTGGCGCCCAGAGCCCGTCGCACTTGAGACTACTTTTGATATTCTCAACGAAGTCATCTCAGTCAACAGCCCACAGAAGACATTCATCAATGCTGGTGAGTTCTACGGACCTGACTTCAGCAACCTGAAGTACCTTCAAGCCTTCTTTGCCAAATACCCAGATCAGAGACAACAGGTTGTCATCTCCGTCAAAGGTGCGGTTGACTTCCAGACTTTCTTACCTGCAGTTGATGCAAAGGGCATCAAAGAGAGTATCGACAGAGTGTTACAGTACATTCCTGATTTGGAGATATTTGAGCCTGCAAGACTAGACCCTGAAGTCCCATTAGAAGTGACTATCAAGGCCTTAGATGAAGCGATTGATTCCGGAAAGATCAAAGGATTCACCCTAAGTGAGGTTGGTGCAGCCACTTTACGCAAGGCGTCTGAGTTGAGCAGACATGGTGTTTCCGGTTGTGAGGTTGAATTTTCCTTATTCACAAGAGATATTTTGAAGAATGACACTGCGAAAGTTGCTGGTGAGCTGGGTGTGCCTATCATCGCCTATAGTCCATTATCGAGAGGTTTCTTGACAGGCAGTGTTACTAGTAAGGAGGACATTCCAGAAGGTGATGTTCGTAACATTTCAGACCGCTTTAGTGAGGAGAACATCAAGAAGAACTTGGTGATTGTTGAAGGATTGAAAAAGATTGCCTCTTCCAAGGGAATCACCCCAGCACAGCTTGCTTTGAGTTGGATCAGATACTACTCTAACAAGACTATCAATGGTGTCAAGTATCCAATGTTCATTCCAATCCCAAGTTGCTCCTCTGTAAAGAGAGTCCATGAGAATTTTGAACACGTTGAGCTGACCAGCGAAGAGTTTGAGCAGGTGGAGAAGTACATTAGCGCGAGCGAGGTCAGTGGTCACAGATACAATGAGCACATGAGCAAGTATTTGTCAGTTTAAATACTGGTGTGGAATATCGTCTAAGTTTTTACAACTCCGTTTAATGTAATTAGTTTTGATAGCTGAATGTGAACTTTAACCTGTCACGACGTAGAGTGAACTCCTGGTCGTTTTTTTACGAATGCTGGCAGAAATCTCAAAAGGCCGAAACCTCATTACTTAGTGCAGGTGATATAAATTTAAATAGCATCACTTTATGATATCATTATGTGGCTCTATGTCTTGATTCGCTTGTGTTTTACATCCTAGTTCCATCCATATGTTTGTATACCTATATTGTCTATACCGTCGGTTTACCGTCGTATTAGATTAAACACAATTTATGAAACATTGCATCCATTCTAGTCAACAATAGATCGGATGATCGATATTGCTATGTTTATAAAGATAGGATAAACGTACTAAACAATCCTGTAAAGTACCGATAATTGATAAAGGTACGGGTTCGTACAACTTTGCTACTAACCCTAGTGAAACAAATGTTAATTAAGTGAACTTTGAATAAATTCACGTAGATAGTATTAAACGAATCCTACATGTCTTACAACAATTGGTTTCGTGGTCTAGTTGGTCATGGCATCTGCTTAACACGCAGAACGTCCCCAGTTCGATCCTGGGCGAAATCATCTGTTTTTTTTTTTATTTCAAAAAGTTTTGATCTGAATCAAAAGGAAATTCTAGTCTCGACGTGGTGCTCATTACGCGCTTCCTGCAAAGCACCAGCTCTGTTCGAATAGGAAGAATCCTTCAATCTATAGATTATGAGTTGAAATTATATCTATTATGTGTAAGCACTTCCAAAAACTTTCAACCATACTAGATTCAATCATACCTTGATCCATGACATATCTGTGCTCTGGGGTCTGTCTACCTAACAAAGGCATGCAGAACCAATCTATGAGCGTTTTACTTAAAATTTATTTAAAAATCATCAACATCTTCCAGCTCTTCATCTGCCTCTGGTGTTCCTTCTTCGTCATTATCTGCTGCCTTCTTTTTGCCCTTTGGTTGGGCCTCATTCATACCAGGCTTGAATATGGCTACTGGATGGTCAGCTTTATTATAGACTCTGGTAAACTTACTCTTTGTTTTTGAGGGTATTTTCTTGATTGCATCAACAGGTCTCTTTGGCGCAACACTGAACTCCATTAATGTGTCCCAGTCAGCCTTTGACATATAGTAAAAGTCTAAAGTGGCCATAATCTCAGCAATGGCTTCATCCTCCCCTTGCTCAAAGAAAGGCTTTAATAATTTCTCAATTAAAACAGGCACATAGAGCATCCGCACCTCTGCAGTCTCCACTGCTCCTGTTCTTAACCTCACACGGTACTCCAACTCTCGCAGGAGACGGTAGTACTTTCCAGTTTTAGAATTCCAACCAAACCACGATGCAAAGTTTACACGACCCCGCAGCTGCCCTGCGACGTATGATGATGGCAAAATGGTAGAAAGCAGTGCATGTAAAGGCATTAGAGACCACTGTTGGTCAGATGAGTGTATTTTGGCATCTGTGATGTCTGAGAGGGACATTGTTTCTGCAGCATTAGCCACGAGTTCCAAGTGGGACAATGGCTTGGTGGTGCCTGGGGTAGGTGTTGGGGCTGTCGCAAGGTAGTTTTCAAAGATCATTGGTGGAACAAACGCATGGTCAGTGAAGTAGTACTCGAATAATTTGTGCAATGGCTCCTGTAGATGTGATCTTTTGGAGAACAGCAATGGGACGACGTCAAAGATTTTAAGAGTGGAATGTTTTTGCCACTCTTTGGCGAACTGGGCAGAATTCGTGGCATTAATAGTGTCAGTGGTCTTAGTGACCGTGGACAAGAGATTGATTATCTGACGGATATCGCTCCCTGTGGCTGCCACTAATTGGTCAATGACATTTGGATCGAGCTTGACATGTTCGCGAAGGGCAATAGTCATCAGACGGGACTTCATTTCACGAGCAGACGGTCTGCGGAAGGGCAGATCTAGCGTAACCCGGTCAAATGGACGCATCTTCGGAAGGGAGCGGTCGTTACAAATGAGGATCAGTGGAGTTTGGGTCCTACGGCAGTAGGATGCCAATTCACCAACACCACCACGATCACCACCAGACATCCCGTCCACTTCGTCCATGATAATGACAAACTTCTTAGCATTCTGTGTTGGGTCGTTTTTGTGTTGAAAATGACCTATGACAGAGGTGTTGTCCAAGACGTTCTTGATAGTAGTAGTCAGAAGTTTTTTAGAACGGACGTCAGAGGCATTCTTCTCAATAATGTCAAAGCCTAGGTCCTTGGCTACGAGATGAGCTGCGGTGGTTTTACCAATTCCTGGTGGTCCATGAATCAGCACAGCACGCAAATCAGTCTCTCCTTTGGCTGGAGGTTTGCTAAACTTCTGGTGCCAGGTCTCAAGCCAGGAACGCAGCTTCTGAACGGTACCCTTGTTGCCACAAATGTGCTCCATCTTGGTTGGTGCATACTTGACAGTCCACAACTTGTCTTCATCATTGACAACCTTTGGGCCAGAAGTTCCTTGTTTGCCATCACCAGCAGCCATCTTCTTGGCCTGTTCGGCACGCTTCTTGTCTTCCAAGTCAGCATCACGTTGCATTTTCAATGCCTCGCGCATTGCCTCGCGTTCCTGCTCCTCACGTTTTTCCTTCTCTCTTTGGGCAAGCACACCATCACCACCTTCCTCAGGCATTCCTTCAATCAATTGAAGGAACCCCTCCTCTGTGATGCACTTGATCTTAAATTGCTTAATCTTTTTTACCTTAGACGGACCAGCATCTTCACCTAGAACAACGAGGGAAGTCTTGGATGAGATGGATTTTGTCACCTTGGCACCGTACTGTTTGGCAATGGCATCACATTCATCACGAGGAATGTTGGGTAGGATTCCTGTGAAGACAATGGTCAATCCTGTGAGACAATTAGGTGCACCTTCTGGCATGGTAAATGTCCCACTACCAGCACCAGTGGAACCGGTTTGCTTAGCCTTGAAAGCATGAAAGTTAAACGGCTCAGCATTAGACACGTCCGGTAGCTCAGCATCCGGGATTTTAGCAAGCAGTTCACGGACAGATTCAGACGTTGCAGGTCCATTGATCTTAGATTTTGGTTTGGAGGAGGAGGACGGTTTTGTAAGACTGGTAGAAGTCTTGATTTCTTCGGTCTCTGTTACTTTATTCTCAACAACGACCAAGTCATTGTCATCAAGGGACACTGGATTAATTGGAGGAGCCCTCTTGCATGATATTGGGATAGTTTCTTGCACTTCCTTCAATTTCTTCACGGGAGATGAGGAATCTTTGGCAGTCAACTCCATCATGGAGTCATCATCATCATCACTAAAATCGATATCGATAAAGTCATCATTAGTTTTCTTCTTTGGGTTGGCCTTCACAGGGATATTGATTTTCTTCTTCATTGATGGTTCTAGGCCAGTTTTGGCTCTTTTTGGTGTTGGTTCATCATCAATCACGATAGTCTCGGGCACGTTCTCCTCTGCTTTCTTCTTTTGGGTACCAGGGACTGCACGTGCACGTCTCTTCTTTGATTCTGTAGAGCCCTTTTTCCCGAAGAAGTCTGCAATGTCGACCATTATGAGGTAACAGTAATGGGAAACGAAAGTGCTTGGAATTTGGCCTGCTTTTTGCTTTTCCACGCGTCTTTTCTGGTTGAAGAAAAAAAAAACGGTGGTGGAAATGGAATTTGCTAACGAGTAAGCCAGCTCAGCTTGCACAAGGACGACCGAATATCATGGCGAAGAAGAGCAAGAAGAAAAGCAACGCCTCAAAGTCATCTGGACAGGATACTACAGTTGCAGTAGAGGATGTTTCCAAAGCGATTGACAAACTGAGTGTCAAAAATGATGATTCCACTCTCGAAAACGTTGATGGAGACAATGAGAAGACTATGGAGATTGAAGAGAGTGAAAACAATCACATTGCTACAACGACACAGGAGAACGTTGAAAGTACCAATGTGAACAATATCAATGAATCAGCAGAAAGGGACATTAATAAAGATCATGACAATGACATTGACACACTCAGACAAGAACTGATGGAATCTCAACAGGCTAGGGAGGAAATTGAATCTAAATATGAGTCACTTTTAGAGCGTTTGTCTTCAATGAAGTCACTATTTGCCGATATGAAGAATTCCAAGGCCGAGCTCACTGATCTTCGGGAATCACTACAAGAGTATGAATCCCAGAATCTGTCACTCAAACAGAAGGGTGAACGCTTGCAAAGTGAGGTTGATTCACTCAAGAAAGAGCGAGAATCTCTAATTAAAGAGGCCGGAGATGTCAATGCAGAGTGTGAAAAACTTGAGGGTGAAGTGAAGGATTTGAAGAGGCAAAGAGATGCATTTGAAGGTGAGGTGGATGTGCTGAAGCGTGTGAAAGAAAAAGAGACAAATGAGTTGGAAAAGGAGCTTGTAAGGCTGAGAGAGCAGAATGAAGAACTCACGGTAAAGGTTCAGAATGACAACCTTGTGAATGTTGGACTGAATGACGAGATTGGTGTTCTTCAAGTGAAATTGGAAAGTAAGGATGAAGAGATTGACGTCTTGAAAAAGCAAAGGACCGAACTGGAGAGCAAGGTTGAGAAGAAACAGAAGGAGATTGAATCATGGACCAACACTATTCGAGGCTTAGAAGAGCAAGTCAAATATTTACAAGCTGAGTCGACAAAAAAGGACACAGCCGTCGCTGAACTAACTGAACAGACCACGACATTAAAACAAGAACTTAATGCCATACCCCTACTGCAGTCAGATCTGAAGGATAAACAACTCCAACTGGGGAAAGCCCGGCATGAGGCTGTCATTCTGAACGAACATCTCACCAAGGCATTACAGCTAATCAAACAGAGCACTTCTTCTGAACAGATTGACAAGGAACTTATCTCCAATCTTTTCATCAATTTCCTTGAATTACCACGCGGAGATGGCAAGAAATTTGAAGTATTGAAGCTGATTAGTGGCCTGTTGCAGTGGGATGATGAGAAGAAGAGACAAGCGGGATTAGAGAGCAGTGTTTCCTCGAATGCAAGAGTAAGGGGGAGGGAAAGCATTAGTGGACTATGGATGGAGTTCCTGGAGCGAGAGAGTAAATAAATAAAGAAACCATTATCTTAAAAGAAAAGTCTGTATTCCAAATTTAACCGTCGTACACAGTTGGGTCCCATGTCAAAACTTCATAAGAGTCAGGGAAGTCCAATTTCTTCAAGTCCTCTTCATCAAGCTTGACGTGATCCAAAACATTGTAGTTCTGCGCAATTCTCTCCACATGAACTGTTTTGGCCAATGGAACGAAACCTTGGGCGTAAGACCAAGCAAGCAACACCTCTGCGTTGGTATACCCATGCTTCTTACCAATCTCAGTTAGTAATGGGTCATCCAGCCTCTTTCCCTGAGTTAATGGAGAGTAGGCCTCTAATAAGAACCCGTGCTTCTTACCGTAAGCCTGTAGATCCTTTCTAGGTAACCATGGTTGCAACTCTAGCTGGTTAACTACTGGTTTGATGGTGAGACCCTCCCAGGCGTAAAGTTCATCTAGGTGTTTTGTACCATAGTTGGAGACACCAATGGACTTCACCTTGCCGGACTCAACGGCCTCCTGAAGAGCTTTCCAGGTACCGAGTCTCTTTTCTTTGTTACTAAGGGGAGAGTGGATGAGAAATAAGTCAATATATTCAATCTCCTTCACTCTCTCAAGAGATTCCTTGATAGCTTTAGTGGCTGCTTCATATCCATGGTCATCGTTCCAAACCTTTGTGGTGAAGAAGATGTCTGATCTCTTAACGTCTGGATTCTCAGATAGAAAGCGGGCAATGCCCTTTGCACCCTCTCTTTCGTTTCCGTACACTTTGGCTGAGTCAATGTGTCTATAGCCGGCCTTTAGGGCTTCATAGGTGAGGTCGGTCGCAACGTCTGAAGGGGTTTGGTAAAGACCGAAGCCGGAGACTGGGATGGTCAAACCATTATTAAGAGGGTAGCGTGTGTCTTTTTGAGGTGATGCCATTGTAATTGATACCTTTGTGAATTTAGTAGGGTTTGAACACAAGATGAAAGATTGGGGTTTCAATAACGTATTTATAGCACGACAATGTCTTTGTGTGGCGTTCATTTCGTGGCTTGCTGACATATCATATCATCGGATCTACGACAAAAAAAAAGTGTCACCTTTGCCATGAAATCAAAGAAGCAATTGAATACACTTAGTCTTTTATTCGAAGGTTTATAAATTTCGTTTTACCAAAGTGCACAATCCTCTTCTTCTTGCTGGTTTAGTAGTATTCATGCTATATAGACATGCGTCGTTGGTAAAAAATTTGGTCCTAGCAGATTTTGCGTCAAAAAGGGGAAGTAATAGTTTACAATGTAAGTACTAGTCATGGCCTCTCAGAATCGTGACAACGGGTCACCTTGTAAACTCCCTTTAATCATCACTGGGTGATTTATAGTTTAATCTATTTCTCTTTCAAAAATAGCTTTAACAATTTGTTTATTGGTCTTTTTCATATCGGTCACCGCCTTATCTGTTGATCAGGGGGCTATTAGCACTACCAGTTAATCGAGTCTGCGCTGCGTAGATATGGCTAGTCAAAATCCCATGCTGATTTATTGTGGCCCTAGTTGAGAGTGTGTAATCAGATATTCCTGTTGCAGAGGCTTTTGAGTTTATGAGTGAACGAGGTGTTTGATACCCTTCCCCAAACCTGAAATGTATCGGATGAATAAGCTATTGCATTGTGGGACAATGATGGTAAATAATTCTTTTCAAAGCTGGTGGTACACTCTTTGCATGTTGGTGACGCTTCGCTAAGATTTCCCATACCTCTTGCCCATATCTTAAACTGGACATGAATCTTCCTTTAAACAACCGGTTTCTTTGCTTCCTCTCTTCTTCTCTCTTCGCTTTGGCTGTGCATACACACTTCCATCAGTTTTCTAGCCGAGTACTAGTCTTCTATATTATTGTTCTTTAGGAACTCAATGATAGTCCGATCAATCGTCTAATTCATCAGCAGCTCGTGCACTGTATCATCCATGTAATTTAATTTATATGAGAAGATTATACTCGATAGGTGTAGAACACTTCTTGTTTCCAACAGAAATCCGATATAGTGTAGTGGCTATCACGGCACGCTCTCACCGTGCAGACCCGAGTTCGATTCTCGGTTTCGGAGTTTATTTTTCATTTTTTTCCTAGCATCTAACCGCATTTCTCAACAAAGGGTCAGAAAATGGATATCCATTCATTTTTATGTTTTCTACAATATTTTGTTTTGAAAGGGTCGATTTCATATATCCTTTTATCACGAAAACTTAACGTTGAAAAAATTGCTCGAATTAATATTGAACCTTACACGCAGGTCAACCAGGGAGAGAAATCGTCATAGTGATACTTAATCAGTGCAATGCATGTTCTTTCAATTATAATTCGGAGCCAATGGCTGTGACCTGATCAGTGCACTCACATGAGCCCTTTTAAAATTAAGACCAGTGTGAATGAGGACGTGAATACATGATGACAATAATGAGAGACTACGGTTGATTTATTAAGTGTAAAGAATTTCAAGAGAACGTATGCAAGCATTGGTGTTTTTAATATGAAATTGGAATCCTAAAATCAAACAGCATGAAAAGGAACCTTCAAGGAGATTCCAATTGATAAATATGGGAAAACAACAACCAAAAACTGAAAGAAATCGAAACTTTCCTGGAGTCATACTTGTTTTAAGGAGGTTTAAAATATCAACAACTTATCATGCCCCATGATCCAGATTAAGCCCGAAGCTATAATCACCGCTAAAGTTCCCTGTTATCAGCCATCATGTCTCTCAGTCTCCTTCTGGATAACTATATCTTTGCTCAGCAAACCTCTCAAGTTGTCGCTGATAGGACTTAGTCCATCAGGTTTTGCACCACGATCAATGATTTCCACTGCTTTTCTAAACTTCAAAAACAGTAGCTCTGCTCTTGTCAGCAGATCCTTCAACTCATATGTCATCGACAAGTCATTGACATACTTCAAAACCTCATCAAATTGAGTTAAGTGAGCGACAATGATCTTTTCGTTCTTCTGTAAAATGGCCAGAGCCACAAACAAGTGGAACTGAGACGAGTAAAAGTCTGTCCAGAGTACCTCCCACAGTTGGTATATATCACTCAATGGGAATTCACGCTTGAACCAGACAAGTAGCATTCTGAAAAAGAAAAATAGGTTTCCAGAATCACACTTGTCCAAATGCACATATAGATTTGGCAACATAAACTGTACCAATTCGTTCAGTGTCGTCATCTGATCTTTCATACCACTCTGATCGTGCAAAAAATTTCTCTCCATTCTATCCATCATCTTGACAAATGCCCAAAACACAAGTCCAGTAGATCCGCCATTGCATCCCATAATACCGTCCTGTGAATTGCATCCACCATGGATTTGGATGTATATTGGCGCAAGCAAATCATTCATTCCTTGTACATACCCGAGGCACTTATTGAGCTCATTGAAAGTGATGAGCACCTCTCGCATTTGAATGAGGTTCACATTGCGGACGATTAGATTCTCTGAGCCTTCATCCTGTTCTTCTTCCAAAGATCTCTGAAATATGGGCAAGTGACGATCTGTGCGTTGAATATCCTTGTCGATACGGAACAACTGATCCTTGAAGTATTCATCGGTGTCCTTGTGTAGTTCTTCATCAATTTTCCATCTAGCTTTCAGCGTCTTATAATCGTTGTCTAGAATCAATCTCAAATCGTGTCTCTCATCTTTGGAAGAATCCCAAGGGTAAACTTCAAGTAAGAATAACCAAACCTCTCTCCGAATGATGTCTTCACATCCACCATGGAATATTCTGGCTTTCACCTCATTGACTGTGATCCTTAATCTTCCAGATGAGTCAAACATTGAGCGCCATTCTTTCTCAGAAACTTCCCTCCGCTCATGTGCAGCCTGGATCTCCTCTGGAAGCAACTTGTCGAACCCAATTCCCAATTCTTTCTCCAAAAAGTCTCGCGCACCTTGATCCAACATCATTCGTTCACGATTCCGTTGGGCCTCCTCCTGCACGCCCATTGCCCACTTAGCGAGGTAAACTCTTGCAGTGTCAAATTCATCATTGATTTTGTTCACTTCAGGATTAGATAATAAGGTAGGAATAGGGGTCTTATCCAGTGGAATTTGCTCAAGGTGCTTCTTCGTGAAAGTAGTGAGTTTAGCGAAGGAGCCAAGAAGGTTCCATTTAGCATCAGCCATGAATTTATTAAGACTTTCCTTGGTAAATGCCTTATTGATACTGTTCTCGTTGGGCGATTTTGACGCATCAAGGGCATTAGACGGGCTGAAGTTATTGAGATCTTCAATAGTTGGATTGACTAGGAAGATGCTGCGTTCAAGCGATGTGCGCTCTAGACGTGCAAATTGCTTGAAGGCAGCCATGAATTGCAACCCGCCCCAGAATAGTTCATTCTCATCAGTGAAGATCTCAAATTGCTTGGTCTTATTATTGAGTTCAGCAACGGTGGATGGGGATTCATCATCATGGAAGAACAAAACAGGGAGTCTATCACTTGTGCTCTTGGTGTTGATGATGATGGATCCATGCCACCAACCTAGGGTTGGGGGTCTGAATTGGAAAGAGTACAGCTCCGCAATCATAGCAGCAAACGAGAATGATCCGTAGCGTGGCAAGCGTTTCACATAACGGGGGCTAGCAGCATCAGGTGTGTTCATATCAACTTGCTGCAGCACTAGCAGTTGGTCTGGCTCTAGGACACTCTCTGCGCACCAGCCAAAATGGATCTCTCCATCCGTTTGAAGGGGGGACTCTTTGATAAGATAGAGAAACCCTGGGACATTATCACGTGCGGATTTGGTTGGGTGCACATAGACCTTGGACTTAGCATACAATAATTGGACATGGCCAGCTGGGATGGAAGACATTGTTCTGGTATAGCTGTTAGAAAAGGTGACTTGGGTTTGTTTCGCAGTCACTGCCTGCTTTTTTTTAAATCGTGGTGACACCTTTACATTGCCGTGTAGAATTGACAGATCAAGAAACGGACTCTCTAGAAAGAAGATTGCTACAATAAATGCTTATCTTCTTTGAAAATGCTTGTATTTTCATTGAGAAGTAGAATGTTCAATGTCTTCTTTTACTGATTCAGTGACTCTCACCACCCAAATTCATCAACTCTCGGTCAATATCAGGAGGTCTTTCCTCATGTATTACACTATCTCTCTTATCATGATAAACAGAGCTCTGAGCTACGGCTATAATCTGTGCAGCAGCATCGTGATCCCTCTGTTCTGCTAAACTAAAGCCCGCCTTTAGCAGCTCTGGAATTTGGGGGGCTGGGACATTTGGAGGGAAGTACTGAGACGCACCGTGAATAGGCACGGGAATTGGAAATTGTTGTGTAAATGGCATTATTGGATGTGGAATGAACTGTTGTTGTTGTTGTTGCTGTTGTTGAATCGAGGATGTGTAAACATCCGTCTTTGATTGTCCAACGGGCTCGCCTGGATATTGCGCAACACTGTCATGGTTATGCCTGCGCCAGTTATATGGGTCATGGGCCTTGTGACTGAATGTTAGGACAACCATACCTTCACCCAGGTCATACGAAAGTGTGATCTTAGATTCACACTGTTCGACCTTCAATCGTCCTTTAGTTCCAGGAACTCGCAGTCCCAAGTCTTGAGTGCTGTCGTCATTGTATGATGCACTTTGTGGTTTTGATCTGGTTTTTCTCTGTTGACCCTTATCCTGCGAACAGATAAAGGTGAAATTAACTCTCGAACTCTTCCGTCCTCCCTTATGGTAGTCACGGATCACAAATCGATACCCTGTTATCGTCATAAGTGGAACGATGTATTCATCCACCAATTGTTTGGAAACCTGCTGATAAGTGGCCGAATCCAGCTGGTCATATCGTTTGAATAGACCAGATGGAGATGGAGAAACATAGCGAAAGCCAATGATGTCAGTATGTGAATTGTTTTTAATCTGTTCAAGGAATTGTTTATAGTTAGTGTATGTGTTAGGTAATTCCAAATCCACGCCCTTGCGGGCCACTCTCCTCTTGCTTCGACATCGTATACAAGTTCTGAATTTGGTTAGCTCTTCGGTAGTCTCATCAGTTCTTTTCACACGACAACGCGTGCATTTCAGTGGTGTGGCCGCCTTGTTATTGGAAAATGATTGCACCCCTCGGTCATCAGACTTAGGACGCCCCATGAGTTTAGCGATGTTCTAGAGCTAGCTGCTGTGAGTTATTTGGAACAATTTTCCGCCATTTTGTCACGGTGAAATCAGAAACCTGTATCAACCGGGTAACGGATGAAGATGATTCTGTAGGAACAGCACATCCCAAATAGTGACAGTCGTACGTCGATTGGGATACAAACCTCTACCCGCAACAGTACAAATATGTCCTCCGAGTCCGACCTCAGCGATATTGGTAACTACTCTGAACAGTCAGAGGAGGAGATCTCAGATTACGAACATCCACAGATATCAGATGAGGATGAAGATGATGAGTATGAAGAATCACCAACACCAATACCTCCTCCTCAACCAAAGAAGAAACAAGGTATGCGTGTAAAGCTCAAACTCAAAAAACCTTCTCCATTATCGCAAACTGTCGTGAGTAAAAGACCAGCGAGAAATGCGAAAACTAATGCGAAAGCGCTGAATGAATACGATGATGAAGATCTAGAGGAAGGTGACGTACTAAAAGAAGACGGGGAAAACCCGTCTGAAGAGGAGGCTATTACCAAGCCTAGAAATAGAGGCACTCCGGTGACTGCTCAACCTCCGACTAAGAAGGTTAAACTCAGTGTACCGAAAAGGGCTACCAAGCTAGACTCAAAGTACAATGATGAAGAGGATGAATTTGATTTTGACGAATATGAGGACGATGATGGTGATATCATACCTACACCTGCACTTGATGACGAAGGATTAAGCACATCTGATGAAGAGGAAACTACGCCTGACTTGTCCAAGATGACGGAAAGACAACGCGCCAGATTGCTTGATGACACTCCTGAGACAGAATTGGTCTCCTTGTCAAATAAGGCTTCCAAAAGAAAAGAACTCACGGCTGAGGAGACTGAATTGAGAAGGGCTGAAACAGCTAGAAAGAGAAAGAACATGTTGGAGAAAAAGCTTGATGAAGAGAAGAGAGAGACCATTGATAAATTGCTGAAGAGAAGAGCTGTAAAGACGGGAACAAGAAGACAGGAGTCCGAGGATGTCGGTGATACGAGAGAAAGACCAAGAAGACCACTGATCAGTCATCCTGCTCTGATAACTTGGGTAAGCCAAAGAGATGGTGAGAGGCTCAGAGTCCCTGACGCACTGCTAAAATAGGCGCTCCTTAAACGAATTGAACTCGGACTCCATCTTTGTAGCTTTTTCTGAGTAGTCGCGAACCTCCTCCATTTTTTTCAGAACGAGTGGCCTGGCCTGCCAGCTGTTTTTTGACGTGGAAATAGTCTCAAACTAAAAACCACACTTAAATCAGACCCTGGTCCTTGTTCTCTCCTTTCGTTAATCTCTAGTCATCGGACAAACATTAGTTGCCTCACCAATTCCACACATCATCACTTTGCCGAGTGCCACTCACGACCATTCGCATCACGAATGAACCCAATGAACTATCTTCCACAGAACATGCACCCACAGCAGCTCGCAGCATTACAAGCGCAACAGCAGTATGCTAACCTCCAGGCGCAGGCACAAGCGCAGGCACAAGCACAAGCACAAGCACAGGCACAAGCTCAACACAATAGAGGTCAGGTTATCATGAAGGACCGTCAGCCGGGTGCACCACATACTATGCCCCAGCCACAACAACCTCAGCATATGCCACACCAACCACAGCCACAGATGGGTCAGAAACCCATGCAACAGTTTGTTTCAGGGCAACAGATGCATGGCCAGATGGGCCAAGTGATGATCCCACAGACTCAAAGCCAACAGTTTCAACAACCGCAACAGCCTCAACCACAACAACAAGGCTTCCAACAAACATCTGTCTATGCTGGACAGTTCCAACCAATGATACAACCACAACAGCAACAGCAACAGCCGCAAGTCCAGCACCAATCATTTTCAGGGCCTGCAGGTCAACGATCCAGTATTTCACAACCATCACCCCTAACCACCAATCAGAGCGCACCATCGCAATCATTACAACAGACACAATCACAACCCACACAAATGTTCAGTGGAAACACTAATAGTGGAGCGACTGGCATTGCACCCCCCGGAAGCCAAGGAAGATCACCTGTTGTGGGACAAACCCCTGCTCTCACGCCAACCAATAAACTAGCACATACTCCTGGAGCAAATAATACTATTAACATTGTGCCGCCTGGTTCTCAGCCACCATCTCAGCCTAACTCAGCCAAAGGCGGAAGGTTTCCTCGAAGTGGTCCACCCAATGGAAACGGTATGGGCGTCATTGGCTCTGCAATGAGAACATCTCAAGGTGCTGCCAACCTTTCCCCTATGAACGCAGCTCAATTCAATGCTAACACCATGAATGCATTAAATTTCCGAAAACAGATGTCTAATCTTGCTACTTTGAAGTTCCTAGACTTTTGTGAGCTAATTGGCGTGCGGTCTGACAATGTCAAGAATATTGTGTACTGGAAGAAGATAACGACAGACTACTTCTCTGAGATTGGAAGTATGAGATACTCTGTCAAGAATGGTGCGGAATCAAGGCAGTTTCAGTTTGGCGTACCTATTATCCCTAGCTTTTTTTATTCGATCATTCAATCTGGTGTGACGAGGATTGAGATCCATCCAGGGATGTTGAGGACCCAAGTGCTGGCAAACGGATTGACATATTTAGAAAGTCCAAGATGTTGTTTTACACACTATTATTCTGATGGATCATATGTGAATATTCATGGAAATATCAAGGGTATCTTGAATCAGAGCTTGAAGCTGGATTGGCTTGATTTCCAAACTCATATGTTTGTCCCCGGAGTTGAGTGGCCTGGGTTGGAGAAGTTCTTGGGCGATGAGGAGAAAATGAGAGGTATATTTTCAGGATTTCTTTCTCAGGAAGATGAGAAACCTGAGGAGGACTCCACTACAATCAAAAAAGAGACGAGTGACAAGAAGTTAGAGGTCCAACAAAAGGTTAGATCAAATTATGAAGTGTTCCATTCAATGTCAAACTTTGGACTGCAGGAAAGTGTGATGCGTGTGATGCAGGTGTCTGACGTGATGTCACACCTCACTTCTTTGATGCTGTATTCGCACAATGATCAATCGGGTCCTTTGACATCTTTGGAGACATATGTTGCAAAATATTACACCAAAAAGGATGATAAGAAGAATAAAAAAAGCACTTCTTCGTCAGGGGTGACTTCAAAGTCGTCTACTGGGACATTAAAAAATTCACCTACAACATCTTCTGGCTCAAATAAGGACTCGCCAGTTAATGGGTCGCGTGGAGCCAAGGCACCTACTAATTTGGACTTATCTCAATCAACATTGAACAAGAGAAGAAGAAGAAAGTCAACTGTCAGCTCAGATCTTTCCCCTAAGAGCCTTGACGATAGTCCGGCTGGTACCGAAGAGGCAGCTAAAGGAAAGAAAATGAAGAGGTAACAAAGAGGTGTTGTCGAGGTATATTTATATAGATCGAACTCGAACCGGTCATGTGTCAAATATTGTGTAGACCCGGGGCAAAAAACCAAAAAGTCGACTGAGATTATTTTGCCGAACTATATATACCTCAAGATAGCTAACGAATTTTAAATTGCTAGGATAGGACAGAGAAAATGAACGTTCAGGAAATTACCTTCCCTGAAGAGGACAGCCTCGTTCCTAAGTCTCCACAAAGAAAAGTTGCAGTTCCGCCTGCTCTGAAGTTCATCACTTCACTTCTTTACAAGTCCGCTGTGGGGATCACCTTTCTCTATATTCTTTCCATCCTTGTTGTTCAGCCATTACTCGAAGTACAATACGAAAGGCGTTCCGAATACGTACAATATGCCTTGCGTAGGGTTAGACAGCTCCTCAACACGTTGGCATTGAAGAAAGGCTTGCCAGTTGTGGCGGTCAAGAGGAATGGCCGATTATACTCTGAGGCTGCAACTCAGACAGTGAGTGAGCAAGAGCAGAAGGAACGCAGAGAGAAGGATCTTCGTCAAACACTGAAATATGGTGTCACCTTCGAGGACCAAGCCGATGCTACTGACCATGAAGGAAACTTGGTTAGAGATAAGCTGGGGAAGCTTAAGGAGTCACTAGAACATTATAAAAATTATTGCTGCGATATTGAACATATCAATCCCTTAAGTTTTCAATTGAAGAAGTTCCAAGGTACCATTGATGGTTACAGGTACGCGACCCTATTCAAAGCTGGCAGACAGATGGCCGGCGTTTCATCTACTGCAGACTTCAAAAAGGAGATTCGAACGATAAAGGGCTGGTATTTGAGCGGACAAGTCTAATCTCATTCAGAACAACAATATATACGTCTATCGTTTAACAAGTCATTAGGCCATTAAGTTCTATGTACAACGTTTTTTTCTATGTCATGTATGCTATGTCAAAACTTCATCTTTCGAAGCTTGTTTGAGTTATTATTGAGGCGCCTCACTCTTTCACTTGCACCTTGTTCCATTACCTGCTTTCCTTTATAATTCACGGATAGTTCTCCGTCTTTAGAGTATCGAACACTATCGTAGTCCTTCCCTGAAGATATTAGAACCTTGGGCGTCTTGCCATTCTTGATGTCCATCTCTTTCATTTGAAGCTTAATTTTCTCACCTCTCTGTTTCCATCTCTCATAAACATCCTCCTCTTCATCTAATGTAGGCTTCCAGCTAGATTTCAGAATTCTTCTAATAGCTTCTGGAGATACTTGGAAATGTTGGGAGAGATCGGTATTCGTTAATTCAGGCATTGTCTGTTTTAGGATCTTTACTGATTTCATATCTTCTCTTGATAGTTTCTTCTTTGGGTTCCATTTTTGACCTTCGAACTTCTCTATCAAGGCAAACTTTTGTCTCTTCCATTCAGGTAGAGAGGTCATCTTTCTCCAGTTGTCTGGGATCTTGGGTCCTGTCGTGATGGTATCAAGAGGCTTAGTGGATTGGTTTGATTTTTTTACTGGCCCAGCTTCTTTTACTGAAGATAGGTCCTTTTCTATAGAGATCTCGTGCAATTCTTCAAGAGTCTTAGGATTATTCACCTTTTTGGGAACTGGTATCATGCGATCTTGCTTGATGAAACAAGTTCTGGTGTGGCTGAATCCTCGGCTTAGCGATACCAGCGACCTCACCAAACTATACCTGATGGGAAATTTGCATGATACTGACAACATCAAAAGATTTGAGACCTTTAGAACGATCAATCCAAATAGCTAAACTCAAAAGCTCATCGCCTAACAAAGAACTTCGCATTCAAAAAACTTCAAGACTTCCGACAATTCACTTGACCTCACGTGAACTTACCGAGTCTCCTAATTGGGAAATTGTTTATGTTTTGGTTCAAAAAAAATACCATCTTAAAATTTGCCCACACAGTACTGGCGCCACCCCATAGCCAATCCCTGTCCTGTCAAAGGTTGAACTCATGAACTTCCTCAGGAAATTCCTTGGCTCCACTCCAAAGGATGATCTCTCTATTATTCCTTCAGGTCAACTGTTTCTTAAGCGTGCTCCAGGGTCCCCTAAATCAGCAAGCGAGTGCCTATACACAGATGCTGTTGCCTCAATCCGTGAGACGAGTGCTCCACACAATTACGTACTTGTTATCCAACGTGCGTTTGCTGAGGGTGAAGAGCTTCTAAGAGACGATGACGATGAGGATGAAGATGAGGCAGATGAATTCAAGGACGAGAGAATGAGCTTAATAGATAAGGCCATCAAGGTGCAAAAACGTTACAGGGACGGAGATACCATTGTATCTTGGAAAAATACTGAAGGCGATGATGGGGAAACCTTTGAGTTTGTTGTGGATGCGAGCGTGAAGGAGTCAGATGTGGATCAGTTCATGCAGACGATATATGCCTGTTGTTTTGAGAGAAAGTATCAGAGATCGAGCGCTGGTGTCACATCGAAACAGTTGGAGGAGTTTGTTGTTGATCCTGAGATAGAGAATCCTGAAGATCTCACTGATAGTGTGAATAGTCTTATCAGAAAGATTGAAGAAGATCAAGAAGAAGAAGATCAAGAAGAAGAAGATCAAGAAGAAGAAGTGTTTGAAGATGCTTCTGATGATGTTAAGGTGCCGCTACAAGAGGACACCACATCCTTGGTTGAAGGGGATGAGATATGCAAAGTTGAGGCTGAATTCAGACTATACGATCCTTCTGCTGATGTCTTTGTTTTGCAAACTCCCACTGCTGAGGTGATGATTGTTGATCTGTCCCATTGGGATTATTGGCTATCTATCACTGGTGGTGATCTGAAACTAGGTACATCAATCACTTCTGAACTCGACCCATACTTTGACGATAGTATCCAGTCATTCATATTTGCTTATTCTAGTGAGAAGGGTACATTATCTGTTCTCTTGAAGTTTGTTGCTGGTGAGGCTTATACGCTTTTCAAAGAGGCATTCACAAGATCCAACTGGGAAAATTCGAATAGATCCAAATGGGCAAAAGTTGAAGAGACTAACAGAAAGTATGTGCTGAATGCGTATAATGCGGTTCGGATGGAGGAAGGCTCTAGTGACTTGTTCGTCAAAGATTCTGATGAAAGTGAAAGTGAGACTGAAGGCGAGGAAGAGGAGGAGGACGAAGAGCAGAGCAAATACACTAACTTACGTACTGGACTACGCAAAGAAGCTTTCAGTGACTCCGAGGATGATGATAACGAGACTGAAGGAAAGAAGAGCTTCAACAAGACATCAAAGAACAACAATTTGACCATTTCCTACAAGAATGACCGATCATATGTGACTAGAGGTAATCGCATTGGTGTCTTCAAAACCACAGAGGATGATGATTTGGAATTTGCCACCGCTATCGAGAATTTGACTATCAATGGAAAGCCTCTTAAACCATCCAAGATGATGCTTCATGTTGAAGATAGCTCCCTTGTAATACAAGGTGATGATAAGAATAAGCTTTACCGAATGGATTTGCAGAAAGGTAAAATTGTTGATGAATGGAAGGCCAATGATTATTTGAATGTGGTGGATTTTGGACCAGGTGCTAAGTTTAGCCAAATGACTGGTGAGCAGACCTTTTTGGGTATCTCTGACAAGGGCCTCTTCAAACTGGATCCAAGATTGAGTGGTGACAAACTTGTGGAAGATCAATACAAGCTAACTTTTACAAAGAACGAATTCAGCTCTTTTGGTACTACAGAAAGTGGTTACATTGCCGTTGGTTCAAACAAGGGTGATATCAGACTATATGACAAGGTGGGCATCAGAGCTAAATCCCTTATTCCAGCTATTGGTGACCCAATCAAACACCTCGAAGTATCAGCAGACGGTAAATGGCTGTTGGCTACTTGTAAGACGTATTTAATGCTTATTGATTTGACTATTAAGGAGGGCGTTAATGCCGGAAAGCTTGGTTTCCAAAAATCTTTTGGAAAAGATCAGACGCCAAAGACGAGAATGTTGAAGATCTCCCCAGAGCATGTCGCATTTATCAAAGCCTCTACTCAAAAATCCTTGGACTTTTCTCAAGCTCATTTTAACACTGGTTTGGATACCAAGGAGCAGACAATAGTTTCCTCCTCTGGTCCATACGCAATTACCTGGTCATTGAAGAAGATCTTGCGTGGTGATGCCGAACCATACCTCATTAAACGTTACTCATCGAACATTGTTGCAGATAACTTCAAGTTTGGTACAGACAAGAATGTGATTATTGCATTACAAGATGATGTTGGTATGGTTAACAAGAAGGAGTTCCGCAAGGCCAACCGGGTATCGTTGGCTCTCAATCCGAGAAGGACTTGAAGGTTCTTTTGTTTTGATAATCTTGTTTCGTTTGGTTTGTTTTTGATTTCCTTTCTTTTAATTTGCTCTTGCAGATTGGCGTGTGATAGGTTGATTTTTATTGTGTATACTCACCCGATTAATGAATATCAGTTCTTTTGAACAATTTTTGCTGTAGCGATGTGATCACTTTTCGTACTTTCGTGTCAGCCCAAAGGAGGCGCGCATCTCATCATAAAACATCAATCTGAATGCCTTGAACTTATGCGCAGGAGTAGGCTGGAAGAGGGGATCAGCTGCTGGGAATCGTGGGCCACTTTGATGTTGGTTAATTGTTCTTGGGTCAATTCCATTGACTTTATAGTAAATGTTGCGTACAAATCTGTGAAATGCTTGACTCTGCATGAGCTTAATAAAAAGGTAGTCTTCAAGATTGTTGGGGCGCATCGCGTGTTCCTTTGTTAATATGCTTGGTTTGATGGTAGACAAGATAGGTCGTACACAAAGGATATCCAAAGATGATGATATATTTGGTGTTCGGATGTATGTACGTACATTGGCTTTTTTTCCCAAAAGGACACTCTGCCAACAACACCAACTAGTTGTCCATCTAATCTGCAACAGCTATCATCCATATCATGATTACGGACGACCAACTCAATCAGATTGCCATATTCTTTGGTATCTCCACTTTTGTGCTCATCTTGGTATATCATACTATCACCTCAACGACGAAGAACTTGAAATCAGAATGAGACGCATACTGGCTATGCAGGTGGTATTTTGGTGAAGGAGAAATAATAGTTACTATTGTCAGTGACTGATGGTAGTTTGTACACAGTGTGTACATCAGTACGTAATGAGGAACAATTAGCTCGCTTCTGGTCAGCTCTGGTATGGTAAATGATCGATAATAAACATCAGTGGCACGTCAATACTCATAGCTCTACCTGATTGAAAAATCTATAAAATATCCTGGTATTATCCGAAAATCTCTTCTTCCCCTAACAGTTCCTTGGAAAGCATTACGAT
The DNA here is from genome assembly GCA_023627795.1 of Barnettozyma californica. Taxonomy (NCBI): domain Eukaryota; kingdom Fungi; phylum Ascomycota; class Saccharomycetes; order Phaffomycetales; family Phaffomycetaceae; genus Barnettozyma; species Barnettozyma californica. The sequence continues at coordinate 976,611 of JAMAIE010000002.1, read as the reverse complement.
CCGTTCGACTTGTTCGGTAATGGCCGTGAACGCTCTGGCAAATGCCATTCCATGTACTTCTCTCCAATGCATCTTCATGTGTGACTTCTCGTCCCTTAGCTCGCTCTCTGTCTCGTCCTTTTCGTTTTGAACACTGGTCAGTTTCTCCTTCAATTGATCAATGATGTTCTGTTGTGGGTCATTATTTTCTGTGCTGGATAGTTCGACTTCACTGATTAGATCATAGAGTTTCCTTCTTACTGCAATGGCTGATGGAAGGTACCTTGGAATCTTGGTCTTAGTTCTAATTGCATTGGAAATGACATAAAGGATATATATAACTGTGGAAACAGAATCTCTTCTCAGTATTGAGAGTTTTTTCGTGCAATCCTCACTTTTATCTTCGTCCCAGATGTGAAAATAGATACCAGACATTCTGGCCTCGATCAATTTCTCAAGCATGATATGACATGAATCCAATAGATCAGTAAAGACCTTCGTGTTAAATGTATGAGCAATGTCATGTTCCTGTTTTGCCCTTTTCAACAGCTCCTCGTTGGCAACCCAATTCTGGGACATTCTAATTTCTCTGATGTTGGCCAATTCTAAAGTCAAATCAGTAGGATCATCATCTTCATCGCGGTATAGGTAACGCTCGCTAACAGATTGATAACTTTGGCCAATATGTGATAGCAAGGAAGCACATGATTTATAGATTTCTTTTCTGGCGACAAAGGGCCATATAATCCAATTAGTAAGGACGGTAGTGATCAATGCCACCAGCACTGCTAAGGAAAGGATCCACGAATGCTTCCAAATGTCATTTCTAGAGTCATCAGCTCTGATGAAGGCATTGAGTGATATGATTGTAAATGCCAATAACCCAACAAAACTGGACCTTGGATGTACATCTACCAGGAAGAAGTAGGAGAACACGACAATAAATACTCCAGCAAATACACCAATCACTACCTCATTGTTAGTGCCTGCGTATGATGATAACCATCCCCAAAATGAACCCAAAAGCCAACAAGCAATTCTGAATCTTAGGTTAAACCAAGTACCAGAATTTCGTGGACTCAGAAAATAGTAAATGAGCACTGGACACCAGAAGCAATTATATTTGTAGTACCAATTCCAAGATACCTTCAACCAACTGGGAAGTGAAACGAAAATCACCACAAAAGACACTTTGAAAGCATACTTAGATTGATAATCAGTAATGAGCTTACTAAGCTGCCATAATCTATATCTTAATGGGTTTGGTGTAGAGTGGAAGTTAAAGTCGTTGTGATCAATCGCGCGAATCGCCTTGGTGCCTTGATCCCTTTGATTATGATGATGGTCTTGATTCCGCTTGTTTCTAGAGGTATTGAGATTGTATATCCTCTCAAAAGCATCATCAACCGCAATCTTGGTTTCGAAATAATAAAAAATGGAGTTTGCACCTTGATCACGAAGACACCTCTCAGGTAATCTCTTTAATGATCTCTCTAATGGGTAATTCGGTAAAGAGATTTTGTAGAAGGAGCGCACATTGCGGCAAGCCTTGAGAGTAAAATCAGACAGAGATGTGATACCCACAGATGCTTGCCTTGAATAACGAAGAAATAGGAAGATGTTAATCACTTGCTCTTGATCAAGCAGCGCACGGCAAAAGTACTCTGACTTCGAAAACTTCCTATAAGCAACGTCCAACTGAAGGATCTTTTTCTTTAACTCCATTACTGAGTTTTCCAATTTCTCTAGTGTCTTTTTTCTATTTTTCTCTGGGCTAGTGGCATTCTTGAAGGTGTTCAGGCACGTCTCAATGTCTTCGATGCATCTAATCATTTGTAGTAGCAGTTTGTGCATTGGCCTTGTAAACCTCTCGTTCATGATTGACACATATACAAATTCTTTACCCTGAATGAATTGCGGATGTAAGTGTATGTTCATAGGCGTCCCATGTTTAGGGACAGGTGTGGCCATTCCCGAATCCATGACTGACATAACTCCAGGGGTCACGGTATGTGTATTGGTGGTGCTTGTGGTAACTTCTTCTGATACCTCTTTGAAAAAGAGATTTGTTTCCGATGGTATAACACGCAAGGGTGCCACAATGAAGTTGATGTGATTTCTGATGTGTTTAAGGTCATCTTGTGCAAAAATGGATAGTTTGAAAGTGGACAGGAACTCCCTGAAGTTCTCAGAAAGCCTTAGTGTGTGATTTACAGCATCTGATTGGAGCTGCACAATAAGATCCTTGTTTGAAAGAGTATCCATCTTCGTGAGAGTCATGAGTAGCATTTTGATACTGGTCGTAGTATTAGTAATTGAAGTCATGATCTTTCTTGGGCCCAAGTATGGGAAATAAATCAACGACACAACTAAGGAAATTAGGACCCCAAATAAATACGGGATGCCAATGGACCAACATAGTTTCCAATTCACTACCGGGTTACTCAGCTCAAGGCATGATGATAAGAAGATCAAGACAATACCGCTTGCCAGAAGCATGTAATAAAACCTGATAAAGTAACCCTTAAACCAGCCAATAAAAAAAAGCCCAATGAATAATGAACCAGCTAGAATACCACCTTGGTGATTCCTAGTCGGTTGAGTGGAAACTGATATATACAATGCTAGTGATGACCAACCTAAACCCAGAGCAAGTCCGACAATGGCCTGAATTGTCATTTCTAATTGAATTCCAACGGCATGAACAGGATGATGCAAAAGGGTGGCAACAGGCATAAATAGACGGTATTCACCAAACCATTTACCAGGCTTATCGATCAGACACAGTATGAATGATATCATGTAAGCTAAAGAAAACTTGGTCAAGATCTTCCAGTTCTCGGACGATTTCAACAATATCTCACTGAGTTTGGCTTTGATATCATAGTTGAGCCTCCACCACTGTTTCCTTGTTTGATCATCGTCTGCATAATGGTCTTGAATGTTATCTGGCTTGTTGTAGATTGGATCAAAGAATCCACCTCTTAACTCCTTCATACCAAAGTCATCCATATCGTCCTCAATGGAATTCTGCTGAAGAGCTAGATGTGACAGTTGAAGCTGTGATAATGAGGTACGAGCATTATTGGGAACATGGACGTCTGTCTTAGGGAGCGCAAGTCCTTTCAGCGTGGCTTTCAAGAGACTTTCCTCATGGTGAATCATTGGCGTCGAGGTGCTGCGCTGTCCTCTAGGTGATCGTCTAGGATAGGGCTGTGTACCAGACATTTTTGCACCTTGGACTCCGGACATATGTAGATTTGTATGCTCACTACTGTAAGTGTTTTCAATTAGGAACAAGTTTTTGTTTGTTTCTTGTTGTCGTCTGGTGAGATTTTCGAACTTGTTGTGGACTGACTGACACATGCAAATGGCTGCTGAAAATCAAAGGGTTCGGGCAACCAAAGGATACAAAGTCAAACAGGCTACATGCATCCATCTGAATTTAGCTAGGTTTAATAATGAGTATTTAATGCTAGCTAAAATAAGCAGAACGTTATGATAAAACTTTTTAGTGCAAAACAATTGAGAAATTCCTCTCCTAATTTCCTAATTGCACAATCTGAACACAATGTGTCAAAAGGACGGCTCAAACTTATTTGGCGCTTAAAACAAAAAAGGTCCACGCCACCAAAAGTGCAATATCTCATACCTCTAAAAGTTACTCTTATCCATGTCTAACAGTTACCAAGAGTCCTCCTTGGACTTTGCCATACCACAAGAGGTCACAGCCGCTGACCAGTGCGTTTCTCTGCTTGACAGAAACGAGTCTGTTGTGATCCAAACACAAGAGCTCCTACCAGATGAAATCACATACATTGAATCCTTCTCCATTTTAACTACAGCTATTCCATTGCATAGAATGCTCTCAATATATGCGCCAGGCGTCTTCGTCGTCAACGCTTCATTTAAATCCAACAGTTCAAAGGCACGGCTAAGAGTAAACGCGGAGAGAGTAGGTGCAACATCTGGTGAGATATATTTGAGAGCAGAAGGATCATCCAGTGCTATACTTGATGTAAGTGCCAATCTATTTTCTTTCAGCTCGCACGACAATTGATTCTAATAGACAAGCCAGTTTCTTCGATCATTTCTTCAAAAGAATAGAGAACATGATCAGCCATATAGAGTACAAACCTTGGTCTCACATCGCATACTGAATGAATCAGATCAGAATGGTAAGGTGATCACAAAAGTTAATAGTAGACCATTTGGTTTACTCCCAGGATACCACGCAATACTTCTCTCATCAGACATCGAAGCCCTTTGTCTCAAAGTCATGACTCTATCCAACAAATGTCACCAGAAAATTGCATCAGAAACATTGTCTAGTTGCGGAAGACCACCACTGAAGCCAAGTGGGGTGGATATGGAACAAGTGAGCACAAATAATTTGGTGCTAGATGAGCCAGCGACAAAAGAGGCAGATAATCTCATCTTGTGTGAAAGGAAGGAGTTCGCATTGATCGAGCTTAACAAGCGAGAGGTAACATTCATTATTGGAAAGAATGGTTGGAAAATTGGCAGCATCCGGGAGAAGAGTGGGGCCCATGTGAAAGTTGTTCCGATTAACAACACATCTGACCCATCTGTAAGGTTCAATGATCCAAATACCAAACAATTTCTGAGGGTTACGGGTACAAAGTCTCAATTGGAAAAGGCTCTTCGTCTCATTGCCGCAGAGATTCAGTTCTTTCGTTTGAACGGTATTGTGCAGTATTGATTATTTATGTGCTTGGTAATTAATCTCATGAACAATCCCACAGCTACTTTACTTGGCCCTTAGACTGGTTTTGTTAAGGCCAAAATTAACGCAGACATTGCGTAAATGTCAGCATGGCGGGTAACAGTATTAAGTATGCAGCAATTCCTGATCCGGATTAAGTTTCTTTTGAATTTTCACTCCTGACTTCGCAGTTGAAAAACTTTTTCTAGTTCAAAAAAATTTTCAGTCCTTGAACTTACTTCCTTTTACTACCAAAACTTTAAGTTTTACTAACCAAAATGGCTGAAGGTGTTTTCCCAGGTGCTATCGGTATCGATCTAGGTACTACCTACTCTTGTGTTGCTACTTACGACTCTGCTGTCGAAATCATTGCCAACGAACAAGGTAACAGAGTTACCCCATCCTTCGTTGCTTTCACTGCCGAGGAGAGATTGATTGGTGATGCCGCTAAGAACCAAGCTGCCTTGAACCCAAAGAACACCGTCTTTGATGCCAAGCGTTTGATTGGTCGTCGTTTCGACGAGGAGTCTGTTCAAAAGGACATCAAGACCTGGCCATTCAAGGTTGTTGACAACAACAACTCCCCACTCATCGAGGTTGAGTACTTGGGTGAACAAAAGACTTTCTCCCCACAAGAGATTTCCTCTATGGTTTTGACCAAGATGAAGGAGATTGCTGAGGCCAAGATTGGTCAAAAGGTTGAGAAGGCTGTCATTACCGTCCCAGCTTACTTCAACGATGCTCAAAGACAAGCTACCAAGGATGCTGGTGCCATTGCCGGTTTGAACGTTCTACGTATCATTAACGAGCCAACTGCTGCTGCCATTGCTTACGGTTTGGGTGCCGGTAAGTCTGACAAGGAGAGACACGTTTTGATTTTCGATTTGGGTGGTGGTACTTTCGATGTTTCCTTGTTGCACTTGGCTGGTGGTGTCTTCACCGTCAAGTCCACTGCTGGTGACACTCACTTGGGTGGTCAAGATTTCGACACCAACTTGTTGGAGCACTTCAAGGCTGAATTCAAGAAGAAGACTGGTTTGGACATCTCCAACGACCCAAGAGCTTTGAGAAGATTGAGAACTGCTGCTGAGAGAGCCAAGAGAACCTTGTCTTCTGTCACCACCACCACCGTTGAGGTTGACTCCTTGTTCGATGGTGAAGACTTCTCCGCCAACATCACCAGAGCCAGATTCGAGGACATTAACGCTGCTTTGTTCAAGTCTACTTTGGAGCCAGTTGAGCAAGTTTTGAAGGATGCTAAGATTTCCAAGGAGAAGATCGACGAAGTTGTTTTGGTCGGTGGTTCTACCAGAATTCCAAAGGTCCAAAAGTTGTTGTCTGACTTCTTTGACGGTAAGCAATTGGAGAAGTCCATTAACCCAGATGAGGCTGTTGCATACGGTGCCGCTGTCCAAGGTGCTATCTTGACCGGTCAATCTACCTCCGAGGACACCAAGGACTTGTTGTTGTTGGATGTTTCCCCATTGTCTTTGGGTGTTGCCATGCAAGGTAATGTTTTCGCTCCAGTCGTTCCAAGAAACACCACTGTCCCAACCATCAAGAGAAGAACTTTCACCACTGTCGCTGACCACCAAACTACCGTTCAATTCCCAGTCTACCAGGGTGAGCGTGTTAACTGTTCTGAGAACACTTTGTTGGGTGAGTTTGACTTGAAGGGAATCCCACCTTTGCCAGCTGGTGAGCCAGTCTTGGAGGCTATCTTCGAGGTTGACGCCAACGGTATCTTGAAGGTCACTGCCGTTGAGAAGTCCACCGGTAAGTCTGCTAACATTACCATCTCTAACGCTGTCGGTAGATTGTCCTCTGCTGACATTGAGAAGGCCATTGAAGACGCTGAGAAGTTCAAGAAGTCTGATGAAGACTTCTCCAAGCGTCACGAGGCCAAGCAAAGATTGGAATCTTACGTTGCTTCTATTGAGTCCACCGTCACTGACCCAGTCTTGTCTTCCAAGTTGAAGAGAGGTTCCAAGGACAAGATCGAGGCTGCTTTGTCTGACGCCTTGGCTGCTTTGGAGATCGAAGAGTCCACCGCTGAGGACTACAGAAAGGCTGAGGTTGGCTTGAAGAGAGTCGTTACCAAGGCTATGGCCACCCGTTAAGGAACTCCTTGACCATTTTGTTCATAAAGTTTTGTTAATAAAGTATTAAAAGGATATCTTGCGTTTTAGTGGGATTGTAGAGAGCTACATTTTGATCTAAAAGGAAGGTCATCGCATTAAAAAATCAGAATTGAACAAACATTTATCATTAACAAGGGAGGTTCAGTGGTCAGCTCAACGTTGTCTTCTCTTTTGAGTATATTTTGCGAAACTTCTCTCAAGCTGCCCACGAACATTTGTCTTTTGAGCACCAATAAAACTTCTAATGGCCACTTCGATAGCTTTATCGAGATCGTTCTCAGAGACATACTCCGCAAGTCTCATTTTCGCAAATGATTCGGCTGTTCTGATAATAGATTCAAAGTGACGGACAGTGATAGGGAAGGAACCAGTGACCTTGGATTGGTGACGGAGATCAGCGTAGACTCTTGCTATCTTGTCCTGTTCGACTTGTTGTAGTTTTGGGAAGACCTTTGAGCGCGCGTAGTGGATATATTTCATCAATAACTCCTGTGACAATGGCGAAATCTCACTCTCCTTCTCTTTATTCAACTTGTTGATCTTTTCTCTTCTAGATAGACCCCTAGATCTCGTTGGAGTGTGATCATCCTCTTCCATCTCATCGTCTTCCTCGTCTTCTTCATCTTCATCCACAGTCTTGGATGATCTCATGTGGGAATCAAGGACAAAACTGGCCAATCTCTCATCATTCTCTGGGTTTACCAAATCTCTTACGACACATAAAATATCAAAACGGGACAAAATCGGCTCTGTCAAATCCACATTTTGTGGCAGTGTGAGTGTGGAGTTGTACTTACCTCCGTTGGGGTTAGCAGCAGCAATGATTGCACATCTAGCTTGGAGCGTGGTCACAATACCTGCCTTGGAAATTGAGATACTCTGCTGCTCCATTGCTTCGTGGATAGATGTTCTATCTTGGTCATTCATTTTGTCAAACTCATCAATCAAACACACACCTTTGTCTGCTAACACTAAGGCACCACCTTCCAGTGTCCACTCCTTTGTGACAACATCTTTTCTGACACTTGCAGTCAGACCAACAGCAGAGGCACCTTGACCAGTGGCAAAAACAGCTCTGTGTGCGGTTTTCTCCACATATTTCAGGATTTGGGACTTTGCAGTACCTGGGTCACCAAGGAGCAGAATGTTGATATCACCTCTAATGGAGTGTTTGCCATTGACGTTCTTTGGAACACCACCGAAGAGTGAGCAGGCAATACCTGTTTTGATATCCTTGTGGCCATAAATCGATGGAGCAATTGAGTTGATGATCTTGTCAATGATATTGGGGGATCTAGAAATTCGTCTGAATTCGCGTTCATCCTCCTCTGACCAGCTAAAACTGTCCAGACCCTGTTCAGAAAACTCATCTGTGGATGAAGTCTGACCTTCTCTTCTTCTCACAGCATTTGCTTCAATGACAGTCTGGAAAACAGGGAATCCATTTCTTGCATTCAAATTACCATCATATGTTTCTTTGTAGACACCAGTGACTTCAATTTCTTCACCTGGTTTGGCAACATCGACAAGATCCCAAAGAAGAATAACTTCTCGCTGACGTGGCAATCTGCCTGCCGGAACAGTACCAGGAGCTTCCTGAAGTGTTAGTCTTTGGTAATTTCTGTATAAGGTCTTTTCTGAGTTCATCTTGAATGGACCTCTCTTTTTACAATTGGAGCAGAATGAGATCTTGACTTCTTGATTAGCCTCTTGGAAAAATGGGCCGAGGATCTGGCCACACCGTAGACAGTCAAACTTTACATATTTCAATTGTGGGAACACACCTGTTCTTCTTGTCACGACACCAGAAACTCTTACCAGAGAATTCAAATCACCTTCTCTCAGCTCTCTCAGGGTGGAAACTTTTGGAAAGTCTGATACTCTAACGTGTATTTCAGAATGAATTTGGGAATAGTCTGGGTAATGAAGTTCAATAGCTTCAATTGCAACGGAATCGAAGATCTTCAAGATCTCATCAGGGCACATGGTCAAGAACATTGCCAAAATTGCCTTGGATTCGCTCAGATGTCTATAGCTGACCTCTAAACTTTCACTGTTAACTTCACCCAGCGTTCTAATTCTGGCACCGTAGACAGATCTACCTTGGTCATCAGTGTATTCCAACAAGAAAGACTTCAATTCTCTTGCGATGGTCTTAGCCACGTTCGGTTGCGTCACCCATTCGCTTAGACTCTGTGCCTTGACGTCAGCAAGAGACTCCAACGTGAGTTCCTCAGCCAGTGGATCTATATCAAAGTCATCCATATCTTGATCTTCATCAAGGCCTGGACCTCCTCTTCTTCTTCTAGTTGTTGGAACTCTTCCATCAGTGTCATCATCGTCATAGTAAGAGCCTTCTCTGAGCACAGCATCTCTTTGGTCCAGTCTTTTCGTCACAGCATTATAGTCACCTAAACTCATGTCTTCGACTATGGTGTCGTCAATGTTGTCCTCTAGATCATAATGGTCCTCCTCTTCATTACGTGAGTAGTCACCCTCCATACCTTCCATCAAATCAACAGCATCTTCTGGCTCGCTCCCAATAGCTTCTTCTGGATCCTCAATATCATCATCGCTATATTGCGCAAAGTTAGGAGAAGATGGAAGCGCGCCAGGAGATGGTGCTCCCATCGGAGAACCAGCCAATGATGAGTTGGCGTCATTGTTTGTGTCATCTTCTTCGTCGTCAGCAGGTCTCTTCCTCCCTGACATTATTCAATTGTGGGTTCTTAGTTTCTTGCTTTTGAATAGAGCTTCTGTTGATAAAGTTTCAAAAAATCTTCCTAGATGCATTCAATTTATCCTAAAGTGGTAATAAAAAAAAATTAGAAACGCGTTAGAAAAAACAAAAAAAAGAGATTATGAAATCCTTAATGTTAATGCGCCAGCCCGGAGTCGAACCGGGGGCTCAAAGATGGCAACTTTGAATTTTACCGCTAAACCACTGGCGCATGTTATTGTTGTTTGTGGTGAGCTGTAGACCCGACGGACGCAGCTGGACAGACTACCCTAACGCGAATCTTGTTGTGCCTCTTAAGGAGTCACTAAAGATTTCAGTCTTATCATTTTGCTTATTATTCTGTCTTGCTTTCTTTACTCTTTGCCTTCGGACCTTGCTTTTCCTGTCGTCCCTTTCGCTAGTCTTGGTATTGGTGTATACTACAATTGTGACTTTCCTGGAGAGTCTTCAACTCTGTTTGTTATTCTTTGTTTCCTTGAAAACTTTAACAAATTGTGCCTGTTGGCTAGTATTCCTTACTGACAGGTACCTTTTTTATTTTTGCTTTTTCTTGATTTGGTCTTTCATTAGTGCGTAATCTATCTCTCTGCTTTGGCATCATTCTTCGGCATTGTCTCCCTTACTTGCCCAATTTAGACATAGTGTAGGCTCAGAAGTATAAAGGTTCTGAAGCGATGTGTTGGATGAGAAATGCGCCACTATGTGCCCTCTTTGGGAGCATTTGAAGCATCTGCGTGTCTCTCTTTGTCGATCATGGAGTTGTCTTGGACCAGGACAACTATTAACAGTTCTCTCTCTATTGATTTCAGGTGGTATGTCTAGAATGTGGCTAATCTCATACGCCCCTTGCAACGATTTTGGGTCATTCATATTAACGAAGTATTGGATATCATTCCTCAATCCTGAGATGTAACTTCTCAGTAGGATGGTTCCTGCATGGTATTGTGGGTCAACAATGTCGACCAATTTTTTAAACTTGACGGTATACTCTGCAACCGTTCCGGATTGGCGAAGCTTCTTTAAGCATTCCCATGCACTTTCCCCACGTGTTACTGGTACGGATCTTCTCATTTGGCGAAGCTTCTCTAAGCGTTCCCCTGAATCTTTCTCATATCATATTGGCATGAATCTTTGCGTAAATCACTTCACAAAGTCAGAGTATGCCGCTTCATTGTATCGTTTCTGAACTTGTCTGTGGTACCAAAGTTGTGCCATGTTAGTCAAATGTATGCCCAGGTGAATGACTTTCCCTGCGTCGCTTTCGATATGGGCGATGTGGGCCATGGCAAAGTACAAGTCAAGTGAACGCATGAAGCCTTTTACTTCTGTTGGTTTGATAATTCCTTCACCTGGAAGGTTGGCACTTTCTCTTCGTAAGCACCACGGGAAATAGCCAACATCTTCAGAAATTCAACATTATTCTTTGCTGCTAACGTGGTCATTTCTTCTAGCAACCGTTCACAAGTCCATCTTGTCTTAATTCGCTTCTGCGGATGGCGCTCTGATTTGTTTGAGTTGCAAATATGTGTGACCAAATGTAAATAGTCAGCCAAATGGCGTATCTCTTAAGCTAACTTGATTAGGTTCGCCTTGTTAGATTTGATTGTTCTTCTACTCTCCTGCATTATCTTAAAACATGCTTATGTAATTTATTTCATTCCGGATTCCTTACAGTGCTACAAACCACTGGGAAGAGATTGATATAAATCACGTGCCTCTTTTATTTTTGAAAGAATTCAACACAAAGCGGCCGATCGGAAATGCAGAATCGACATAATGTGGCGAGCAACTGAGGCGCAGAAATATCTGGAGAGAAGCATAATAAAAATAAAAAAAAATAGAAAAAAACAACTATAAGATCAATCGCCACTCCATTGTGAGACTTGGAGCATTATCTTTGACATTGAAAATCTGTGGCTGGAGCGACAGAGAAATACCTCAAACTGCGCCAAAGTATCTACAATCTTGTAATGGAACCATAGTTTGGCTTACTCCTTCATCTCTTAGCATTGATCTATCGCGATGTACTACTACTACGAACAACTCACAAACCATCAAAAAAGGGATTTCACAAGACTGGTATCTATTGCTGTTCTTCTATCAGTGACCTTTGTGGGACTCTCCTTTACTGTCAAGATTCTTCACTTATCAGATAAGATTTATGTGCCCAATAGATTGGATTACCTCAGAACATTACTCCTCAGTTGCATCACTTCATTAATCATTAATTTTACGTATAGGTACATTCATAAATACTTCATCTTCCTCAAAATCTGGCTAATATTTTCTGGATTACTGCTTCTTGCATTGCCACAAAGAACAGAATTTGACGTTAGTAATCTGTCCAAGTGGAACCTGGTGAAGAGAGAAGCGTTTCTTTACGGAGTATTCTACCAGATTGTGTCTACATTTTTTTACATCCATGACCAGTTGGTCATTGCCCAAAACGGTAACGAAGTGCTGATGGAAGCTACTGATCCCAATAATGAGGAAACACTCATGAATGAGTCTGTTCGTCAGAGGTCAACGCTTGAGAATTGTCTTGAGATCAGACGGAAGTCTAATCACTTAAAGAAGATTCTATACCCGGAGGCATTCAACACAAATGATTCATCTACAGATGCTGATTCGATACTGAAGCCAAGTTTGTCTTATGACAGCACCAACAATTCACCACCAAGGATTGACTCGCCTGCATCACTCCATCCATTAGATACACTACCTCATCTACCCACTCCGGGGTCTCTAATTTCCGCATTTTACTCCATAGATGCTAAAAACCATATTATTCCTCATGGGTCATTCCAGTGGATTATCGACCACGGCATTTGGATAGCATCTGAGTTTCTCTATGAGATTGGGCTTTCCCTGATCCTCTCCATCACGTTTATCTACGTCCCTGGTCTAGATGAATTGAAATTCTCCTTCCTGGAAAAGTATTTCTATAACAGGGTAGACCATTTTATCCTTGAGGTTATCCTTCCTTTGTTTATTCTCTTGTCTATTCTGCACCTGTCTGAGGTTTACGTCACATCAAGACAATTGAGTGCACACAGATCTACGAAAGCTATAGTGGCGAGTTATTGGTCTAGTATTGGTATTTCTACGGCTCTGTTCGTTTTGGGGATGGTTGTCAGCTGAATCTCTGATCAAAGATTATCAAAGATGGAATTTTATACACGACTTTATGACATTTTCATCAATTATAGTATCTCAAATCCCGAATAGGCGATCGGCATTTGAGGAAAAAAGTAGCTGGGCCTTCGATGGAGAATGTCAAATTTGGGAATTTCTTAACGCAATACTCAATTGGAAAAAAACACAGGCATACCCTTGAAGACACCATTGCACATCAGGCAAAACCACAATGAGACCAGACCAGACACCTTTGCTTAACAATGACACGGCAGTTCCGCACGTCCAGCCCACAGTTGCAAAACGTCTTCAAAGAAATGCCACCTTGTGCCTGAAGTCTTCTCCTGCCAACGTGTTGCTGGTGTTTGTTCCCCTTGGGATTATCGCTGAACAACTCCACTGGAGCGCCCAGTCTATCTTTTGGCTGAATTTCTTCGCCATTATCCCGTTGGCATCCTTGCTTGCGTTTGCCACAGAAGAGCTTGCCAGCCATGTGGGCGAGACCATCGGTGGTTTGTTGAACGCAACGTTTGGGAATGCAGTGGAGCTGATTGTCTCAATCATTGCTCTTAAGGAGAATCAGGTAAGAATTGTACAGGCCTCAATGCTAGGGTCAATCTTGTCTAACTTGCTGCTTGTCCTTGGTTGCTGTTTTATTGCCGGTGGGTTCAATAGGCTTCAACAGACGTTTAACCAAACTGTCGCGCAAACAATGAGTTCCCTATTGGCCCTGGCTACTGCTAGTTTGCTTATTCCAGCTGCATTCCATGCCTCATTGCCACTCAAAAAAGAACCAGAAGAATCACAGAAGTTGATCTTGAGTCTATCAAGAGGTGCGTCTATTGTCCTGTTGGTTATTTACGTGTTGTATTTGTTTTTCCAACTCAAGACACACAAGAACCTCTTTGAAGGTATTAACCAAGAGTTGGCTGACAATATCTCTATTGAATCTGAAAGTGCTGACCTTGACCACCCACCAAAAGAACACACTGAATCTTTATCCACTGTTGCTTCAATCTCTCTATTGTTTATTGTCACAGTGGTGGTCTCTGTATGTGCTGATTGCCTTGTTGGATCCATCGATGAGATTGTTGAATCGAGTGGTATGTCAAAGACTTTTATCGGTTTGATTGTGATTCCAATTGTTGGCAATGCGGCCGAACACGTCACTGCGATTGTCGTTGCAGTGAAGGATAAGATGGATCTTGCAATTGGTGTTGCTATTGGTTCTTCTCTTCAAATCGCACTTTTTGTGACCCCATTCATGGTGCTTTTGGGTTGGGCAATTGATATTCCGATGAGTTTATACTTCTCCACATTTGAAACCGCTGTGTTGTTCGTCAGCATGTTGATCACGAACTATTTGATCTTAGATGGTGAAAGCAATTGGTTAGAAGGTGCTATGTTGTTAGGTACATATGCCATTATTGCCCTCGCTTTCTTTTATCTTCCTGATGTGCAGATGTGATAGATTTCTAATGTATTGTTGGATGAAGATCTCTTAAGAAGAAATTTTCATATGTAGTGATTTCTCCCCATAGAAATTGAGTTTAAATTATAATTCTTCTAACGATTCATTCACTAACGCATTACACACATACATTCAACTGATACTCAAACTGTGCACTATCTAGCCCCTTCATGGATTGTAAATACTCACTCGAATTCTAATCGAAATCGGCTCATGACATAATACTTGATGACAAATGCGCAGATCAACAATATCCCCCTGCAACATATACAATCCAGCAATTCTAGTGCATGTATATAGCCAATCTGTTTATGTCATGTCTCTATCTATCTACTAAAAGCTTGAGTGCAAACAGACACGGGCCAAGATGCCAAGGGTTGAAATGAATCATCGAGAAGTAAAGTCAAGGGATAGCGCACTTCAGCTGATCGATGGGGTAGCTTTACTAAGAACCGGCGAACAACTGGTGTAGCACATTGGTCATGAATATGTGAATGTGTCTTTCATGTACCCCATTCTCAAATTCTCGGCCCACGGTTCAGGTAATCTGAGGGCTATGGTTGGGGCGCGCCTAAACGGGCATATGTGTGGGCCGTTACCGTGATGGAGTCTTTCAGAAGAACCAAGCACTGTAGAACGGCAATCGGATTAAAAATAGGAAAATCCGTTTGTCCCATGTTGTTGCCTTTGTCCAGGCAGAGGGGAACCAGTGCTACGAGGCTCAAGTGAGGAAGATCAATAAGAGTTTGCTAAATTTCTATGTATGAGTTACCTCTAATTTCCTCCCACTTAACAAGCAGCTTTCCCCTTCTTCATTTACTTCACGAGGACACTTTTCAAGCACATATACCTCTTGTCCCGGAATATCTCCAGATTTTGTCCCACAGTTTGATTCCCCCGGATGTACAGAAGCCCCAGGAAAAATCCGCAAACATTAAATGGAAAAATTGACGAAACGGTTTCGCGGGGACTTCTCAAAACAGAAAACACAAACGACCCCACCATTTTGCTGCTTAGACTTCTCTCCTAATGACCGCGACTGGCTTATAGCTGAAACCCAACTGAGCTCTAATATACAACTATTTTCTCCACATTGACGATCATCAAATGGGTTAACGGACACTTTCTGGTAAGACTGTGTGAAATGTGTGAGGTAGCAGAATCAGTGCGCCGGACTGCGATACTTTTGAGAATCTGAGTTTGTCCGGTATTCTAGTACTCCTCGGCACGTATGAGTTCGATCGATTCTGAATGACAGTTAGAGTATTCTTTCCTGCTACATTACAAATATCCTATGACAGCCCAGTACGGCTCCATCCATTTTTAGACACAACCCTAAAAACACGGTGCTATTCCTCTCGAAACTTCCAACCAAGAATGCTTTTAGACAAACTCTGACAACAAGGTGTGGAGTATCTTACGTGTGCTATGGCAAGGCTAGTCATGCCTCGATTCTGGCACCCAAACCTTAAAAACAAAGGTCCCGTAGGTCCTCGTCAATCTGGGTACTACTGATTCTTCAGTGGTCTGGGATGTTTATTGGCTATGCAGCCGTATATTTAGGATAGGAAGACCCTACCATAAAATTTTGAAAATTTACGAAACTTGGAAAGGTTCAGCAGGGGTGCTAGATGACACATTGACATTGGACTTGGTAGTCAACAACAATAGGCGTCTCATGATTATCAATGTTTAGTTTGAAGTAATTATTCTGAGGTTAATATTAGTTTACTTACTCATAGCAACAAGTTCGTCGTCAATATGTCAAGGAAATATTTAGGAGCGATCCGTTGACGTAGAATTTAACTAATTTCTCCGAACTGCCAATATGAGCCTATCACCGATTAATTAATCCCACACAGACTATAGTATGTTCTGATCATTAGACTCACAAGTCGGCTGAGACCCTATCAGCAATTAAGAATACATGCCATAAATCAGTCAAAGGTGTATCACAGGTGATACATGATTTGCGCCTGGGTGAAGCTGACACATTAAAATCACCAAAATAGCGCCAACACATGGTCCAAACAAAACGCCACCTCTGGAGAGCATGACCATGACCGCAAAGGGGAATGCAACTGTAGGTTAACAACCACGGAATAACCAGTTTCTCCAGAGTCCTGCAGCGTGTGTTTAGATATTCACGACAACCCCCGGGATGTCTGCATTGTGTGCACCGCTCTTGCGCGGAGTATCTGGGACTTGCGAATCAGCCACTACTGAGACCTATTCAGGGCGTTCCCACCTGTGCTAATGACAATATTGAAGCCCTAGTAAGCTGCTTATTGCAATTGAATTTGCACTTGATCAACCGTAAGTATAGCGCTTTTTTTGGACTAGACTGTTTTCTTTGACCTCATCTTGATTTTGCTTCAAGTCAAGCAGCCGTGAAAGGTCAATAATGCAAATGCATCGGGTATGCATCCTTCACTAAATAGAGGGGGAAAATGGTCTGCTGCCGGTGCCTTGGATCCAAAATGCCTTGGGTCCAAAATGGATATCTGGGTGTGCGCTACGTAGTGTACATTTTAGACTAAGATGGCTTACTTGTTGCCCTGCGACTCGATGTACGTTGTGATTGCTTCGGCTAATACGTTTTGGATTAGTTGCTTCCATTATAGTCTTAAGCTTGTGACTATGACACGCAATTAAGTCAAACTAAGAAGGGCTCTGCTTTGAAATCGCTGCATGTAAACATACGTACTCCTCACAAAAACCGAGAGATCTTTGAAACCTGAGTTTAATAACACAGTTGTTTATACCCTACGTACATTTGTCCCCGATTTTTGTAACCGCTAAAGCCGTTCCACCCAAAGACATCATGAGACCTAGACAAAGAAATAGAACCGTTTCATACGCCATACTTAACAAGTTTCACAAGTATAGATCCTTTAAGGAGACTTCAAGAGAATATACCCTCGACATATCTGTTAGTTCCTAGTGAGTATTGGTTCTTTGCTTTCTTTGGGAGCCAAGAGAGTGATATTTTGTCCCATACGTTTCTTTTTTTCCACTTTGCATATGAACTGTAAGATTGAGATGCACGGGTTTTTTTAATCCTTTGTCGGCATGTTTTCTGGCGTTTTTTCTTTTACATGACTCCACAAGTCGATTATAAATACAGACGCCTTGCTCCAACAGAACTAGAGTGCCCCACATTGTTGCAGTATCACTAACATCACAGTTTCGAATGAGTGAAGGTACAAAACCAGACGTATTCCACTCGGACGACATTCACTCAGAGTACCTCGAGTCCCAGGGACAACCAGTTGGTAAGTATCTTTGCTTTCTCTTTTCCACCACCCTGAACTCTTGATGCTGTGCTTTTAGTGGCCCACCATAGCCATCAACTGCAAGTATATATGATGACGGCCATTTGACTCCTAACGCTTGTCTTTTTTTATCCTAGGTGAACTTTTAAAAGGCAAGGATTCATGTCCGAGCCGTGGTAACCCGCTGGTTATTAAAAAAGAGCACATGGATCACCTGTTCGCTGTGTCTGGATGCATTTGGGAAACCTCACATCTAACAACAATGGATCAAGGTTCAAGGTCAGGCACTGGCTCGGGATCCAGTTCCCAAGGCCTCTTCCAGCAGAAGAACATTAGTCCTAGTGGGTCATTTCACAAAATGCATGCTGAGCATCTAGAGTTTCATAAGGATCATGATCACGAATGTGACACTAACAGTATTTGCGTAGCACCAGTATCTGGTCTAGAAGGTGCAGCTACCAATCTCGTTAGGGAGCACCACCATGGTGACAAGAAGATTTTTTACAACAAGTTGCAAAAACTAAGATATGCCTTTAGAGAACCACTAGCTGAGTTCTTTGGTACCATGTTGCTAGTTATGTATGGTGACGGTGTTGTCGCACAAGTTGTCCTATCTAACGGTGAAAAGGGTAACTATACCTCTATTGCGTTCTCATGGGCAACCGCTGTTTTCTTGGGTTATGCTGCATCAGCAGGTATCTCTGGTGCCCATTTGAACCCAGGTGTCACTTTATCTGCTGCTGTCTTTAGAAGATTCCCATGGAGAAAAGTTCCTTACTATATTTTGGGTCAATTCCTTGGTGGTTATTGTGGTGCCTTGCTGATGTACGGTGTCTACATTCAAGCCATCAACAACTTTGAAGGTCCAGGTGTCAGAACTGTCACCGGTCCTACTGCTTCTGCTGGTATCTTCTGTACTTTCCCACAAGAATTTTTGTCCACCAAGGGTCAAGTCACCTCCGAGTTGGTTACCTCTGCCTTGTTGCAAATTGGTATTTTCTCCATGACTGATCCATTTAATGCTCCTTTGGGTCCATCATTTCCATTTGGTTTGTTTATTTTGATCTTCGGTCTAGGTTCTTCTTACGGTTTCTTGACTGGGTATGCCATCAACTTTGCCAGAGATTTCGGTCCAAGATTGGCTGCTGCCACAGTCGGTTACCCAAGTGAGCTGTTTACCGCCTACCACCACTACTTCTGGGTCCCAATGATTATTCCAGTCATTGGATGTTTGACTGGTGCTTTCTTCTATGATCTGTTTGTGTACCAAGGTCTAGACTCTCCATTGAACCAGCCAGACTATGGTTGGAGTGAAAGAGTTGAACGCATCAAGGCGTTTGAACTTAAAAACTTGAAGCCAGACTGGGATATTGAAGCTGCCAATATCCACGACGAAAACAATTAGAAAGAACCTGCATATCCTTTATGAATATTAATGAATCCTTAGTACTATGCACTTGAATATAAGTTTAATTGAGTCCATTATCTTAAGTGTAGGCTGGCGTCGAATGAACTCATTGTCTTTAGATTCTTGGTATGGTGTGACTCTCAGCTGTGAAATGGTGGGGTGGGCACTAGCTTTTATACACCTAAAATGCCTAGAGACTAGACTCCGCACGGAAGACCATTTAAGGGATCTCATTGGGTTCTTCTGTGTGCGGCTGTACTTAATGCCTTCCATGGAACCTCCACCATTTGTAAGCTCCGGAGAATCTAGAGCAAAACGCAGTGACAACAAGCGCTGGTGGGATGAGTCCAGGCCCAGGAAAAGTCAAATCGAAGCTGAGTCATTGACCATCATGAGCTACAGTTTAATAGTACCTTTTTTCTTCTATCATCAGTACCCTCGTTATTCATTAATACGTAAAGAAAAGCAACAAGATACACACCGTAATTAACGAAGCCAAAATGACAGCATCTCTCTTCCGTCTCGTGTTAATCTTTGCTACAATCACATCGATTCCCGGAATGCTTCCCAAAGTCCCTATAATTCTGTTGCCAGCGGTATTCAACATACTTCTTTGGCCCAGAAGATTCTCTCTGGTCTCATATGCCCTGTTTATCAAGTCATCTGCAATAGTATTCAAACCATTCACTCTGCGAGATTCATTTTGGATGTAATCCATCTCATCCTCCTCGGTGGCGTTACGGGACCCTCTGTTAATGTCGTTCTGGACATTAAATAGTAAGTTCACCTTGTTACGTTCTTGTAACAGGCTGCTTCTAATCCCACCAAAATTGGTCCAATTCTCACGGAGGATCTCCTTATGACGGTTCAATTGTTGAAGTTTTACATTTGAAATGTTTGCATCTGAATCTGCAATACGCGTTAGGTTGTTGAGAATCTCATCCCGTTTGTACAGCAACTCCTCGATCTGTTTATCGAGCTTCGTCTCATTGGCGGTGGGTGACGCTGTCACGCTGACCGCAAAGCCAGAGTATTTGGATAAAAGCCCACTAGTTTGATTCTCTAATGCCAATGCCTGTGATCTGATTGAGTTGAATGTGGACATACTGTAGGGTGATGAGCAAGTTCAATTTGGCGTGTAAGCTTTGATTACAAGCGACTAACTTCTTGACCTTCTTTCCTTTGTTGATTTTTAAAGTGAGAGATTTTACGAAGGATCTGCGTAATTCTCAGTCCATAGAGCGACCAACCCAATGGCCAAATATGCTAAACCAATTCACCAGAAACAAGGTGTCTGGACTGTTCTGGAGTATCAAAGATGTGTCACAGGGATGAATAAACCACCATATCCCATGTCCATTGGCTTCACCCATAGTGTAATGTAGCTCGGGTCTAATTTTGAGCGTATCCTGAACGACTGATAGTGATGAGATGAACTTCCATGATTCAAAATTGCTCTTTTCTTTCTGTAGAATGCTCAGTCTGAAGTAAAGAACGGGAGACTGATAACTCTGACTATATATTATTAGTAATTGAATCTCTGCCGGTGGGTTTGAAGTTGAAATTGCAGCTTTCAAGTGGTCGTTGTGTTGAATCACATGTTGGATTCTTTTGTCTGTTTGGAGAAATTCAGTCAACTGGGGTAACTGCTCGGCAAATTGTGTGCTTGTAATCATGTTGTGTAACAGCTCGAATGTGAATAGAAGTACAAGTTTGTATCATTTTTATCATTTTTTTTGAAGGAATATATAATTATAAATAACGACAGAGTAAAAAAAAACTACTTAAATAACAGGCATCATCTCGAATAACACCGGCAAATGCTATGTACCACCTTTCTTCAGCTCACTCCCTTTTGTTTGACTCAATCCTTTCTTATCTAGTTCAAAGCCAAACTCTTCTTGATCTCAGCAATGGCTCTACCTGGATTCAAACCCTTTGGACAGGTTCTGGTACAGTTCATAATGGTGTGACATCTGTACATACTCATAGAGTTCTCCAACATCTCTCTTCTGATGCTCTGGGCTTGATCTCTTGAGTCAATCAACCATCTGTAGGCCTGCATTAGAACGGCAGGACCCAAGTACTCCTGTTGGTTCCACCAGTAGGATGGACAAGAGGTCGAGCAACAAGCACATAGAATACACTCGTACAAACCATCCAACTTCTTTCTGTCAGCAATTGATTGCAAGTTCTCCTTACCATCCTCAGGGACAGTGTCTCTTTGCAAGTATGGCTGAATGGACTTGTATTGCTTGTAAAAGTGGGTCAAATCAGGAACCAAATCTCTAACGACGAACATGTGTGGCAATGGGTAAATCTTGGTGTCCTTGGAAGTGTTCTGGTCAATTCTGCACAAACAGGCAAGGGTGTTTCTACCACCAATGTTCATGGCACATGAACCACAGATACCTTCTCTACAGGATCTTCTGAAAGTCAAAGTTGGGTCTTGCTCATTCTTGATCTTGATCAAGGCATCCAACACCATAGGACCACAATCGTTCAAGTCCACCTTGTACTCTTGAAGCTTTGGCTTCTCGGATGGGGTGTCTGGAGACCATCTGTAAATCTTAAAACTCTTGTAAGCTGGAGCCTTTTCAGTAGTGGTGGCTAGTGATCTGGTGGATTGTATTATGGATCTAGTGGCTCTGGCAGTGTTTAGGAGCTGTTGTCTGAACATGATGATGGGATGCGTTCTGGAGATGTGTGTATGTGTATGAAAGAAGGGTTGTTGAAATGAAAATTTTGAATGTTGTTGGAAACTATTGTTACTTGCAGGTCATCGGTTCCGTTTCTCGGGAATTGGTACGCGCAGCATGCTCTTAACTATGGGCGGGGCTCCGGGGAGCGTAAGCAGCAAGAAATTCCGAGATTCCTATTGGTCAAAGGATCACGTGAGAGTGACATGGTTGTGTAGCCCTGATAAATTGTTACATCAACTACTCCTGAAAGCGCCGGGAGTCGGTCAAGACAAACAAAAGATGGAAGGAAGAGAGGGACTTACTGGTGACAGAAAGAAGTTCCTGGTGGATGCGAAAGGAACTTCTGAGGCGAAGATTATTCGATGTACTATATTATTGGTTTCGTCTAGTATCGGCTGCAACCCGGCACTGCTTCGGAGGCACTCATGGTCTTGAGACTCTGTAATTTCCTTTTGAACGCTTCTGATTCGTCAGTTGCTTTTTCTGGGGAAAAGCTGCCAAAACAGCTGCTGGTAGAAATCTCGTGACCGATAAATCACGTGGATTAAACGTGATTAGTCACGTTTCTCACCTGTCAGTCAAAATGGTAGAAACGTGTAAAATGTTACTTGCGTCGATCGAAAGGGCCTGAGCGTTTGGTTGAGACAACAAAACAAAACTTTTTAAATCACAAGAGTTGCTATCTAAACTCTCGTTCCTCTCCGACACATAAATCTTGAAGCACAAATCATAATGGTTGAACTATCGAATTGGTTATCTCAAGTCAACGATGACGCCTTGATTTCATCTTTATCAATTCCCGGGACCCACAACTCTGCAGCCTCGCATACTGCTCTCCCTTCCGTCCAATGTCAGGACGCCTCTATCAAAGAACAGTTGGAAAATGGTGTTCGTTTCTTGGATATCAGACTATCTAAAAATGTTCTCAAGAGCGATGAGGCAAAAAAGAATGATCTTATTGTCATTCACGGCAAGTTTCCTGTCAAGCTTATTGGTAACGTCCGGTTTAGAGAGGTTTTGGAAGATGTTTACGATTTCCTCTCTACGCATCCATCAGAGTTTGTTATTGTGAGCGTCAAGCAAGAGGGCAATGGTGAATGGGACCATGATAACGACGAGTTTGGTAATCTGATCTGGGACAATTATGTTAACCAAAACAGGGGTCGTTGGTACCTAGGCACTGATATTCCACGTCTGAGAGACGCTCGCGGTAAGGCTGTTATGTTTAGACGCTTTGGAGTAAAGAATGAGCAGCGTAATAATGACTTTGGAATTGACGCTGCTTGGTGGCAGTACAATTGCACCCATGATGATCGTGGCCGCTTACAGGTGCAAGATTGGTGTGAGATTTCTTCTGCTGATGACATATCCAAAAAGGCCGAATATATCAAGAACCTGTCCCAAGCCGCCAGCAACTACAACGAGACTAGCAGTAATGATCCAAAGCTCTTTATCAATTTCTGTTCTGGTTCCAACTTTTTTGATCCAAACTGCTGGCCATCAAAGATTGCTAAAGGTCTTGATCAGAACAACATTGCGGAGAGTTTCGGTAAAGGAAGTGGTATCATCATTCTAGATTATGCTGAAGGTGATAATTGGAAACTTGTCAGATCTCTCGTTGATAAGAACTTTTGAATGATGATTACATTACATTTGAGATCAAAGAAAAAAGAGCTCAAAAGTCTACATGTCTACTTTTCTTTGTAATCTATTATGTAATCTTGTGTCTCGAACCAATTAGCGCCACTTCTTTTGAGTAATCCAAATCCAACCATCAAAAATTTGACTCGAAAAAAAGTGACAAATTGCTTGTTGGATCTACTATCGTTCAGGTTTAAATTAAACCCAACTAACACATTTCGACGCTTCACATAGTGCGTACCGTTCCCTGTGTTGCGACACCTTGTCTCTCCCTTTATTGAGCTGATACAATAGCCGAAGAGCTACTATTTTCACCCTCTTGGAAAATTTCCTTGGATTTTCCCCCACTGGGATCCCCCTTCCATTGCTCCTTCAGCTCGTTTTATGTTTTTGAGCTGAGACAAATCTAGGAAACCACTCTCCATATATCACAGATAAAGTGAAGACGACATGGTGCTCATTGGAGGCGTCAAATACGCATGTGAACGCTGCATTCGTGGCCACAGAGTCACAACATGCAACCATACTGACCAGCCGCTCATTATGATCAAGCCAAAAGGAAGGCCTTCATCCCAGTGTAAACACTGCAAAAATCTCCGTGTCAGTAAAAATGTACACTCGTCCTCCGCATGCACTTGTGGCAAGGAGGTCAACGGGGCCAAGAAGAAGTGCTGCTGTGAGAAAGGTAAACCCTGTGATTGCCACCGCAAAAAGAAGCCAGTGAAAAAGACCTCACCTAAAGGCGAAGAAGTAAGGAAGCCGACCTCTTTTGAGTCGACATCTGTTTTATCTGTTAACAATGAAGGTAGTTACTCGTCGAAACGTGCAGGCGAGGTTGTTTTACCTGTATCTGAGTACCAATCGAATCATCCTCAAGGTGAACTTGGATCAGTATTCAATGAGAGGGCTCTCTTTCAGGATGTTCCATTGCCTTTTGAAACGGGCCATGGTCTATTAGACCTCTTTGAACCTACTACTGTTGGCTCTTCTTCAGCAGCATCTAATCTATCAACTGATAGCAGACCTCGCAATTACTACTACTCATCGTACACCAAAAACAACAACAACAACAACAACAACAATGAAAGTAATGATAATAGAAACAGGCCTGTCCTGCATATCAACCCATCATCTAGCAGCATCCCACCCTCTGGCCCCAACGGTGTCACTTTGCCGAAAAACCATGCCTTAAACAATCACAGTTTTGATTTGTTTCATAGCTTAGGTCTTTCTCCAACCACAGAACCCCAATCAATGACGCCAACAGGTCACCCACTTCCGCGCAGAAATCAAGCGTATGGCAGCATCAATAACATTTCCTCGACTCCACCAACCACAACGGGGTCTAATGATTACAAAGCTAATGATTACAAAGCTAATGATTCCAAGTCTTCAGATAAGGTTCTGCAGCAACCAAGCACAGGCTCCTTGTTTGGGAGCTACTCAGGCAACTACCCAAGTCGTCCTCAGCTTGAACGTGCTGAATCAGTAAGGTCTGTTGAGGTTTGTTCTGTCACTCCATCCTTCAACGACCTCAAGCACACTGACTTCACTGAGCCTAGTGGTGATTCATCTAATACAAAACAAACTGAAGATGATAATGTGCCACCTGAAGTTGCTGATATGTTTGGGTATACGCAGGTTGGGTTTGGCTTTGAGAATGAGTTGAAGAAACTGAAAAATGATGGGGCAGAGTTCCCTGAGATGTTAAAGTTTTAATCGGTGATGGATGGAGTAAAAGAGACGAAATAAATAATTATCATCAGTGCTCTTGCCTTTTTGTGGTCAATGTTAGTTTCTAATGGCTTAATAATATATGACGGTTACGATTTATCAAAGTATTGTAGTGTCGATTCTCTAAACATGCGAAACGTATTGGAAAACATAACTGATGTCACTGAACTCAGACTCATTCTTCAACAAATGGTCATTGGTATTCTTCAAACCACTATGATTGATGTGGTTCCATGTTGTAGCGTCACCATAAAGCATTACATCTGCTCTAATCATTTGTTTTCCGTCTTCCTTCTTACACCTTTTACACTTGAAGGATTCATGCGTGTCACAAATGGTGGTCTCGTTAAACTCAAATAACTGCCTCAAATTGTCTGTGGAGAACAATCTCTCAACGTCCTCTTTTTCATCAACAACACAAGAACTTAAACTCATCTTCATTGATTGTCTCTGGAAAATCTTCTCTTCGATTGAACCTGTAGTGATGAATCTATAGATAAAACAGTCCTTCTTCTGACCGTCTCTCCAGACTCTTGCCAATGCTTGCTGATCTGAAGCAGGATTCCAATCCGGATCAATCAAGATTAATCTGTTGGCACCAATCAAATTGATACCACACCCACCAGCTTTGGAACTCAATAGAAATACAAACTCAGGAGATTCAGGATCATTGAACCTATCAACCAACTTCTGTCGCTTGTTAATGTTCATTGTGCCATCCAATCTCAATGACCCATAACGGTTATACCTGCACATCTTTTCAATCAAATCAAGTGTCTGTGTGTAGTTGGAAATCAACACAATTTTATCGTTGGACTCTGATCTGATCTTCGCAAGGAATCTCTCTAATATTTGGAATTTACCAGAGTGCCATGTTTGAATTTCTCTGTTTCTCATGCTCTTTCCACCTCCATAAATGGAGCTGGTATAGTCTTCTGGTATTAGGTGTTCAGATCCTTGGAACTCTTCATCAAAATTGATCAAGTCAGGGTGATTACATAGTTTCTTCAATAAGCCAATGGCTTTCAAAGGCTGCGAACCAACACCTTTCAACAACTTTTTAATATCCGGGCTCGTGATGAAGTGTTTATATAACTTATTTTGCATTTCAGACAGATTCACAAAAATGACATGCTCATATTTGCATGGCAAGTACTTAGATAAAATATCATTTGTTCTTCTTATAATGAACTTGGAGACAATGTTGGAAAGCTGGGTCAATTTTTCAGTACCTCTCTCGACCTCCTTATCTGAAGCATCAGCGTCACGGCCTTTCAAAATAGGATTTTCAAAGTTCTTTCTAAAATCGTTCCTTGAGCCCAATAACCCAGGATTGGCAAAACTCAACAAGGCAAAATATTCTGATAAATCATTCTGAATCGGTGTACCTGACAAAATTACTCTTCTTTTGCAATTCAAACTATCCAATGCGGTAAACGTTAATGATTCGCCGTTCTTCAATCTGTGTCCTTCATCAGCCAATAACAAGCCGATTTCAGTATTTTTTAAGTTATCCATATTTCTTCTCAATGTTTCATAGGAAATGATGAGAACTGGTCTCACAACATTTCTGCCCTTCGCTAAAGACCACTGTTGAATACTTGATGCGACTTCATTTGGCTTAGTAGACTTACCATCGATCGCCAACGGAGTCACAACACCTTCACCAAGCCATTTAACCAATTCATTTGCCCAATTTCTGACCAATGAGGATGGACAAACAACAATACACTTGTCAATTGACTTTTTTCCTCTTGGACCTTGTTTCAATAACGTCCACATTAAAGTGATACATTGTAAGGTTTTACCCAATCCCATTTCGTCAGCCATAATACAACCCTTTGCTCTAGGGTCAACAAGTCCGGTGACGCATCTGTATAAAAACTTGACACCTTCTACCTGATGTGGTCTAAGAATCTTTGTGAGTTTTGGGTCCAATACTACTGGAACATCAGGGAACTTTTTCTCTGCGTCATTCGGATCCTTCGATATCCCAAGAATCTCATTCAAGGACTTGTGAACATTTCTTCTTCGCTTGACATCTTCAATCTGTTGCTCAGCTTCATCTTCAATAACCTTACCTTCCTCAAGAGCCTTTGCCCTTGCAATAGCCTTGTCTAGCGCCTCCAAATCATCATCGCTGATGATCTTCTCTATACTGGGGTCGTAAAGAACAATAGCTGTCTCATCGGAAGGGTCATGTAAAGGTCTTGGTACAAACACAGGCTGTCTCTTCGTCCCGAGCGCACGAGGTGGTTGGGCTATTATGTTGGTCTTGTCACTCAAGGGACATGTGAATGATCTCCTCAACTTTGTCTCAGTCATATCAATGGACTTAGGTAATCTCTTGAGCGCGTTCCTCCGCTTAGTGATCACATTGCCATCAATGTCAATCACTTCATTCTCCTTGTTTGTGCTATCATTTACATCATCACCATCAACTAATGCGTATGATGTGGGTCCATTAAGTCTCGCTGCCCTCACTGACCTCCCTGTGGCACTGATGGCACTTGATCGAAGCCTAAACGGGACCTTGAATGGTTTGGTTAGGGTAGATAGTGGATCAGCCACTGTTCTTGGTCGTTTATGCAGGGGAATTCCAGCTCCTGTCCCGAACTCCTGTGTTGGGCGGTTTGGTAACCGTCTTGCCATTCTGTCTTTTTGTGTAATTCGTATCCCTATTAAAATTGGGGCGTTTGTTTTTGTTTCCGTTTTCTTGTTTTGATCTCACGCGTTAAAATAAAAAATAAAAATAAAAAAAATAAAAAAAAAACTAGATCTACCTCATTCATGTAATCCTACTCCATAAGTTCAGCTATCGTATGGAAATGTTACTAATGATCTATTGAATTTCAACGTCTATATACTTTTGATCTATGTCACAGTCTATGTCGTCAGTGATTGGCTTTTTCCTCTCCATCTCCAAAATCTCATAATACTCTTCTTGGCGCACTGGAGTTACACTTAAACGTCCTCTTTTCACCAATACCATTTCAGCAAGACTTGGATTATCCCTTAACTCGTTCAGTGGTATCTTTGCACGAAATCTTCTAAGAAATGTTGCATCGATACACCACCATCTTGGATTCTGTTTGGTGGATTTACTATCATAATATGAACTCTTGGAATTAAACTGAAGAGTATCAGGGTGAGCCTCGCTCGCGACTTTAGCTAGCCCAACTATACCAGGAACCTGGGCATTTGAGTGGTAAAAGAGTAAGATATCTCCTTTCTTCATATTTAGCATATTATTCTTGGCCTCGTGGTTCCTGACTCCATTCCACTCTTCCTGGTCAACCTTCTGTAAGTCTGCAAGTGAAAATCTAGCATCCGCCCCTGTTTTTGGATCAAACCTCGAATACGGTTCTGATTTGATGAGCCAGTATCGTACATTGTCGTTCTTTGGATCTTCCGGAAATTTTGGTGGGTTCTTTGGCGTTGGTTTATCAGGAGCCGCCAGTTCACCGGACAGTTTAGCCTCAATGTCTGTATTGGTACTCTTAGTTGGTAGTCTCGTTAGAATCTTCTTATTAATTCTTTTCGGTGGCATTGAGGGAACTCGATGTTAGAGGGACTCTGTCGTGTATTGGCAGCCTGAAAGAGATAGGTTATTGCTACCAACAATAACAAGCCTTACTTTTTTTTCGCGTCTTTCACGTGTTATGGCTCTACAGTGTTACATAGAACCAAAAGGAGATCGTTTAATTCAATAACCAAATCCACCACCTTGAAATCCAGTGTTACTTGGTGGCTTATTGCCGGTTTCTCGTTGCAACTGTTGGTCCTGGAGTGTGGGATCAAATGAGTTTGCGTGAGTCCCTAGAGGTAGATTGAAGGGATTGAAAGTTTGGCCTGTTGTATCCAACTCCCACTCCGCAAAACCAAAATGGTCAAACGCAGTGATATTGACATTTAGAGGTGGGTCATTGAAGGAGTAGCTTGGATTGAAAACATCAGTGTTAGTAACTGGATGAATGTTCGATTGTCGGTTTGTAATGTCTTGATTTGATCGCAATTTTCCAGATGGTGTTCCCGGTAAATTCCCACTTTGATTCGAAAGAGGCACGTTGCTGAGACTTTGTCTCACTGGATCAAATACGTTCTGGCGTTCATGATATTGTTGTTCAGCAGGAGGTGGTGGTGGTGGCAGTGGCTCAACTCTTGTTTGACCCAAAGGAGCAATGTCACCGAGTTCGTGGGAAGTTGTACAACCGAGCATTCTGTTATGCAGATCCAACTCATTGTCAAGTTTAATCGTGTCAATAATGTCACCCTTTTTGTTATTCTTGTTGTAGACTGAGATAGCAATTTTGGTGAAGAGTTTCATAGAGATGAAATAGACGACTGTTGTTAAGCTTTTCGGATGTCTCTGTGAAACAAGCTCAACCTTCTCAAAATAGGCATTCATAGTCTCCTGAATCAACATAATATCACTCTTCGTGTACTCTGCATTTGGATACTCAATAATTGACACAAACAAAGCATAGAAGGCCGATGAGAAATAAAATGATGTGTAATTGTAAAAAAGTGGACCAAAAGACGAGTTCAACTGCAAATATATCCTCAATATGACTCTCGCTGAGTCAAGGCATTTCGCCATGAGCTTCTTCTGCTTTGGAATAACCCATTCACTAAAGTTTACCAAGTCATCATTAAGCCATGCTCTTTTAAATGCCATTCTGTTTGTGACCAGAATCTGTAAGTGGTATTGCATATGCAGCATCACGTAGTCGTGGCGCTCCTCCGTCTCGAAATAACTCTCATTTAGACCCTTATTGTCTGGTCTTAACGACTTGGGTATTTGCAGGCGAATTCGTTCACTTCTTTCATTCAACCGTGCAATAATATCAAGGATTTCTTCCATATTTTTACCCAGGAGAGCTTTCGCCTTGAAAATTCTGTCATATGTGTAGCTGGCATGATTAATAAGTTTTGCATAATGATCCATAATAACCATCTTAACGGGATGACTTCTCAGTTCGACTTCGAGACTAGCAAATTCTGAACGAAACTTTGGATTAACAGGATCAAATTCTGGTGCATCTAGAAGTGCTGTGATCCTTCTCAGAACTTTTTTGGGAACAAATTCATAACTGTCTTCATCTGAAATCAAGTGGGTTACATCACTGGAGTTGATGATTGGTGGCTTTCCACCTTTCAAACAGAGAGAGGAATCAAAAAAGTGAACAGTGAACCATAATCGGTAACGCGTTGCAGCTTGCTTTTGTGGGAGGCCAGTCAAGGATTCTGCACGGTGAAGACCTATATCTTGGGCATACCTCACTGCTGTATTCACCAGGGCATAAGACATTTGAGGCACAGGGCAGAAATCCGCATTCAAAATCAGCAGCAGAACACCTTGTATCGTTCTGAGTCCTTCACTGACAATGCAAATTTTGTGGTAATAATATAATGCCATTGAAAGATGCGCCTCATGCAATTCCCGATATTGTTGCAGCAACGGATCCAACAGAGAAACTTCGTCTGTTAGCATCAGTGCACCAATTGCGATGACAGAGTTCAGGATCAAAAAATCAGAACTTGTGAGTTGGGTGCCACCATCTTGTCTACCACTAGCACTGTCATAGTATAGACTTAAAATGTCCTGAAACTCATCAACGTCAATTATCAGATTTTCTTGACCAAACTCTCGAAAGTAGACATTACTAATTCTCAGAACAGTCTCTTTCGGTGGGAAAGGAACTAGGCATGACCTATCAAATGATTCAGTCCATCTCTTGATGTGAACAGCTGATGCCTCTTGATAGTTCTTGTACAAGTTCACAAATTTGTTCAGCATAGCCTCTTCACCTGAAACCTCAACCAGCCAGGCAAACCCCCTTGGCCCAAGAAAAGAGAAAGATGATTGTGCGCCAAAGTATCTTTTGGGTTGTTCTTTGGAATGAGATCCGAATGGGACTCCCTGAAGGGTAGTCTCAGCTGTGTGGCTGTTTGGTGTCGATTGAGCACTGACAACACCATATCCAGATACTGATGATGAGAAGCTAAGAGGTGATTGTTGAGCAGATTGTAGTTGTGATTGTTGTTGGCTGTCTAGTTTGTTCACCAAAACAGTCATCAGAGATTCAAGCTTGTTCAATCGGTCATCAAGTGACTCGATCCCAACGGCCTTCTTTTCCTTAATGACACGAGTAGCAGCTGGTGCACGCTTCCGTTTCTGAACATATGTGTAGAGGCAGTTCACTTTGCTTGTCTGACATCTCTCGCAAGGGTTATTGCCGTCACATCGCAGCTTGCGTGACCGGCAGGTATCGCAAGCAACAATTCGCTGGTTAGTGCCTTCTGGATCCATGTATCTCTGACTTTAGTTAAAGCGGTTGAAGTACTAGCAAGGTGAGTCCGTTTTGAGTTCGTTGTAATTTGATCCGTCGTGTGTCTACCGGATAAATAAAATAATATAATCGTCTCCCACTTAAATAGTCTACGTTGAAACAATTGATTGTTCAAATTCCTTTTATAACGCCAACTCATTGCCGACTCACCTTTTGCTTCTTTATTTCCGGCTCCGTACCATTGGATGGTTCCACTGTGCTCTGGCGAGTGATTTGTGGAGAATTTGAGCCAGCATTCTCAACATTGTTGTTCGCTGGTCTAGTTCTCTTTCTCTTCAAAGCTTCAGGACCTTCAAATTCCCTGGTAATGGCCAACAACAACGTGCTAATTCTTCTAGAAAGCTCCTGGGTCGTACGAGATTGGAAGAACCAATCAAACTTGAAATGCTCAGACTTTCTAATCTCCTGCTTCACCTTCTCATAGA
Source organism: Barnettozyma californica (assembly GCA_023627795.1). Lineage (NCBI taxonomy): Eukaryota > Fungi > Ascomycota > Saccharomycetes > Phaffomycetales > Phaffomycetaceae > Barnettozyma > Barnettozyma californica. Next base: position 944,881 of record JAMAIE010000002.1, on the reverse strand, counting down.
CATTCTCGTTCAATAACCCAATCTTATTAGTGACCACAAGCAGGAACCTGTCTTCAGCTTCAGAGTAAAGTCTCTTAGAGTTGTTAGGTGGATACTGGATCCGCATGTTCGTTAAAGGCCTTTCCACCTGCTCCACTTTCTGCTTCAGTAGTTTCACTTGGTTGCTTAACTTTTGAGCCTTCTTTTCACCTGTTTCAATCTGTGAAACATATTTCTCATACCCTTCAATTTCCTTGTATCTAGACCAGAATGTTTTCGAATATGCAGCTACCTCATCGACAGTCTTGTTGTTAAATTTTTCAGCGATGGACTTGATGTCATCACGTCCAAACTTGGCACAGTATTGGATAAAGTTGGTGAAATCTCTTCTTGACCATTCCGTAAATGCCTCTTCAATCCATTTCTGTTTAAGTTCTTCCTCTTCAGGTGTTAATGGTTCAGAGCTATTGATCTTTTCTTGCTCCAGTCTTTTGCGTTCGAACTTGGATGGGCCCTCCGAAGATTCAGAAATGTCGTCATCGTCTAGATCATTGACAGATACTTTGTAGTTGACGGATTTCTTAAAGTACAACTGTTCTCTTTCCAAAAGCTCTTTCAACTGTGGGTTGAAAAACTGGTGGTCTTGGATATTAACAACTTTTGGAGCTCGTGGAGTCCTTGGTTGTGGAGTTGATTTAGAAGCCAAAACATCTCTGTAATAACCGTCGATGGAATATGCCTGTTCTTTCCTCTCTCGTTTGGATGGATTAATCCAGCCAAACCCATCAGAGTTATTCTTCTTTGCAAAATTTACACCATTCCATTCGTATGCGCTCTGTTGAGATGTGAAGTTCTGTAAGTCATCAAGACCCAAAGTGGCATATTTCTTGTTCAACTCTGAAGTCTTCTCTTCACTTCTTTTCAGAATGGCATCAATGTCTGTTTCAGTAGTTGTGAGCCCCTTACCATCAAAAACGTCCTTTGCACCAAACTGAATCATACTGACAAGATCATCAGAAGTACTCCCAATATTAGCGCTTTTGCTTGATGACCTCCCTTGTTGGATAACCAACTGATCTAGCCTCAATTTCTGTGTAGCTCTCTCGATAACCTTCTCCTCGACGGCATTTTCTGTGACGAATCTGAAGACGTGAACTTGCTTCTTCTGTCCAATTCTATGGGCCCTGTCCATGGCTTGCAGATCAGCTTGTGGGTTCCAATCAGAATCATAGAGTACAACAATGTCAGCACTTGTTAGGTTTATACCTAAACCACCAGCCCTCGTCGTAAGAAGGAAGATGAACTTGTCTGAATCAGGTTTGTTATAATCATCGATAGCAGCAATACGCTCTTCATGTGAAGTGGATCCGTCAATTCGACAGTACTCATACTCCCTAAAGTAGCAGTAATCCTCCAGAATGTCTAAAACTCTGCTCATCTGTGAGAAGATCAACACTCTTGACCCTTGTTCTTTCATCTTTTTCAACAACTTGTCCAATACAATCATTTTACCTGAGTTGTAAATCAGGTGTTCATCAGTTGTATATGGCGGACCCGGCTCGGCACCTTCAAATAGGTATGGATGATTACAGCACTTTCTAAGCTGCATCACAATATTCAGCAGACGGGTTTTACCTTCACGTTTACCCACAGCGCCGTTGACAGCATCGATGTCCTTTTCAAGTAGGTTTTTGTACCATTTTCGCTGCATCTCTGTCATTCCGACATATAGATTCTGCTCTTTCTTCGGCAAAAGTGACTTCTCAACATCTGCCTTGACCCTTCTTAGTAAGAACGGATTCAAAACCTTGTGCAACTGTTGAACAATCACGTCTTGGTCCTCGTCCTGATTCTCAAACCATTGATCAAAGACATCAGCATCTCCAAAGATATCAGGAAGAATAAAGTTCAGCAACGCCCAAAGTTCATGTAAATTGTTCTGTAGTGGCGTACCAGTGATCAAGAGTCTATTCTTAGAGTAAAACAGTCTGATGATCTGAGATAGTGCACTCTCTTCGTTCTTAATTCTGTGTGCTTCATCAACAATAATATACTGCCATCTGAATTTCTTCAAAGCGGCCTTCTCTTTAATTACCATCTCAAATGATGTTACAAGGACGTCAAAGTCACACTCCATTACTGTCTCTTTAATGAATTTTGCTCTACCCTCCTTGTTACCCTGAAGAACTGCAACATTGACATCTGGTGTCCATTTGGCAAACTCTCTTCTCCAATTGTCCAATGTGGATTTAGGAACAATGACAATGAAAGGCCCATCGACACCTCTGTTATATCTTAGGTGGCCTAGGAAAGAAATCGTTTGTAAGGTCTTACCTAAACCCATCTCATCGGCAAGGATACCAGAAAGACTGTTTTCATATAGTGAGATCAACCAATTCAACCCCTGAATCTGGTATTCTCTCAGTTTTCCGTGGATATAGCTTGGTGATTCTGTCAATACAGTCGTTTCCTCCTCGAACTCCTCATCGTAGATCAACTCTGCATCCTCCTCTTGTTCGGTTTTTCTCCGACGTGTGTTCGACTTCTTCTTTGTGGCCTTCTTCTCACTATCCAGTGTTCTGAGAAGCTTCTTGATTGTGGGATCACGAGAAGCACGGACGTCGATGAAGTGGCGAAATAAGTCAGTAAGTCCCAATAGGTGTTTGAATCTTTTGGTTGTCTCAGTCTTATCTTTCAGGCGTTCATCCTTTGCGTCACCTTCAAGAAAAAACCGCTTTTTTCTATCAACAATAGTTTCCTCTTTGGTAGTCTGTTTCTGAGTTAGTTTCTTGTTGTTGTTACTGTTATTGTAGTTATGAGAAGCCTCCAAAGATTACCCACCATCTGTAATAATGCAAGAAGATCTAAAAATAATGTAGATCTCACGACAAAGCTCTAAGGTAGTATTGATGCTATCTCTCTCTCTCTGTGGCAAGATCGTAAAGCTGAGAGAAACAAGTCACAATATACCACACACAGAGGATTGATTTCCCAACAAGAAAAAGGAGAAAAAACCAATGCATATTTTTGTTTATACCTTGCGCGAAAACTGGAAGTACCAGTACCCACTTGGTAGACACCGCATATACGGTGGGGCAAAATTAAAAGTGCCTTCTTTTACCTGTTTGCTTCTTGAAATAAAACCACCCACAGCATCACTATGCCTGCACCCCCTACAGATCATTAATTTTGAAAGCGCTTCACTATTAAGGTGCCAAACAGCGCCACTTTACAGAAATTGGTATGCACCACACGATCTAAACCCACTTCATAGATTTCGCGAAAACATATCTTCTTGTGTCAATCGTGAAAAAATAAAAAATACTCTTTTTGGAGTCAAACATTCAAATGTGGATATCTGTCATTTAAATTTCCTGAATAGAACAGAGTGTGATCGTGTATATGCTCGTTTTGAAGCTCAATTTTTGAAGAATTAACTTCTAGGGTCAATAATCCTGATCATTATGTCACGTGCCGATGAAGCGCGCGCATTTCACTACGCTGTCTACGAAGCTGTTCAGCTGATCCCGGAAGGCAGGGTCACGACATATGGTCACATCGCTAAGCTTATCTACAGGCCCCGCAACTCCCGGCAGGTTGGACAGGCACTGAAGTTTTTACCATCGGAGGACAATAATGAAAATGACTACCCTTTCAATAATGAAAATGTGCCCTGGTGGAGGGTCATCTCCAGCGCTGGGGTGATCTCCCCTCGACTAGAATCGCAAATGATATCCCAGAGAAACAGATTGGAGGCAGAAGGTGTGGCTATTGATGAAGGTAATGGAAAGATCAGACTTTCTGAGTATGGCTGGTTTCCAGAGACAGAATTTGATGACTACAGCTGAAATAAAAGAACAAGCATCATATGTACAGTACTGCTCTGCGCTCAAGGCACAGCTTGGTTTCTTGATGTTGATGGTGGACTAAACTGTTGCTTCTTTTTTTTTGATTTCTGTTTTCGATTAATCAGTCCGTTTCCATTTGCTGCAGACTTGCTCTTAGAAGAAGTTGAAGTCTCTCCTGTAACATTATTCAATGACTTCATCTGATCCTGTACTTTGCGGCTCTCTTCTTCCCACCACGCAGCAAACTCCTGCTCTTGTTGAATCTCCGCAAAGGATTTAATCACAGTAGCCTTTTGAGGATTGAGTTGGTAATCTCTGAACTTTCCTTTCTCAATGATACCCTGCTTCACTAGCAACGCCTCTTCTTGAGCTTCGGCTATTGACAGGGGTTTCACAGCAGGCTTGGCTGGAATCTTCCAAGGAGACGCGCTCTTCTCCTCTTCCTTGGCCAGCTCCAGTTTCATAAGTTTTTTTCTCTCCTTCTGTGATACTTTCAAATTGGAGTTGTTCCTCCATGCAGAACTCGACACTGTCTCAGATGATGACCGGGTCTGGATTCCCTGCCCTGGCGGTGTTGATCCCGGCACTGATAGAGTGATATTTTCTTTGATAACAGCAACATCAGACCCAAATCCTGACCGAGCTGTCTTAGGGACAGATGCTGATGAAAAGGGGTATTCGCCTCCGATAGTCGGCCAGAACGACTTGTCTAAAGAAGCAGGAGCTCCACTAATCAACGATGTAACTGATCCATTTCGGGAACTAAAGCTCGATCTGGCAATTGGAATTGGTGCTGATTTCAAAGGGGGTACAACGCTGGATTGGATTGGTGAAGTGGAAAAGAGTGGAGGAGTGGAATTTTGAGTTGAGGCTCTTCTTGCTGAAGATCTTCGCCTTCTTGAATTTATCACAGGCTGGAACTCCTCCTCGACGAAATCCACTGCAGAGCCGATATTTATGCTTGGCCGCCTTTGCGAGCTCATTGATAAAGCAGACACTGCCTTCTCAATTGGGGTTGAATTAATGGCTGATAACGGGGGTGATGGTGATTTATCAGTCTTGGGCATAATCCGTGGCGATTTTGGCATATTCTCCTTCTTGATATCAAACAATGGCACAAAATCATCACTCTCCAGAAAGATGTCATTGAACTCTCTGTCGTTATTCAGGAACTGAGTCAACAAGATATCACTATCACCATCTAACCAAGCAGTTCTGGTCTCATGAACGCTTAACTTATTGACTCTATTAAGCCAACGACAATATTTGTCAATTCTAGTAATCATCTGAGTCGATAACAATTCTCCATAGTTTGGATCACTGAGAAGTGGGTCAACATTATTGTAAAAGAACCATAAGCATTCACCGATCAGCCTTTCGCAGTTCAAGACCTCTGCATGATGCAGGATGATGAGACAGTTCTCCTGATTAATGAAGTCTTTGATCATTAACTGTGCCATGTCTTTCAAACAAAACAGTAATAGCTCATCACTGACTTCAATAAGATCAAATTGTAGGTTAATGAACTCAGTAATTGATTTAATCTCTGTGTAATCATCCCACAATGATAATTGTTCTTTCCCATAGAGGTAATCCAAAACTACTTGGAATATAGTTTTACTCACATGCGTAAACACCAGCACATCCAAATTTTCTTCTTCCCATCTATCTGAAAATAGTGTCTCGAAGTATGCGCTTCTTGATCTCAACATCAGTGAGCTACACTGTACGGATTCTCCATCGCGCAAAAGGATAGTGACATCGCTTTTGAACTGTGCAACATCAGGAGGTGTAAGGATTGGCACACCACGGAAAGCCTCTAGACCTTTCCAAATGCTCAGTCCTTCAAAAAGCTTGGAGCATTCGTTTTTGACCATTTTCCAGAGTCCTGGAGCATCAAGTGCACTATACTTTTCCCATGGTTTTAAAACCACTCCAGTGTACAGGAAGTGCAAAATGATGAGCAAAGACTGGAGATGAATGTTCTCTACTTTGATCACTTCCTGATTCACTCTGTTGAAGCATATCTCACCAATCGTAATCGAAGACTGTTGGAGTTGTTGGAACTTCTCGATAGAGAATAAAAACTCTGAATGTACGCCGATAAAACAGTCATCAACCTCAAATCTCAGGTCGTAGCCTTTACCAATAAGGTAATTGTCAGTGTTCAGTCTGTATTTTAAATGTTCACTCTGGATGAGCTTAAGGTGTTCAGTGTTTGATAATGGCACACAAGTAGACTTGACATCTCTTGGCCTACGCCATCTTTCACTGTAGGCTTTGAGTAGTGGATCTTTGGTGTCACCATCCTCAACATTATCATCATCCTGGGAGAAACTTGTCTGAAACAATGTAAGTTCTTCATCCTCAAGCTCAAAATCTGGTCTGTGGAGAAAATCAGTGACATATTGGTTCGAATCATCAAATTTGACGAGCTCGCTTTGCTTTCGATCTGGAGTAAATGGGGTTAGTGGTGAGAGGTGAGCAATGTCTTGATAGAAAGAATCCTTCTTCAGTTGCAACGGCAGCTGGTCAATGTCATCTCTAATAAACCCAAACGAAGCAAATAGGGAATCACAAGAAACTTTTACAATCTTCGATAGCTTTTCAAGTTTCGTGAATTTGAATTCATTTGTCTTACCACCTTTGGATATTCTCTTGAAAACGCATCCAGATTTCGCACAGATAATGATGGAACCATCCTCGCCAATGTCGACATCCATGCACTTTAGATGTGAGTTTCTCGGAGTCCAAACAGGTACGTACTTGGTACTTGATGCTCTGGTTGACTTCTCAACTCCAAAATTCACAACAGAACCATCATTGTAAAGAATGCCAATCTTGGAACAGTCTTTGGCAACTAGTTTAAGAATCTTCTTTCTCTTTGAAAAGACAGAAGGCTTGAAATGTTCAAAATCATCATTTAAAGTCTTAGAAACTGGGAGCAGAAACTTCAAATGACTACCATTAACAAGAATATGGCATTCGTTGTTTTCCAAAAGAACAATAGTTGAGTCATTGGTGGCGATAACCTGTCTAATTCTGTGACTAAATTGTGTATCTCTTGGAATCTGGGCAATACCCTTGTACTTTCCAACCTTGATTTGGTTACCTGTGCTCACAAAGTCCATCTGACCAGTATTTAGACCCCATAGTATCAGTGTTTTGTCAGAAAACGCAGCACTATGGGCTCTGGAGCATGCAACGCCCTTTATTTTGTACTTTTTGAGAATGTGTAGCACCCTTTTGGGTTCAGTAGAGTATGACTCGGCCTTCCCTTTCAGTTTGTCAGTAGAGAATCCAAGTTGATAGCAGTTGTTAAGTCCCCAAGCAAACACTTCACCAGTCGAGTTAAGTGCAAGTGAGTGCTCATCAGATACAGCCACATCCACAATGTGGTCGTGCTGGAAGAAATCAATGTGCTTAAATTTAAAGTTCTGTGTTGAGCTCTCATTTCCTAGTCTTCCTCTTGATGAGTCTCCTGATATTAGAATGTTGTTTGAATGCTCGTTTGTTAGGATGATTGAATGGTTTTTGGATAAGACTATGGTTTTCAAACGTGGCTTGACCAACCTTTCAGCAATGGTCAGCTCTTCATCATCAAGTCTGAAGTTTTTGATCTCAACTTTGTATGGCACCTTGGTTCTGTCAAGGGAGTCACCTGTGCCCAATTGGTTGTTCACATTTGAGCCAAATGTGTACACGTCAGAGCCACCTCTATGGTCCTTGTCCCACCAAATTGTGTCGTCACTCTCAATCTTGAACTCAGCAGCATTGTCAAATCGCTGTACATAGTTTGTGCCGTCTTTGCCGATAGAACTGGGTAGAATCTTGAGTCCTTGAACTGAGTACTGGAGGTAATAAAGGTCCATCGCGGTCAGTCCGCTACGGTCTTTGCACTTAATGAGGTCATAGCGATAATCCAATAGAAGTTTGGCACATGAAAGCTTACCATAGAAGATGGAGCAATGAAGAGCTGTCCATCCACTCTCGTAGTCGGTGACGGCAATTGCCAAATTGGTGTTCTTGAGAAGTTCAGCTAACAAGTCGAATCGGCCCAAAATGCAGACAAGATGGAGCACTGTGCGCCCAAAAACGTCTCTGCGTTGGATTTCTTTGCGTGAAAGCTTCCTCAGGCGAGCTTCTAAGTCATTTTCAAGCATCCTTGGGGTTATTGCCTAAATGATGGTGACAGCTATAGTTGCTTTTTAGGTGGTGGCAAAGTGCCAACAATGCGTGTGTTCTAACAACGGATTCGCGTCAAAAAATCGCGCGTTCACACTACATGTCAACAATAACAAATCTAAAAAACCGTGATTATCTATTAAATATGTATTCTAATTATTCAACTCTCTCCTTGGCCAACACACCAACAAAGAGCTCATCTGGCTTGTTATTGACAGCACCGACAAGTTCGGTTTCCTTGGCCTTGTGAGCCTTGATATTCTCAAAGTACTTGTCAAAGAGATAGGAAGAATCCAATGGACCACCCTTGGCCTCCGGGTGAAATTGTGTGGAAAAGATTGGCTTTGAAGTGTGAATCATACCTTCATTGGATTGGTCATTCAAGTTGACAAAGTATGGCTTGAATGCAGATGGTAAAGTAGAAGCATCAACAGCATAACCATGGTTCTGGGAGGTGATATGACACTTACCAGTGGTCAAGTCCAAAGCAGGAATGTTGTGGGCTCTGTTACCGTATTTCAATTTAACAGTCTTAGCACCAGAAGCTAGGGCTAGAAGTTGGTGTCCTAGACAGATTCCAAAGATTGGAAGATCAAATTGCTCCATGGTCTTTTGAAGATTGTACACAGTTGCGGCACAATGGGTTGGGTCACCAGGACCATTGGAGATGAAGATACCATCAAACTTGTTGGCAACCTTGTAAATTGGATAGTCGTATGGGAAGACAGTGACAGAGGCACCTCTGGAAACCAAGGATCTTAAAATGTTCTCCTTGACACCACAGTCAATGACAGCAACATGGTAATCACCAGTGGATGCAATGTGGAAAGGAGCCTTGGTAGAAACCTTGTGGACCAAGTTTATCGAACTTGGATCAGAGAAGGCCTCATCCTGGTCTGCATCGTACTCCTCACCAACAGAAATTCTGGCAAGAGAAGAACCTTGTTCTCTCAAATAGGTGACAATCGATCTGGTGTCCACACCAGTAATGGCTGCAACACCTTCCTTTTGGCACCACTCAGCCAAAGATTGAACAGCAGTCCAGTGTGAGTACTTTAGGGCGACGTCTGCGACAACGATACCAGTACATTGGACACGAGGAGATTCAAAATATTTCAACAAATTGAACTCATCACGGGCCTCACCAGATGGAACACCGTAGTTACCAATCAAAGGTTGAGTAAACACCAGAATCTGACCCTTGTATGATGGATCAGTCATCGACTCTGGGTAGCCAACTAGCGAGGTAGTGAAAACTGCCTCACCAGAGACGTTCTTATTAGCACCAAAGGAGTATCCATTGAAAACTGGACCATTTCTGATGGTCAAAGTAGCACGGTCTAGTTTGGAGGTAGTAGTAGCGGTAGAGCTAGTGGCCAAAGAACGAACACTTGATCTTTGGAAAAGCGCCTTAGCAGCGGTGTAGTTTCTTGCAATTAGAGAGTTCATTGTTTGTTTTTTTAATGTTGGTTAGTTTTCCAAATGTGATCAGAGATGTAGTCTTGACAAGTGAATATGGAGGCAAATGTCATAAACAATTTCTCTTTGCAGAATTTGTATTGATGCAGCTCAAACTTCCAAAGGACGCGTTTGCGTGGTGCTTTAAAAGAATGGATTGAACCGTAATGGTTTTGGGAAGTGAAAGATTTTTTTGATGGATTTTTTTCTTGATAACAAGGGAGAAAAAAAACTGGAATCCGCTGAGTCATTTAAAATTTTCAATGTGCTATTGTGTCACCAATCTCACAGAATACTGCGTCAAAGGATTGCAAAACAGGACGCTTGAAGTTATTAAGAGCGATCAATTACTACATGTTCATTCAAAGAGTAATATAAATTTGGATGTTTCAACTTCATATTCTGTTTTATTGTTAGTACAAGTCCAAGTAAGCACTTTAACAAAAACGAAATGGACCCTTTTCTTCAGACTGACATGCAAATCGTTTAAGTAAAACAATCATCTGGAATCCTGGTTACTAAATGGTTATGCTTTCATCACCAAAAGGGCCTGTTACAGTTTGCTGCAAAAGACGTAGATCGATACATACTTCTATACAACATCGTTAGTACAACGAAAGCAAAAGAGCAAACTAGCCATAGAAAGAAGTGTCGCTATCAGGACCACGCCCTGTCAGGGGCGGATTATCATCAAAGTGAACCCTTAACATAGGGATCACGCAGTTGACCGTCGTGAAATGTGGATGATCATCATTAACAACACTCCTTTGGCATTAGTTTACAACAAGCTGCACATACCAAAATAAGATCACAAGAGAAACTTGTTTTAAAATTGAATGACATCAGACAGGAAATAGTTTGTCTTCTTTTAAGAATCAGACATATGCTTGTCTTTTTATTTCAGTATCATCTTGTGTCATAAAATAAAACAAGTTGAAAAAAACCTTTCTTTCATTAATCACTGTATAGATGTTAGTTTTGACCTTTAAGGGTCTCAAAAGAGATAAAACTATTTGCTTCATGAAGAATTCAATTCAGTGAAGCATGAATGGTATTAAAAAAAGGTTGTCATCATCGGGCATCCCGAAATCTGACTCGTCATCTATAGAGTCTCATCACTTGAACTCTTCATGAAGCAATAGCATACTCTTGCTAATAACACTTACAAATCTCAAAATGTAACTCAAATGATCCTTCATTGAAAACAAGTCCATTTAGGAAAATACTCAAAGATCAGTAGCGTGGGTTTTCTAAGTCCACTTGTAAAGCGTGTCCACTCATAATAAAATCGGTGCCCAGTGCTATGCCTCGTCATTTCAATGAATAAGTCTTTATTGGAGCAAGCTAAATGGAAGATCTAAAAAATGTTAGTCGGTGATCACTATCGTCAAACAAACACTTCAATTCAAAAGCTTAGGGTCTCAGTCAGGCAATGCAAAAACTATCTTTCAGTATGAATCAGAAGGTAATTCCAGCTTTTGTTTTTGTTAAAATCATCATAAAAGACCACACAGCCAAAGAATATTGAAGTGAAATGATAAGAACCCACCAATTGAAGTTTTAAAGACACCAGAGAGAAAATAAAGGGAGTATTCCTATACTCAGCACAATCTAACCAAAACTGTTAGTTAAATATTCAATAACGAGTTACGAAAACCAACATTGCCTGTTATCTGCTTTTCTCAGTGCATAATAAATTTAAAAATCACAAAATTGTCATATACTCTAGTTTGAAATTTTTATTTGGTTCATCAGAGTAAGTCAAACAAACAGACAAAACTCAAGGTATTCAGATTGTGTTAACCACTTACTTTTTCTCTGCTTCTTCAATTTCAATTGTAGCTCTCATTCACATTTAAAAAATAAGAAACTTGTCAAGGTTGAAAATTTTTCTGTTGAAAAAGAGCTCTAGGAAAGACCAATAATTACCCTACCTTAGTACGCGAATGTCAAAAGGGAAGTATTTGCAGCTTAGGGCACACCCTTGGGTGTATGGGTGTCCAACAAAAACTTTGTTCCAAGTAAGGGAAAATCATAAACAAACGAACCAGATCACATCAACATTGTGAAAATAGTGCAATGTCTCTTATCTCGCGTACTGTTCGTACGGACAGCAATGCTGAGAATAGCCCCACTGTTGAACTTGACGTTGCACGTCATCTCTGGGCTGATCCGGAGGTAGGCATCGAAGGTGATGCAGAAACAGCCTTCAACCTCACATTGACTAATGATTGCACTGGGGTGCTGTTGTTGCAGTCTGGATCGCTCCCACAAAGAATCGTCTATAGACTGGTTAATGATTCAAGATCTATTTTACTTCAGCCGATTGTTCTGAATAACAATTTTAATGTGCAGGTGCATAATCTAAAGATCAACTTGCCTGACAAGATCCTTGCCAATTGTTTTGTAATCAACTCTTTTACCAACAATGACGGTTTACATTTCATCATCATTGATGCTATTTCAGAGGCAGGTGCACTCTTTACCATCAGCTTTGCTGTTACTCAATTTTTTGAGGGATCATTGACAATCAACACTGAAGTTTACCAGGAATGGTGCTACATCTCCAATGCATACGGTTTTGACATAAGAAAGCCGCACCTATTATATTCATACAGTTCAGAGTACACCGTCGTTTTACTAAAGGATGGGGGCATTATTGGCTTGCAGAAGAATTTAATCAACTTTGCGTACGAGCCTGTTTTATTCAACGACAATTCCTATTTTGAGAGCTTAGGAAAGCTCTTCAAACCATGGTCCAACAAAAGCAAGTTAGTTGTTCCTAGTGGTCTATCGGAAAAGACAGTTATTGATTGTGTGCACTATGAGGATCTTCTAATCACTATTACCATCAACAAAAAGCTCCGTGTATGGTCCAGATCAGAACAGACTCTGCTATTGGAAAAGAATCTAAATGAATTCGTTCTAGACTCAACATCAAACAAAGACTTACTTGACTCCCAGCCAACCAAACTTCTGAGTATTTTAGATACAAAAGACAACGGGACTTTTCTATCCATTTTCCTTCCATTTGGTAACGGTATCTTCAAAATTTTCAAGCTCCAGTCTTCACCATTAGATATTATTGATCTTGGATCCAACTTCGAATTTAAGGTAAGTCTGCCCGAGTCTACATCCATTTGGTCAGTGGGTGACTTCAAACTAGTATCCAAGGCTAAAACCCTACAACTTTGGGTTCTTTGGAAGAGTGGTGCATCATCGGTTATTCAATCACTTTCTATCAAAGAAGATGCTTCGTCTGAATGGAACATAACTACGCAGACCAGCCCTAACGGACCTTTTGTTTCCAAACTAGACAATGAAGACTGGTCGCAGTTTTATAATCGCAAGATCTTCCAGAACTACTCTAATCAGATCATTGTCACTGCTCTGTCCATTTTTAGAACACATTTCCTCCCACAGACCCAAGAACCTGTTGACGACATGTCCATTTTGGATAAGATGAATTATTTAGTTGGCTCAGGTATCACATTTGATAAGAACTACAACTACACTCTTGAAACACAATGGGCTAGATTTGACTCACTGTGTCAAGAGTTTCAGAAACAAGCAAAGGAGTCGCTGAAATTGCATATTGAGGATGATTTCATTTTCTTGATCAACCGGGAAGGTATCAGCACCATCAGAACGTTGACTGAACTTGAATATTACTTGATCAACAGGGCCCATTACCAATCAGTTAATACACCTTCTACAATTGCGCCAAAATTGAAATTCCTAAATATCATCTCTAATTTCAAGAGTTCATTGGACAAAGAAATTCAAGAAGATATTCTGAACTCGATTGTCCTTCATATAAAGAGATGTGCAAATAGCAAGCCAATCAAACAGGTTTCTGTGGATATTTATGATTTTGCTTTGAATAACAAGGTGAATTCAAACAATCTAAACAGCTTTGTTGAGCAGCTGAGCGAACTTGAAGATTTGTTGCAAATAGTTGGGGATTTCCTTCTGCTTTTAGAAAGAGGCTCTACCGGTGAATTATTGGCAAGTGTTTCCTCCAAGCTAACCTCCCAGGGTTCTTCGCTGGTCTCAGTCTCTGTGGGCCAGATTTTAGGTTTCAACTTCACAGTTTTGTTTGACCTTTTTATTTTGTTGCTGGTTCTTGAGTTTGAAAATAAAGAGCTAGTTAACTCATATTTGGGGAAAATCTTTGAGTTATTCCGGAAGTGCTTCATCTACAAAACAACTCTTGAAATTAACCTGACTACAGAACTAAAGTTGGATATTGATGAGGTTACTTCACTAGACTTGTCCAACCACCTACTCAATTCCCACCTAGCTGATGGCTTACAATTCACAAATGATGCATTGCTCTCTGTTCTACAGGGACAGCTGGTCAAATATGTGAATACTGAAGACTACCTTCACGAAACCCTTGTCTTTTTGATTTCTCATGGATACTCTGATCTAGCATACAGCAAATTCTTACCTTTCCTAAATGACTCATCTGCTATTGGCCAACTCTTGAGGTCTGTCATTTTCTTCAAGATCGGGCGCCCAGAACACTCCTTGAAGTACTTTATTCTTAATGAGTCCCTCATTGCCTTACACAAACTCACCCCTGAACAAAAGAAAATTCTTGCACCAATTGATGATTTCACAGTTTTCTGCAACACCAAGTTGTCCAAATATTACCTCAATTTGGCGATTCTGTTCCTGAATAACTTTTACTTTGTTCAGGCTTCGCAATTCATTCATCTATGTATTTCCAAGAAAAATTTCATAAATGATCAATTTGACGAAGAATACAGGGAGCAGAAATTCCATTGTCTATTCACTATCGCTTTAGAACTACAGGATTTGGCAAATGTGAAGTTTGCTCTGAACAATATTACCAGTGAAAGCTTGAAACGCGAGTCATTAAAGAGATTGATCTCCAAGTTACTTAAAACTAAATCTGTTGACAAGCTATTGGAATTCGATTTCTTGAAGAATGAAAAGCTAGTGGATGAGCTGTTGTATGAGAGGGCTTGCGCCTCTAACTCTGGGTTCGATAGGACGTTGTTATATTACAAAATGCTATTTTCCTTCCGTTTCAAGAATAAGGATTTCAGAAGTGCGGTGGAGGCATTGTATGAATTCATTTACAAATTCCAGCCGCAAGCCAATGTGGAGCAGTTAATAACAATTTCAGATCTTTACATTCTGGTCTTGAATTCGTTGAAAAATTTCAAGGATGATGACAAGTGGATCATCTATCACATTAATGAAGGAGAGGATGATGTCTTAAGCTTCGATGAGTTAAAGAATCAGCAACGTATCTTGAACAAAGAGATCAAACGTCTACAAACAGTTTAGAATAAATACATCTCTAAATTTAACCCCTATTGATTGTATTTCCACTGCCTTTTCTGTTAGCTTCAGTAAACTCATCCCATTCTCTGGCCTTATAGGTGTCTCTGTCATTTTTCTCATAATCATCCTCATCAGAACTCTCATCTTGTACTGGCGCTGATGATACCATTCCACCATTCGCAAGCTCTTGTTCAAGATAGTCCTCAACGGTCATGGTAGGGAGATACTGACCTGTGCCATAAACCTTCTTCTTGAGATCCTCTCTTTTGACAATGGTGAACGGTTTGAGGATCTTTCCCTCTTTTGATAAAAATTCCTTGGAAATTGATTCTAATCTGTCTGTAAAGTTCGTTGGATCCCTGGCTTTCTCTCTATTGTCCTTAATCTCAGTGATCTGTGGCTCTTCTGGACTGTGCTGTAGAATCTCAAGCTCCTGAGTGATCAAGCGAATGCTGTCAAAAGACTTGATGGTCAACAGCCTCAGCTGTTGAATATATAGATCTCTAATTGTATCTTCATCCGCATTTGCATACTCTTGCTCGTCATTTTCAAAGGTCTCCAGAAGTTTGAGTCTCTCGCCTAGGGATTTCTCTAGCTTGTAGTTTGCAATCTTCTCATCTCTTCTTAGCATAGCAGAGGCATGAAGATTAGCAATCTCGAACGGATTCTCTTTTAGCCTGTCGAGCTTTTCTGAATCACCTTTGCTTAATAGTTCGTAATCTCTGAGTTTGCTTAGGAATGACAAGAGCAGCAAAATGCTCTTCTTGAGATTGTGTTGCTTCGATGGTTCCGCAAGCTGACTATATAGTTGCGCAATCTGAAAGTCAACAGATAGAAACTTAAGCTCTGCTGTATTCAGGTCTTCGATTGTTTCATTATTGCTGAAGGCTGTGGTGGTGGCACGTTGGAGAAGGAGCCACTGTTGGATGGTTGATGAAAGCTTCTCCTGGTATTGAAGTGAATCTTGTCTCAGTCCCAGTGATTCTAATCCTTCAGAGGCTTGTATACAGTCATTGAATTCATCTTTTAGTGATTTTGCCATGGTGTCATGTGATTGATGGTGGTGGACTCTGGTGACCAGTTAGTTGAAATGGACCTCACTGCACCGATCGATTATAACCGGGTTTTTTTTTTTTTTTTTCCCTATTTAAAGAATACATGGGTCCCTTTGCCAAAGAAGCACATTTGCACAATCACCATCAAAATGTCGCTTCCTCCTGTGTACTTCAACAAAGATACTGATTCATTCGCTTTCTCCACAGCCAGAGTTCGCTGGATCAAAATTATCCAAGACGCAATCGATGATGTGCTCGCTGCTACAGCTGCCTTTGCTGCCTCCAATGCCACAGCTGAGAAACAAGGCCACGCCATTGCGGAGGAACTTCGCTCTTTAAAGTACGATATTGAGAACGACGGTCTAATCACTGGCTTCGATGGTGATGATACTGAACTTGCATATCGTTCCTACAATGCTGAGCTCAAGGGCAAGGGTTACACTTGGCTCACTGGACCTTGGTTGATATTGGAGAACTACCTCTACCGTGTCATCAACCAATCCTTTGTGTCCCGCTCTGAATGGTTCAACTACGATATATTTGCCAATTTGAAGACTAACTCTTTCAAAGATTCTGTCCATGGTGTCACAGAGCTAGCTGTTCGCTACCATCAGCTGGTGGAAGATCTCAAGGTTAACCCACAACTTGATGAAGAATCAATTAAGATCCTATTCAATGAATTTGCTGAAATCTCACTGTGGGGTAATGCTACAGATTTGTCTCTTCTAGCCACTGCTACTCTTGAGGACATCAAATCAATCCAGGGTTCCAGAGCTCGTAAAGAGTCAGAGGACAAAATTCTGACCAACGACTTGCAAGCCGCCTGGACACAACTAAAATACACCAGCAGTACCAGCAAAAGAGTCGATTTTGTCTTGGACAACTCTGGTTTTGAGCTATACACTGATCTTGTGTTTGCCCTGTTCCTCATTGACTTAAAACTAGTTGACCAAGTTGTTCTACACACTAAGGACATTCCTTGGATGGTGTCCGATGTTAACATCAAGGATTTTTACATCCTCATTGCCCAATTGAAGGATACATCTGTATTCACTGACCACAGAGTTGAACTTGACTTCCTCATCAACAAGCTTGAGTTCTTGAATAACAAGGGTACCTTGACTTTACAAACATCTCCTTTCTGGACATTGGACCATGATTTCCACAAAATCACACCAGAAGAAACTCAGTATGGTGGTGCGGAATTGTACAAATTCCTATCTGAATCTTCTCTTGTTATCTTTAAGGGTGATATGAACTACAGAAAACTCACTGGTGACAGAAGATGGCCAGCGACAACCCCGTTTGTTGACTCAATCGGACCATTGGCCACTCAAGGCCTGAAAATACTGGCCTTGAGAACTGTCAAGGCAGATGTGATCGTTGGTCTATCTGAAGGCATCTACGAAGAAGTAACTGAAAATTGGGGTAAGACAAATGAGAACAAGCTAGGCTGGTTATCTAGTGGTAAGTATGCGGTCATATCCTTCTCCAGTGGTAAGCAATAGGCTATATAGATCTTCTATAAACTCATATAATATTATGCTCAGTCCCGTCCTTTAGAGTATTTTTCAGCAGCTCCTGATTTATCAGAATATCCTTGCTCTACCCGTTCACAACAGGTATATAATATGCCCGCCCACCATGTTCTATGGAAACTAAGTAAAGAAAAAATCACCTAAATGAAAGAATATACTACTTATGTTATTAACCAAATATCTGCATGATACCTTTGTATATCTATTGCAACATACACTTAACATACTATTGTATATTGTATATAATTGTTTAATTTCTAAGCTTCACTCAATTTGAAAGATGATCTAACAATGTGCTTTATGGTTTTAAGAATCCAGTGATTATACTGCAATTAGCTCCGACGGCACTCCGACGTATAACATACCTCACTATTACCGCTAAATTCGAATAAAGCCAGGTAATTTTGACGCCACATAAATTATATTAAAGCCGTATAACTCCAATAGCAATAAAATCAAGTAAAGCCGTATAACTCCAGTAGCACTTATTTACATTAAATCGAGTAAAGCCGCGTATAATTCCAATATCAATAATTTATGTAGGGAGATAATATTAGTAGTCCCATTATTCTTCCAAGCTTGCTTTTTGCGATTGGTGATGTCAAAGGACAGAATGGAAATCTTACCCGAAAGAACGTAAATTAAGTATCACAAAATTAGAACTTTCAATACAAGTTATTCATTACAAAATCATTCAAGTACAGAACTCGAGAACAAAGACCAAGTAAAATGATTCCGCCAATCAGTTACAAATCTAAGCTTGAGCTCATGTCTCCCCAGCCCTCTTTGCATTGCATGCAACAATCTTGATCTTGTCGGCAGTTATGGTTTCATTTTGATCTAACTTCACATTCACGTCTTTAAGAACAAACGTCCACACATCATCACAGAATCTGTACGTATGCAGATGCCCCTTAAAATTTAGTTTAGCCTTGACATTGTCCTTCATAGATTCCGATACGACTCTGTCAAACTGCAAAATATTGTTAATATGTCTGTCGTATGTGGTTTGCTCTATGGCGACTTAATACTCACATTAGCCAATATACTCATTGCGAGCTGGGGTTGGATTCTTTGATCACTTGAAACGGTCAGTAGATGCTCCTAACGTATTTTCAAGGTTCATACTCACGAAATCAGGGTGTCTAGGGCATCAGCCAATGAGGTACCTAGTCTATTTAAGGATTAGTAATTGCACACATAACGGTCCATAAAGTTAATGGGAAACACATACGTTGATCTTCTGTATAGCTCGTAATATCCCTGATTACTCATATTTCCTTGTCAGAGATACCTTAGAAGAAGGGCAAGTTGTTCGTCAAGACAAAAGATTGTAGTTTGTTGTAATTAAAAAGGTGGATTCACCAATGATGCTTCCTGAAAAGCTGACATAAGCCCGAATGGTATTTTAGAATGAAGTGAAGGATCTTTACAAGAAATTGTTTTTATAAGCCATATAATCACAGCATCTACATAAATGTCTTCTACAATCTTTTATCGCTTCCGCTCACAGAAGGCAACCTCACGTATCCTCTTTGATGGGACAGGTATTACGGTCTTTGACCTCAAGAAGGAGATTATTTCAGAGAACAAATTGGGTGATGGGACATCATTTGACTTGAGAATCTACAACAGTGACACAAACGAAGAGTATGCAGATGATAGTGTTGTGATACCCCGTTCAACCTCAGTAATTGCAAGACGATCCCCTCCTGCAAAACATGGCAAGGGAACAGCCAGTAGGTATGTGACTGGAAAATCCAAGATTACAAGAATTACGATCAACACCAATAGTCATAACCAAAACAACCAAACCTCAAATACTGTTAGCGAGGGAATGACTGAAGAGGAGAGGATAAATGCAATGTTTGCAAACCAAAGTGATCAATGGAAGGAAACACAACAAGTGATGGCGGGAGCTACTCCCGTTTACAACAAACCCGCTGCTACTGGATCCAATAATCCCGAAGACGTGCCGCCACCTGGCTATATGTGCTATCGCTGTGGATCCAAGGATCACTGGATCAAGAATTGTCCAACTAACGATGATCCAAATTGGGAAGGTAAGAGAGTTAAGAGAACAACTGGTATTCCAAAGACATACTTGAAGACAGTCGACAACCCAGATGATGATCCTACCAAGAGTTACATGATGAATGAAGAAGGCAAATATGTGGTTCAGGTTGCAGATGATAAGACTTGGCAGACGTTTAAAAAGAAATTGGATAAGAATGATGAGATTTTGGATGACTTGAAAGCCAGTGTTGACCCAAGGTTCTTGAACCCAACGGATCAAAAGATTATGAAAGATCCAGTAACGACACCATGTTGCAACACGACATATTCTAGGGCATCAATTGAGGATTTACTGTTGGAATCGGATTTCGTTTGCCCTAAATGTGGCAAGGCCGATATTTTCTTGGATCAATTAAAACCTGAAGAGGACTTGAGCATAGAGATCAATAGCTATCTAGATTCTGAGTTTGAGAAGCGTGGTGTAAAGAGAACACAAAATGATGATACTGCAAATAAAAGACAGGATATTAATGGTGTTCAACCTCAGTTTCCAATGCCAATGATGCCAATGATGCCTTTTCCCCCTTTTGGGATGATGCCTCCTCTGCCTGCTGATCAGAACTAGTGAGAGTGCATGGTTATGTATCTTTGAGAATTGATATTGAAATGGCCCCAAAATTCTACCCGTAGCGATCAGTAATTCTAATACCCTCTGTCGATGCTTACATAAATCCCTTTGATCCTAGGGACGCGAAAAGATTTGATCAGCATGTTCTGTATCCTGACACTACCACAAGAAGCAGGATGCCTTCAGATACCCCATATTCAACACCACTGCTTTCACTTCGTGATCGATATGAAGATAAATTGAGGGAGTGGTCTCCATACCTCCACTACAAGCTCACACATAATGTCAAACCCTTCAACCAGTTCCTCAATATGCAGCACGTCTCGATTCCCAAATCAATGCAAGAGATTAAGGAGCGCACAACTAACAACTTACTGTTCTTCAATGGGAACTACATGCTACTGACATTGCTTGTGGCATTGTTAGTTTTGTTGTTTAATAACCTGTACCTACTTCTAGCTGTGGTGGCGTCCATTGGAGGTTTCGTTTACTTAAGGAGTTTGCAGATTGTTGACGTGGAGTTTACAATTGGAAGACAGGAAGTAGTGTTGTCTAAAAAGATTCTTTATGTTTTACTTCTTGTCGTGACAATTCCTATGGTGTTGTTCAACGACCCCATCTCATCACTACTAGAGATAGCCATCTATTCATCGGTGGCTGTTGGCGCACACTGTTGTTTGATTGAAGGTTATTCGACAGAAACAAGTTTCAACGAGGGTTCTGTTTAGTTCTATAAAGAGAAGTTCTCTATCTCTATATGCTGTAATACCGTCAGTTTAACTCTCAATTTTGTGACCCGATTCCAAAGGCCCTAAGTAGCCCGTAGAAAATAGACATGATGTGGACTCCGGATGGATTCCTAGATTCTCCGGGATCCCCACCAACACAGCATGTGTGTTGACACAACAGGCGTTTGTACGATATTTGTGCACTTCGATTTGATCCGGAAGTTCATTGTATAGACCAATTACATAGTAAGAGCAGGCTAGGCGTGCATTCTTATTTAGTGGTAACGTGAGTGACCAATATGCTCAGCAGCACCTGACACCAGCCATCATGTGATATATTTGAGTGAAGTTCTTTTGAACTACGTGCACCTAATTGAAGTAGTTAAGATGGCAAAAAAGCAAGCATCCTCTGGCAGCTTATATTGCCTCCATCAGGTCAGTCATCTTCCTGGACAAACTTCTCTATCTCTGACCCTCTTTTGACTCTTTTCACAGTGTTGCCTGACAACTTAGTTCTTTTCGGTACGGGCCGCACTCACCATCATTTGATGTGGAAAAGTGCTTCGGACAAAAAGTATAAAAAAGCAGAGTGTTGCTCCTTGAAATTTCACTAATGTGGGATTTACAACCAACTTTATAGATACACAATGGGTGTTCAAGACGTTCTAAACAGAAAATCCGGTGTTATTGTCGGTGACGATGTCAAGGCTTTGTTTGACTATGCTCAAGAGCATCAATTTGCCATTCCAGCCATCAACGTGACCTCATCTTCCACTGTCGTTGCAGCCTTGGAAGCTGCCAGAGACAACAACTCTCCAATTATTTTGCAAACTTCTCAAGGTGGTGCTGCTTACTTTGCTGGTAAAGGTATCAAGAACACCAACCAAGAGGCCTCCATTGCTGGTTCCATTGCCGCTGCTCACTACATTAGAGCTGTTGCTCCAATCTATGGTGTTCCAGTTGTCTTGCACACTGATCACTGTGCCAAGAAGTTGTTGCCATGGTTCGATGGTATGCTAGATGCCGATGAGGCTTACTTCAAGGAGCATGGTGAGCCATTGTTCTCTTCCCACATGTTGGACTTGTCTGAAGAGACTGACGATGAGAACATTGCTACATGTGTCAAGTACTTTACCAGAATGGCCAAGATCAACCAGTGGCTGGAGATGGAGATTGGTATCACCGGTGGTGAAGAGGATGGTGTTAACAACGAGCACGTTTCCAAGGAATCTCTATACACCTCCCCAGAGACTGTGTATGCTGTCCACGAGGCTCTAGCTCCAATTGATTCTAAGTTCTCCATCGCTGCTGCCTTCGGTAATGTTCATGGTGTTTACAAGCCAGGTAATGTCCAATTGAAGCCGTCCATTCTAGGTGAGCACCAAGCTTATGCAAAGAAGACCTCTGGTTCTTCCTCCGACCACCCACTATACTTGGTCTTCCACGGTGGTTCTGGTTCTTCCCAAGAGGAGTTTGATACTGCCATCAAGAACGGTGTCGTTAAGGTCAACTTGGACACTGACTGTCAATACGCTTATTTGACTGGTATCAGAGACTACGTCTTGAACAAGAAGGACTACATCCTTTCCCAAGTCGGTAACCCAGATGGTGAAGACAAGCCAAACAAGAAGTACTTTGATCCAAGAGTCTGGGTTAGAGAGGGTGAGAAGACTATGTCCGCAAGAATTTCTGAGGCTTTGAATATTTTCCACACTAAGGGTCAGATCTAGATCACTTGGATGTGTGTCCTGTAATTGACTTATGACTTATTTATGAATTGTAGTTTTTGAGATACCATACTCCGAATTTCAAGATTGTCGTGTCCTACTTAATGTGCACACAGGCCATGGCTTTGCCAAGGTAGTTAACCATTGGTATATTCCTTAACTTTGCTTAATGAAAGCGTAATGATGACGTAATATATGCGTGATCTTGAGGTAATCAACAGGGTAATTCTCACTTCTGGAATTTTCGTCGACGAAAAAAAAAAGAGGCAAAAAACGGCGATTTCAGCCAATTTAGTAGTAGAAACAGCACATCAGACCAGTTCAGAGCCCATCATACTGTGAAGAGAACATAACTCGGTTTACCGCTGCATTCACACACATTTTAGCACATATCACATATCATAATGTCTGAGTCAGCAGCCTCCGCCGCCACATCAGGCCCAAAGCAATCACAACAGAGAAGAAGCAGAGGTGGCTTCAAGAACCAATCAAAGAGATTCAATGGTAGTTCATCTAGCTCTAACGATGGTTCTCAAGACCCTGATTTCACTTTCAAGCTCAATACGTTGTCTGAACTATTTTCAGATTGGTCCAAGAACGATTTGGAAGAGTTGATCAAGGAACAAACAGGTGTTGAGCTAGAGACGTTGATCGAGAAAATCACCACCGGTGCCGTTCAAAAATGGGATGAGGTGAAAAAGGTTTCCAAGAAGGACAAGCAATTGGAAAAGCAACAGCAACAGCAGCAGCTCGAAGAGGAACAGAAGATAATAAATAAAGAGAATGGCTTTAGTCATAAGAAAGATCACAGCAAGAAGGCTCCAAGAGCTCCAGTGAAGAAGCAACAACAACAACCAAAGGATCCAAAGAAAACTGCAGCTTCTACTTCGACTGGCGCTTCCGCTCCAGCTCCTGTCTCTAACTCATCTTCTTGGGCCTCCGCCTTGACCGCTGACAAGCCAAAACCAAACTCAAAGCCAGCCACTAAGCCACAGGAATCACAGCCAGAGCCAGAACCAGAACAACCAAAGGAAACAGAGCCAGAACCAGAACAACCAAAGGAGGAATCAAAACCAAAACCAAAACCAACTCCCTCTACTTCTAACCAATCTTGGGCTTCCATTGCAACCCCACCAAAACCTCAGTCAAAGAAGAAGTCTCAACCACCAAAACCAAAGCAGCCTCAAGTACCAGTTGAGCAAGTCGTTGAAGAGCTAACTATTGCCGTTGAAGAAGTTTCTATTGAGGCACCTGTTGAGGAGGTCGCTGTTGTTACGGAAGCCGCTCCTGTAGCTGAAGAGGAAAAGCCAAAGCAACAGAGAGGTTTGCAACAGGATGCTGCCGTTGTTTTGCCATCTTCCGTTGACCAATCGGACAATGTCGCTATCTCTTTTGGCTCATCTTTGCTAGAAGAGGAACAACCACAGCCAGCTCCAGTTCAAGCTCCAGCTCCAGCTCAACAAGCTGCCCCAACTCAACCAGTCCAAGTCCAATATTTGCAACAGCAACAACAACAACAACAACAACAGCAGCAGCAGCAGCCCCAACAACAGCAACAGCCACAACAACCACAGTTGCCTCGTCAACAGTACCAACAAGGTGCGTATGGCCAAGCCCAAGCTCAGCCTGTCCAAGCTCAACAACAGCACCCACAAACTGCTGCCCAACAAGGTCAATTCCAAGTTCCAAAGGGTTACGATCAATACTACGGGTACCAGCCAGCTTACTACAACTATGACTACCAAAATCAATATCAACAACAACTTGCTCAGCAGCAACAACAACCACAGGGTCAGCAAAGAGATGCTAGATCATTTGACCAAGCTCAAGCTCAAAAGTACCAACAATCTCCATACGGTGTTCCACCTCAAGTTGTTTCTCAAAATGGCTTGCCAGCAAATGGCTCTGCAGAAATTAGTGCCGCCTCCCCTGTGGCTTCCGCTGTTCAACCAGGTGCAAACACTCAGCCATTATCTAATGTCTACCAGAACCAGTTCATGAACCCATACATGTACTACCCACAACAGTATCAATACCAACAGTACTTCTTGCAACAACAACAGCAACAGTATGCCCCATACAACCAGGGTCAACAGAAATCCTACGGCAACTACCCACAAGGCCAACAAGCTAGTCAACAAGCTCCTAACTCCGCTGCGTCAACTCAACCACAAGGTTCGACGACCACATCTGCAAACGGTGCCAAACCTTCCCAGAGTGCCAACACTCAATCCGGTGCTCAGCAAACTGAAGATGCTTCTTCTCAGCAACAAGCTGCCTATTACCAGCAATACCAGCCACAAGGCCAACAGGCTCAGCAACCATACTACGGTTACGGCAGTAATGACTTCCGTCAGAACTACCAAAACGGTTCTTGGTAAGGCGATTTGACTGTGTCAAGCGTGAGTTTTGATGGTGTTAAAGAAGACTAATTGTTGAATTTGTTGGAAAGTCATAAAAAGCTTTTGTTTTGTTAATTTGTTTCGTTGTTGAGAATGTTTTTCATTTCGTGGTTTTGGGTTATGACATTCTTTTTCTGATGATAACGCGAAATTGGGTGAAGATTGATTCTTTTTTTGTTATGAGCTTGTTTGTCTGTTGTTGGTTATGAAATTGTGTATGATCTTTCATGTCATTTTTGGTTTTGGTTTATGATTGTTGAATATAACACACTTCTAACTGATGATCTTGACCTGTTTTTTTTTTTGGTTTTGGTTGAAACACTTCTTCGATTCATCAAAACTGACAAGACAAACATCCAACAAAATTAGGGGGATAAGGGGGAAAGGGGAACAAATCAGTAGCATATCGTTTATGCGGTGCTTTGACTTTTCATTAATGTTGTTTTGGCGGTTGTTCTTTTCATTGCCATGAAAGCTTTTGCTTACATATATATACAAATCATGTCTTGAGGATTATAACATTGAATGAACAATTTTTTTTGTTAGGTACAAAATTTTAGCTGCTAGATCATTACTGTAATGGAAACATAAACGTACCATGTTCACCCTTTAGGTTAACTCACTCAAACCTACGTGAAAGCCTCGGTTGTTTCCAAAGCAGAGCCCCTTTTTAGGGTCATCGAGTCTACCAATGTTGGCTAATAATACTCCTTGTGGTTGTACTCAAAGTCCAATAATCCTTCGTAGTCCTTATTAGGCTGATTCTTCGGTATGTGGTTGACGGAATGCTCATTGAAAACCAGCTTCTCTTTCTTTGGCCAATGGGTCAATGGAACTGTGTAATTAGAAAGCCATATAAGATATAAGAAACATTAACAAGGATGTCTTGCCTAGTCTCTCAAGCCAATAATTTTGCAAAATTTCAAAGATTCCCTGTGCTGGTAGCATGGAGTTCGTCTATGGTGGGTGCTTAATGCCACATTATCCCATTCGTTAGCATGCTTATTATCTACTACACCAGTTCTTCCATTGCTTCTGACCACAGATTAACCGGTCCTGTAGTAAACACGATTTAAGTTAAGCAAAGGATAACGGAAACTAAGGAATAACCGAAACCAAAGATCGATGATACAGTAAATGACCTGAAGGACTATAGGAAGTCGTTAAAGAACTACATTATAAAAGGAGAGAAGCTAACAATAAGGCAGAGAGACGTGAATAGAAGGACAGTGGAGGAAAGAAGAAGCGAGAAGCAAAAAGCCTCAACACAGAAGAGTGGTAAATAGGAGGCTAAGAGAAGAAATCTATAAGTAACTCGATCAGAAGAAGAATCAAGTGTAACAAGGGTCAGTTAGATATGCAACACGCCATTCAGTTAACCATATTGAAAACATCCAAAAGCGGTTTTAGCTCAGATGGGAGAGCGCCAGACTGAAGATCTGGAGGTCCTGTGTTCGATCCACAGAAATCGCATTTTTTTTACATTGTTGCATGGTGCAAAGCTCCGTCACATGGCACACTCTTTACAACAGATCTCTTATAAGTTATGGTGCCCTACTCCTTTAAGTGGTACTTTGTCATAAACATTAGGATTCGACACTCAGTTTCGCATAGTCTCTCATTTTTTTAAGTGTTTGGTTCTTATACTCTTCTATCGAAGGATGAGATTCCGCATCATGGTACCATTCAACTCTTTTCAATATACTGGAAAGTTTGCGGTAGGGTGTGCCTTCCCACAAATCAGATTTCTCATTGGGCAGATAGCTGACTGCCTCTGTTGCAGTCTGAGCAGATTTAAAGACCACAATTCCAAGCTCACACTTTTTCTCTGTAGGATGTTTGCCCAGCTTCTTCACACTTTCAACGTCCCCAAACACACCCATTATTCCTTCCAAAACATCCTCTGTGAATAGCTCCGCAATTCCTGACTTAATCTTCCACATCACTTTTACAGTTCTAGTTGAAGGATAATTGTCGCTGTGAGATTGTTTTATTTCAGGAGATATGCTTGTTGCAATAGACAGGTGTTGTTGCTCAAGTTCGCGTCTTTTCCTTAATCCTTCAACTCTCAATCTTTCAACTTCTAGTGCGTAAGCGTCCTGTGACCTTTGAGGATTCTTAACATTCCATGATGGTTTTGCTCGCTTTTCAGCCAGTTCAAGTTCATCTCTCATTCGTTTTCTGTCTTTACCCATCTGCTCATCTCTGATTGCCTTCTCTTTTCGATTTTGTAGCCATATGTCATATTCTTTCCTTAGAGTGGAGTCAGTGAGGACAGTTAGAGCCACGGTGAGCCTGTGGAACTTCACAGCTGCACTAGGTTCCTTATTTTTATCAGGGTGATAGATCAGGGCTTGCTTCCTATACGCTTTCCTTATTGATGCATCAGAGGAATCTGTCGGGATTGAAAGAAGATTGTAGACATCAACATTCTCTTCTTTCAGTAGGCCAATGTCTCTCGAAGCCATATTGTGCAAACTATTAAAGGGGGGCGTGCCCTTTTTGGCCTAAAGTGTTTGTAATGATTTGGATTTTTTTTTTAGCCAGTGTCTTTCTCACATGGATAATGGGTAATGGCATCCAACCAACTTGCTAACTCAATCTCAGATGTCTCCCTTGAGGGAGACATCGAGAAACTAGTTGAACGTCTCTACGATAACCCCAAACTATATGGGTCTGACGGTAAATATATAGCTGCGAGAGTGGAGAAGGAGGCACCTGATTACCTACGGAAGAAGGTCAACACTGACATCGTGGGCACATTGGCTGTAATTGAGGTCACATGTTCACCCCAACTAGCTACTTCCACCATAAGTGAGGAGTCCAAACCACGATATTTCTCCTCTCTTTACGAGCAAGTGAAATTACGAGGTGAAGATGAGTCCTTGTTGAATTTGATCTACATGTTCACTGCAACTTTGGACTTCAATCTTCATGATGCAGAACCACTGCTCTCTTTGGTCATTCCATTCATTGGATCTTCGAAAACGGCGTTACTTAACGTGGTTCATATAATCAAGACCTTCAAGGAGGAGGCACACCCTTTCTTAGAAAAACAACTAGTGATTTTGACTTTGAAGGAGGAGTTTGTTGTTTCGTTCAAGCTGGTATCTATTATTCTCACTGCTGATACGAAATTTGGTGTTGAAATGTTCAGAATTGACTCATTGCAAAACTTGCTGCTCAAGATCAACAGCAATGGATCATCAGTGTCATTGAAGATAATTAAAGCTGCACTTTCATTGTTGTCTGATGCTTGCGGCTCTGCGGAATTGAGAGATTTTATTGTGGAGAAGTACTTGGATATACTTGTCTATGCTTTAAGATCATCTGAGACTACTGAAGTGCAGATTCTTGCTGGTCTTGTTCTTTTGAAGACGTGGAAACTGGAAGCCCTGGCTGGGAAGGGCATCCAGATTGACAACCTATCTGATGTATTCACTCAGAAACTAACCGAATCCTCTCTTGAAGGTCTCACGTACCTCATGTTAAGGGATACTATAAGGATCAAACTAAGAAAGGATGAGCATTTTATTTTTGATCTGTTAGCATTGTTTTTAGAGGAGGAGGAAACTTCCAGTACTAGTAGCTATGGTCTAATGGTCATTCTTTCCAGATTATCTAGCGTCCCACAGAGAGATGAACTTTCTGATTTAAAGAAGGAGGCACAGAAGCACATTGATGGGTTTGCTGAAGAGGATCCTAAGGAGATAAACGAGTTCAGAAGTGAATTGGTTGAGAGAAGAGTGGTTGAAAAATTGTCCAAAGTTAGGCAATCTACTGACCTCGTTACTGGAGAACTGTTGAAGCTAATGAATAATTTATGTCAAAGAAAGGAACTACACACGGATATCATTAAGCAAGGCGGCCTTCATCTGATAATGAAATCAATAGGGATAGCTAGGACGATTGAGATAAGAAAGCCAGGTCTAAACGCTCTTGCTCTACTATTGGCAAGCTCTGATCCTAAACTTGTCTTCTCCAAAGACTCACCAACGACTGCATTCAATTACCTTTTTACGATTCTCCTTCCAGAAGGGGCATTTTCTGTGAATGAACAAAATCTTGCGCTGGTGGCACTTACAAATCTTGCCCTTTTGGAAGCTATCGAGTCACTATCTGCAAAGAAGTGGGAGATCATTGATAGTTATCTACTAAGTGAAAACGTTTATCTCAGAAGATCGACAATTGAACTGGTTTCAAATCTAATGCAACACCACCACAATCTTGTGGCATTGTTTAACTTTGAGAACAGTGCATCAAAGAAAAGATTTGAAATCATTAGTAAATATACCCAACTAGAAGATGTTAAGTCCCAGAGTGCAGCTCTAACAGCACTGACATTAGGTGTAACAATTGATTTTATCTCTGAAGAGATGGTGAAGGATTCTAAAGTGACACAGTACTGTACTTCCATTCTTTCTGAACAATTAGAACAATCTGGAGTGGTGGAAAGAGCTCTGTTTATTCTTTACTACATCGTTTTTCACTCGCTCCAGGGAAATGGGAAAGTCATCAGGGAACTTAAGACGCAACGCACCTTGAAGAAGAGCTTGATTGAGATTGCTACACATGGACGGAAGTTCGATGGCGAGGCTGTGGAAATGGCTCTTGAGATTGCAAAAATAGTGAACTTTGAGTAGACTAAAAAAATTGATCATTTTAATGCATAATACATAGGCAGTAAATGATGGAAATGTGTATTTAGATTGGCTTCAAGTGAGCTACTGGTTGGACTTATTGTCTAAAAATTGTACCAATGCTATTGTTATTCGGATTTTCGGATTTACCAAGAGTTACAGGACAAAATCAAAAACACTGCCATGATTCGCATTTTGTTTAACAACAATTCAAATTAACTATTGTCGAATGACTGATAAATCCGCAGAGGAACCGCTATTAAGCGACACAATGGAGAGTACTCAGATACAGACCCCCACTAGTCCAGTTGAATCCAATTCGAGCTTGAGACCTGCTCAAGAAGTCATGAAGGAGGAAGATGAAGATACCATCATAGCACAATACACCCAGGCTTGTCAAGCTGGAGACATTTTAACGGTGAAAGAGCTCATTGAGGGTGGTATTGTTGATATAAATAATGATGTGGACAGGGCCAATGTATCTGGCCTCCATTGGGCAGCTATCAATAATAGGGTCTCCATTGTCAAGTACCTCATATCCAAGGGTGCTGCAGTGGACCGTGAAGGTGGAGAGTTGAATGCCACACCATTACATTGGGCCTGTCGCTATGGACTTGTCTACATTGTTGATTACTTGCTCAAAGAAGGGGCTGACCCCAATAAAGTCGATTCACAGGGCTTCAACGCTCTCCACTTGGCTGTCCACTCTTCCAACGTCATGCTGGTAATTTATATGTTGATCTGTGCACCTGAAGTGGACATTGATTCAGTAGATCCTAACGATAGGACAGCAATTCATTGGGCAGCATACCAGGGCGACTCTTTGAGCGTTGACGTGCTGTTGAAGTTCAAGGCTAGTGTTAGAAAGGTGGATAAGCAGGGATTCATTCCACTACATTGGGCTTTGATTAGAGGACAGAAGGAGTGCCTTAAGAGACTGATCGAGGAAGGCTCAGACATCACAGCGAAGACAAATGACGGAAAGGACAGTTTTGTTATTGCAGGAGATATGAATTGCACGCAGAATTTGACAGATGCCCTCTTCGAGGCAGGCTACGACTGCACAGGAGCACCATTGAAGAAGTTGATAGCTGAGAAATGGGCAAAACTTTTCTGCTTCTTTCTACCATACTTGATAGTGGGCCTTTGCTTGAAGATTGCAGCATCACAGCACATTGTGATTACCCTCTCCAGTTTTATCGTGATCTACTTGTGCTCAAATTTCCTCCTGAGAAAAGTACTGTTGCCATCCTTTATTTTATCCTCATCGCCAATAATAAAGTCGCCTTTCTTATCAGGTATTTTCTCAGCCTCTGCTTTCTGGACCTTGCTCAACTGGGCTTTTGTTATTTTGCCATACACCGCAACTGAGGCTCCATTTGTCAACTTGCTTTTCATTGTATTTTTTGGTGTAACCATCTACTATTTTCAAAGAGCAATGTTTAAAGATCCAGGTATCATTGAGAGACCACAATCAGACCAGGAAATTCAAGAGACAATCTATGAATTACTTCAAGAGGGCAAGTACGATGCTAATCACTTTTGTGTCAATACATTTATTAGAAAACCACTGAGAAGCAAGTACTCTTACTTTCACAAGAAATGCGTTGCAAGATTCGACCATTATTGTCCATGGATCTATAATGATGTTGGGTTGAGAAACCACAAGGCGTTTATGTTCTTTGTTATTGCACTGGAACTGGCTGTCGGCTCGTTCCTTTTTCTTGTCACAGAGTATTTTGATGAGTTGGATGATGATAATTTATCATGCGTTATACTTGATGGGGACTTGTGTGCCGCTTGGACATATTCCAGATTCTCGTTCCTTTTGTCGCTTTGGTGTTTGGTGCAATTGACATGGCTCACCTTTTTATTATTTTCACAATTATTCCAGATATCGAAAGGAGTTACCACGATAGAGCTTTCCAACCTTACAAAGGGAAATAATGATGCTAATCAGTACTATTCGAGTACACCTGCTGAACTACTTGACAATGATGATGTCCCTGTGGTTTCTCCTGGTACCCATCGCCACAGGAATCCACTTTCTACATTCTATATGCTTACTGGTCTTGATCAGTTTATTATTGCAGTCAAGCAGACTATTGGTATCCAGGGCCACACTTCCATTGGAGAGATTCCGTTTGATTATGGTGTCAAGCAAAATCTTATCGATTTCTGGTTTGCCAGTGGTGACGATCACTTAAAGATTAGAAACCTCTTAAAGTTTCCTGTAAAGGGCGAAGCAAACTTGGGCGGCCAGACTGTCGATTACTTTAAACTTTACAAGATTCCACCAAAGAAGATTCATTTTGTTGAGGAAGTGTGATAACGGAATGGAATGTAATGTATTGTCCTATTTCTCTATTTTCTATCATGCATACAATTCACTAATCATTAAATAAGGGATATATAGTTGATTAAAAGGAGTCAGTAATGTGATCCTTTAGCAATTTCAAGTCATAGTAGTCGGCAATGTTATCATAGACACCAACTTTTTCCAAAATATCCTTCTTTGGACTGGTTGGCAACCACGAACCAGAACACGAACAATACGAAGACATTTCGTCGTCCTTGACTTTATGACACTTAGAACACTTCAAATCTTGAGTATAGTAATTCATGATTATCTTCTGTAACGAGTCAATCAGCACCTCTTCGAGCTCAGCCTTATTATAAGGCTTCTCGCACGTAGCACAGTTCCAAAGAGCCTTATGGTCATCTCGACAAAAGTCCAAGTCCCTGAGCTGATGACAATATGAACAGATGATTCCAGCAATGACAAGAGAAGTGCTAGGGTTTTCAAAAGTAGACTGCTTGGCAAATTCTTTTGCATCAATGACTTCCAACATTTCCTTTCTTAGCAATCTCATTTCTAAGTTTCGAGACTTAGACAACGTAAAGACCGCAGCAAGTGACTTAATCAATTCCAACAAAGGGTTCTTCATTTCCTTGTGGAAACCAGGAGGCCGCGGGAACTCATAATCAGTCTTCATATCTGGATCCAAGATGGCATCAGTCTGATTATGCAATAATTGTTTTAATCTCTTGATGATTGGCTTTCTAAAGGTTTCAGTGATACCATGATTAACATCCTCTTCAAGCGGTTTAGACTGGGCGTTCTGATTCTTCAAAATATGATGTATTTGTGTGACTCTTGGTGTTCCTTGAATCAGACCAGCAGAGGCATCACTCTTAGCCTTGATTAGAGCATCAATGAAAATGAAGACCCAGTCGTCAAACTCCGGCTGGTAAATCTTCGGTAGATACTCTTTAACTTGCCACTTGGAAAGACCAATCAAATCTTGTTCTTCGCGCTCAGAGATCTCCAGGCATGCTCTTCCACCATAATTATACTGGTCCATCCAAATCAATAGATCCCAGTACTTCTCAATTCTCAGATCCAAATAGTTGAATAGAGGTCTCGATCTTACTGCTTTAATGATGTACTGTGCATAGGCGTACGAATTTTCCACTGACACTTTTGTGGTTCTCAGGATCACTTTAGATCTGTTGGCAAAAATCACAGTGGCACCAAGTTTGGCGAACTCACCAGAAAGTTGCAGGATGGCCTTTTTCGTTAAATTGTGAACATGATGCTTCAAAAAGGAGTCATAGAGAAATGACTCTTTTCTCTGAACCCAGGAGACAAAAGTATGGACCATAGAATCAGCATTAGTATTATTTTTGAAAGCATCGTCCCACCAGTCTTTCACCATACTTCTCAATACACCCAAACTTGGGCCAGTAAAACTATCTTCTGATAGAATTGATGCACCATTATTGCTATTAAAAATAGTCTCAACATCAGCCATATCAGTGCCCTCAGCTTCATTGATTAGAGCTGAGGTCAGAACAGTGTTCACAGTCAGGTTGTCAATCTCGATCTCCAAGGAAGCTGTCTCATAAATTTCGGGGTTATTCACCACTGGAAACTCCAGATCTTCATTCTCAATATATAATTGATCATTCTCCTTTCCGCCATAGTCTGGGATTGACCTTGGTGACCACCATAACACAATGTTGTTCTTGATCAATCTTCTCGCAAACTCAATATCAACAAGGTACCCAATATCTTCAATCTTCAAGTTACAGAGAGGAACATTGGAATAGCGAGCCAAGTTTCTTAAATGTGTGATCCAAGAAGACAAGGAAAGGATATGACTGCAGACTCTTTTCAACACTAGGGATTGCCAACCAATGGCAGGTAGTTGAACTTCTGAAGTGTTCATCTGGATTAACGGGAAATCGCCTACAGACTTCATGGTCTTCAAAAGCTGTTTGGTGTTTGGAGATTGAATGACAAGTATAGGTTTTGTTGGTCTCTCTTCCGAGATCTTATTCACAAAACTATTTAGTTTCTTCAATAACTTTGGTAATTCCTCAAAATGAGATATCTCAAACTCCAATTCCTCTTTGTAGTCAATAATTCCTTCAAGCCCCGATGGTTTGTTCTTCTTGGAAATATATAGGTCTTTGTAAAGCTTTTCTGTGTTCCCAGATAGTGGCTGTGCATTTCTGGAAGGCTTCAGAACAAACAGCCTTACAGTGTTCGCCCAAGAATTGAACAAGGAGAATATCTGGTAATCATTTGTGCCCATATGAAACAAGTATGAGATACCCAAATTGAAATCAGATAAGTAGCGAGTAGACTCAGTCATTGTTAAGGTCTTTAAGTCAAATCCATTTTTTAATCCCTTACCAAGAGCACCCACCTTTGTGCTGTTAAAGCCCACTGAGTTACCCAGTTCTATAATGGCCCTCTCTGTAGCCTCAATTTGGGATTCATAAAGACCCAAGACATGCGGGCCACTCAACATGCTCCCAGCCTTGTTGATCTCATCCTGGAAAGCAGATTCGGGCATGATCAATCTGAAGAGGTTGGTGGCATTGTGTCCATTTGGCAAGATACTGGAGACCTTCTCTATTTCACAACTTGGAATAGTATTACCAGGAAGAGTGGATTCCTTCAAACTTAAGTATAACTTTTTCGGGATATGGAAGATGAATGATTGAATCTTTCCATCAATCAATACAAAAGCCCGCACATCACCAGGGTTCGAGTCGAGCTTGTACTGGATGATTTCCCAAGTTGCGTTAACAAAGTTTTCAGCCTGATTTCTGACCATATTACCAACGGTTGATCTTCGGCTTGACTCGCCCGACTCCCCAAACAAGTTTCTCCTTCTATTTCTTGCCTTTTGTTGAACTCTCCACTTCAGCTTCTGATAGGTTAAGAACCCCACGTAGTCTTCTTCTGGGTCAGGGCATTTACCATTCAGCAAGTTGATCTCTTCTTCAGTTGGTTCTTGAGATTCCTTGTGTTGGTTTTTACGTTTCTTGGACGTCACTTTACCAATCATTGGTACACCATTCGCAGCTTCTTCCTTCCCAATATCCTCAATATCCTTGACAATATTTACTGGATTCTCCTTTGTCTTAGAGAAAAACGTGCTTAGGGATGACTGCTGCTTCTTGTCATTCTTAGTGGCAATCTTTTTATTTAACCAATCCGGGTGATTAACCCTTGGAACTGGATTTGGTACATCTTGGAGAGCAGCTGGGATAGTTATGATTTTCTGGATAACTGACTCTAAACGTTCCTTGTAGTAGTTCCAGTCAATGATACTTCTTGGGTCGAAATCATCTAATTGATTGTCCAGCAACCATCTTCTCAAGAAGTTTCGTTTCACAGAAAGCTCGGAAGAGAAAATGGCAACCGGGATGGCTCTCTCAGTAACAGGTGCATTCTTTGGCCTCTCAGAGATAATGTACTTCACTGCTAGACCTTTGTCTTTCACCATTTCTGCACCCAAAAATTCACCCAGTCTTTTAGCAGTAGTGATTGATGTAGATTTCTGACCCTCGTATTCTTCCAAACTTTTGCTCATCGACTTATTCTCACAGATCAGCTCGATCAGATCTTCATCTTCCAGATTGCAACCTTTGGTATCTAGGACGTCTAACCAACGATTAGCAACATTAGCCACGGCACCATAACAGGTTTCCAGCGTGTCACCTTCTAGAAATAATTTAAAAATATCCGATTGGAAATTCTTGATCAGCTGTAGCTCACCACGTCTTTTCAATTCAAAACCCTTCAATTCAGCCAATGAACCATCATCGTTGAACACAGCATAACGCTTCTTCAAACCTTTACCTTCTTCTTTTGATGTTGGAAGAATCATCGCCTTGTATGGACCATCGACTTCAAAGAAAATGGAGTTGTCACTATGAGTAGCATACTTTTTTGTGACTGGATCAACAAGAGTCTGATACTGGTGATTGGTAAATTTCTCATGGACTAAGTAGTTTAACATGGAACAAGGATAAGAAAAATACAGTGATTTCCCATTCTTTAACTTGAATGTGAAGTTGTCTGGAAAAGAACTTGGAATGATACACCAGATACCATCTGTATCCAGCTCTAATGGCCTACCAAATCTTTCGATCAGCGATCTTGCCATTTGGATAATGGTGGCACCAGTCAAACAAGTGATACCAGCCATCTCAATGGAGTACCATCTAGAACCTTTTCTCATCACATAACCATAGAAAGAGTTCAAAATGACCTTAAAGGCCAATTGAAGGGAATCATAGTAAATACTTTTCTTTTTAGATTCTTCTTTGTCAAATCCAGACTGCTTATCAGCTGTCTTCTTCCAAGTTTTTGCCAGACCCTTGAACTCATAGCGCCTGTCTCTGAAGTTTCTCACTGTGTTAACATAGAATGGGTTTTCTCTTTGACAAATGATGGATTCCCTTTCAATTGTTTCACTTTGCCTGACTTTATGATAATTCTTTTTCGAATAATCTTGTAATCTCTTTTTGGTCAAGGCCACCTGTTCGCCATAAGGTAGGTCCTCGAAGGTTCTTCTAGGAAGCCCAGGTTTCCTAGGCGCAAATGTTTCATTCTGGAGGGATCTCTTGATCATATGATATTCATCCATTTTGGCTGGGTTGTATTCACCTCTCCAGGACCAAACCATTCGCCTGTCGCATGTTTTGCCAGGTCTGTTAAAGTCGCATGCTGCACAATCCTTCTCAGTCTTCATTGAGTCAGGCTGCAGACGGTTTGAGCACATAATGTTGGGGTACATGGAAGCGACATCAACGTGGTAGATCAATGGCTTTTCGTTTCTCTTTGGGTTTTCCTTTAAATCAAGTAGTTTAGTCTTAATGTCATTGTAGACCTCATCAAAATTTGTGACATCCTCAACGTTAGATTTCTCTTCAACAGTAATACAGAACTTCAGAGCGTTCTCCAGATCAGCTAGAATTTCATCAATGACTGTTGGGTCAATCATGAAATCGTTCGTGAGGTCAGATCTGAAAACACCAGCCTCTAAGGATTCAACGTGTCCACCCACGTAAGTCTCTGATTCAAGCAAATGTCCATCGTAGAATCTTTCCGGTGGATCAACATGCTTGTTGGGAAGCAAAATATCATTCTCATAAGCTTGAACCATTAGCAACATCTCACACAGAGTACCAGTACCTTTCCTCAGAAGTTCGTCTGGATTTAAAGGAACGATGATACCCAAAGAGTTGATAAAATTACTGACAATCTTTCTGAAGAGGTAGAATGTGGCAACTGCATCAGAAACAGAGTATTCTGACAGAGTTTGTGGCTTGGAGTATGCATATGGAGTCATCAATTCAGGATCTAATTCGATCGGATTATAACCCAATTTGGCCTTCGTCACAGCCTTTAGACCCTGGGAACCCTGAGGTAGGTATGAATCTCTTTTGACCCATCTATAACAGTCCATGTGAGAACAATATGTAGATTTGTACTCACCTTCAGCATCAACTGCAAATCCTATTTCATCATACATGTTCAAACCATGGACAGAAGCTCGTGCTTCCACAAACGGCCAATCGAAGAAGTCACCGTTGAAGGTGGCAATGATGGTTGGTTTGGATTCTCTTATGTGTTCAAAGAATCTCTCTAATGTGGCTTTCTCATCAGCCTCATTGAAAACGGTGAAGACACCAGGATACTCTGGTTTAGGCGTGTACTCAAAATCTTCAATATCTTCTGAAATGATCTCTCTGTTGGTAATCAGGAAACCATCGCCATCGATCATGTACGATATCATCATGACCTGATCAGTAGCACTGTCTGGGAACTTCAGTGGTCTTTTGGTGGTCTCAATATCAAATGCCAATGTTACAGGCTCACCAAACTCAATTCTGTCGGCAATCTCTTCAAAACGGACATCCTGGTGCTCAGTAGTCACTTTATACCACTTACCCATTCTCATATTCCTGTCAATAGAGACACGTGTTGTGTAGGGAACATCGTATTCCCTGATGTCTTCGAGGTATTCTGATATATCACTTTTGCTGTTCTCATTCTGGAAGTTGGTATTCACTGCAGAATAGATCTCCTTGGCAGACTTCTTTGTAATATTGTCCTTAACAATTGGCATAAGTGTTCTCCTGGCTTCGAAAAGATCACTCTGATTAGGAAATGAAAGCTTCAACAATTTCTGTGATAACCCAATTAAGTGGTTAGGCATCGCCAAGTCATCCTTGTCTAATCTGGAAATTGTTTTGACATTGGCTTCAAGAAGTTTCTTCAAATATTCTTCAACTTCAGCTTCATATCCCTGTGTGCAAATCACGTAGAGATACGGGTCGTACTGTAAAGTAGCTTTGAACGTACCACCTTCGTCATCCAAAAAGTAATAATCCACAGCAGAAACACCAGCAACATAATCTTTACTGGGTACCGTTGTGGCATGCATATTCATTAACCAACCAATTTTGGGGGAGCCTGACTCATATCTCTCGAAACCCATCATGGCATCGATCTCATCCGATTTCTTGACTTGATCTAACAGTTTTGTGGCATTATTAATAGAGTAACTTGTATTGGAAGAAGACGTATTGTTGGGTACGTAGTCATCACGCTTATTACTGGAATTCTTGACATATCGGGCAGTTGTGGAGCCGTTAAACTTAGGTGGCATGATAGTTTTGCCTTCCAGACCCTTGAAATAAAGCAATGAAGTGACGTGAGTTTGGATCTCTCAAAAGACGCGTACTAGATCTGGATTTTTTTTTTCGCTCCCCCATCTAACGCGTCGTGTATAACTTCAGGGCTCGTAACACAGATCCCTAAAAACCCTAACTAGCAAAGGGTTTACCAGCTGAAGCGAATCTTTCGGGTCATGTAGAGTATTCATCAATATATATATATATATATATATATAGTTTTGCTGTATCCCTCTAATATTGCCATGCCCAATGTAGTAAAATTGTGAATGATTAGCGATTCAAGAATTACTACTCAGAGAACATTTGTGAACAGATCTGCTTTTGGTTCGAAGCAATAAAAAAAGGAGGTGAACTTCAACCCAAAAAGATCACATACAATGGACCTGAAAGATGAAGAGGATATTACCTACTTGAACTTAGAAAGGATCCAGAGAATTTCATGTTTCTTTGGATTGAGCCCATTACGTGGCCGAACCAGATCAAAAGGGGAAAAAAAAAGGACTATTGTATGAATTGCTGTGATCTTTTGTTTGTTCATTTTTTTTTTAGATTTATTCTTAGGATCCAGCCACCACCAGCAAGCACAAGAGGCGTTAACTACTGGCAATTGAGATGGCATACAATCCGTACAGTCAGTCCACAGACAACCAAAACACATACAACAACAGGCTTCATCAGCCTCAGCCTCAATCTGTGCCACAAGGCAATTTTCACCAACATCAATCACAATACCAACCACAACAGCAGTATCAACCACAGCAATATAATCAAGATCAACATATTCCATCACAGCAGTTCACAGGAAATGCATTCCTTAACGATCCAAGGGCTACTATGACTTTTCAGGTCGGCCAGAATGCGATGCTTGCAGGCTCTCAATTTGTGGAACAGAACTTGAATAAGTACGTATCTACTTCTGATATCAAATATTACTTCAGAGTGTCCAACTCATACGTCTTCAAAAAGTTGCTTTTGATTCTCTTCCCTTTTAAAAACAAAAGCTGGGTTAGAAGTTACAGACAACAGGATTCAAACAGCCCAACGGACGCAAATATCGAGCTTTACGCATTTCCTTTAGACGACCAGAACGCCCCTGATTTGTACATTCCATTGATGGGTGTTGTAACATATATTCTAACTTTGGCTATGATTTCTGGATTGAAAAATGAGTTCCATCCGGAGGTGTTTGGCTACAAGACCAGTTCTACAGTGGCATTCTTAATGTTGGACCTTGCGGTCTTGAAATTGGGTCTCTATCTTTTGAACATTAACTCCAAGACTTGGGATTTGATTTCTTACATTGGTTACAAGTTTGTGCCAATTGTTTTGATCTTGCTAATTAAAAATATCTCTAGCTCTGGCTTCTTGAATTGGGTTCTTTACTTCTACTTGCTATTGTCCTTTGCCTTCTTTGAATTGAGAGCGATCAGATTCAATTTGTTTGGTGGTATGTCCAACTCCTCGCAAAATTTGAATAACAAGTCACTTAAGAACACCAACTACTTCCTATTTGTCTACGCCTTTATATTCCAAGGCTCGTTATTATGGTTGTTGAGCTGAAAATGGTATAGAATTAAAAAGATCATCATTATTTTCGTAATCATTAAAGTACTATAGTCTTCTCTTCTTTTTCTCTCTAGACTTCATACTTTCTTGGCAGGATTCTGAACAGTACCATTTGCCCTTTGGTGGTTCCTTCAAACCAACACACCCGTAGTGGAACCATTCATACTTGCACTCATCGTTATCACAACCAACCATCTCACCAAAAGAAACATTTTGACAAAAACAATATAATGTCTTATCCTCGTCGTTCGCTTCCGCATCATCCGCTGCGCCTGCCTCGACATCTGGATTAATCGCCTCACCACCAACCACCTCTGTATCAATGGCCCTTGAATCCGTAGTCCGTTGTCTTTTCAGACTTCTAGTGGCACTCGGTGTCGCTGTGTTTGATACTGGCACAACGGCAGGACCCACTCCTGGGGTGTTTGCTTTGGAAACAGCAGCCTTGTATTTCTTCTTTGGCGGCAGGGCACTCGGTGTGTTGTTCTCAGTCTCTAGATTGTATTGGTTGGATAGGCCCACCGTACCACCCCGCGAGGTGTTTCGGCTAGAGAATAAATTTTCCTCCAGGTCTAAATCAATGGTATCACTAACGAGTAATCCCTCTGCTTTGAGCTTCTCCATATCATTTTCCAACTTGATCAAATGCTTGGTGGTGAGAAATAATGCCGTGTTTGCAGAGATAAACTTCTCTCGTTGTAATT
The DNA here is from genome assembly GCA_023627795.1 of Barnettozyma californica. Classification (NCBI taxonomy): domain Eukaryota; kingdom Fungi; phylum Ascomycota; class Saccharomycetes; order Phaffomycetales; family Phaffomycetaceae; genus Barnettozyma; species Barnettozyma californica. The sequence goes on along the minus strand of JAMAIE010000002.1, from coordinate 904,082 downwards.
CTTCAAGCTTTTTAAAATCTTCCCTAATTTTAGGATATAACTGGCCTTCCTTTGGGTTCTTTGTGAGGGAGCCATGTTGTTTGATAAACTTATGAATGGTGGAGTCTTTTTGATTCAGCTTCTTTCGTATCTCGTAAAGGGTCGCATCGCTTGTTCCTAGCTCAGAAAGAAGATGTTGGAGTTCAGCAGGCAAATTTGAAATGTCCTGTGTATACTGGTCCAAGATTGCAGCTGTATCCATCGAGAGTGTGCCTATGTTTAGGATAGCTCTTTATTATTCAGTTGTGTTCTGTGAGGACTTTTTCGAAGGCGAGAAAATCCGAGAAAAATTCCAAGAAAGGAAATACTTCTAAAATGGAAACATCAACTGCTTTTATGTATTCGTCAAAAACTGTCCCAACATTATCTTGATAATGTACGAGTATGGCTATCAGTCACTGCCGGCGAAACATTGGTTCGATATTTTAAGCTCCCAGGACTCTTATTTTCTGACTGCCTTCTGACTTTTGAGGGAGCTACTTTAGTTCCAGTAGACGCCACTGTGGTATCAAGCAAACTCTCAGAATCATCGTCAACCACAGTAGATATGTCGGAAAGTGCACTTGTGTTTGCAGCCTGATTCTGCAGGGCTTTTTCTTCAAGATGCTTCTCCAACAATAGCGCATTTCTTGAATTAGCCTTGTACAGAATTTCCACGATACTGCCAACAACAGGTATCAGGCCAACCAGGAAGTCCAGAGCTATATTACCTAAAATCTGAAAGTGTAGAATAAGCGGCAGCCCTCCGTCTACTTCCCTCGCAACTTTGTAGACAAAAAGGGAAAGAATAATAGATGCTAAATCCCCAACAACAGGGACAATGCTGACCAGACCGTTCCAACCAATACGATAACCAAAAATATTAAAGAGCATATCCAAGTGGTATGCCCTTCTAACCACCTTTCTTAGAACCTGAGAATCATTATCAGACAAACCAAATGGTATGGGTTTTTCTCTCTTCGCCTTCTTGGTTCTTGTTTTATTCGAAAAGAAGGATCTTTGTTCAATCTCATACTGATACAAACTAATTAGTCAATTTTCAACTATCAGAACATCAACGACACTTACCTCTTCATAATATGGGTCCTCTATGCCAAATTTGTTCCATTGAGTCTCTCTGAATACCTGATAATAACGTTAGCAAGATATTACTAAGGTCTTTAAACTTAATACCCACCCTCTGCGATATGTACTTTGCAGTCCACTTGACAAGAGCGCCGAACATTGTTCTGAGCACAGGTATATATTGTTTCAAGGTTTTACTTCTGGCAGGAAAAGAGCATGATTTACCGCTATTACGGAAATTTATATTGGTCAGATCCCGAAGTTGTCAAGTTATGGTTGCTATGTGAGTGAAAGCAATCTAAATCATCTGCTTAGAAAAGAACAAAATCAACATATACTAAAACAATAAATAATAACACACAAAAAAAAAACAAACAAAACATCACAGCAAGAGGAATAAGTGGCATATATCACATCAGCATCCAACTAACCAGGACTGGCTTTGATATTTTATGCTTCATCCAAAAGAAGAACGGTTAATCCTTCTTCGTTCTGGTACCAAAAACTGGTGGGGCAGGAACATCTGGTTGTTCAATTAACTTGGCTTGGAGAGCCAGACTGTAGTCTCTCAATTGCATGTTCTCCTGTTTCAAGGCCTCAATGGTCTGTTTCAAACCATCAACTTCCTTAGCCTTCTCTTCCAACTCCTTAATGTGAATTTCCTTACGTTGTCTGAAGGCCCTTTGTGCCATTCTATTCTGCGCAGCTCTTTTAGTGGTATTCAATGGTCTACCATGGCGACTGAGAACACGTTCTTCGCTGTTGTCCTTCGTCTCGGTACCAGTCGAAACAGGGGCATTCTGATTGTTGTCATTAGATACCGCGACAGCAGCGGCGGCAACATCAAATGACTCATCACCAAGGGCTTGGGCAGTCTGCTGTGAAGCCAACTGCGCAGCAGCAGCAGCAGTAGCATCGGCCTGAGCTAGTTGGTTGATAGGATGCAAAGTATCCCTGCTGAAAGTTGGGTCGATTTGTTGCTCTTCCATAACTCTCTTCTTGTCATCCCCTGACCAATAGGTTTGCTGGTTGCTCATCTATCATCATGATGTTAGTAAAACTCTTCTTTACTCGCACGACATAAAGGGTGTACAAGGGTTGACCCGTGATGAGGAACAGGTGCCACATAACTTGCAGCATCTTACCTAATCCCTTGCTGATTATCTAATGGCTTGTTCTTACTTTAATTCATCCTTGTTCCGTTAAAGATGGCACCAGGTAATATTAAAGTTTAAAACTTTCTTAAGCTCGCCATAGGAATCAAATCACCACATTGTGTTCATTGGCTGACGTCAGACAAACTCACTTTCAAGATTTGATTGTCTTGTTGACAGTATTGTTATTGTTGTTATGTTTGTTTTGATTGGAAGGTGAATGACAAAGCAATTATAAATAATCTCGAGAAACAAAAAAATTCTATGCGCGAAAATTTCCCGATTTATACACTTCATTATCACGATAAATACAGATTTCATTTATACACGTTCAACGTGCCGCTGCGATCCACCGTGACAATCATTTCATAGGGTACCAGAGCTAAGCCAATTCCTGTGATCCTATCATGATGTCCTTTCACTATTCTTTCATGTTCCTCCGATAGTAACCCTTTCTTGTGTTTTCTCTTACGACTCTCTGATTGGATAACTTCTGAATTTGATGGATATTTCAAACTTGTGATTCTCAAATTAGCATTGACTTGAGAGGTGACGTATTTAGCATGAGACAGCCTGTCTTTATCTTGGTTGGTATCACTGGTTGTTCCCACGTTAAGGACAACTTTAGATTCCTCTGGGGTGAAGATGTTCCACAAGATGAGGTCATAGCTGGGGGTCGTTGTTAATGCCCAGAATTTTTTGTTATTGGCATCATAGTTAGTTTCGAGAAGCTTTAATGAAGTGAATGACCTATTTGGTAATTCCTGCTCAACTTCGTGGAGTAAGGAATAATCGAAGTTCCCCTTGGTGATCTCAACTGTGTTGAACCTATCAAAATTGGCAGTTTCGCTCTCTTGTGTAAAGATTTCTCGACAGTTACCAGTACTAACATCGAGAATAACAAGATCAGATTCTCCAGTGCCTCCAATAAGCATAACAAACCTGTTCTTCTTTCTATTTGGTTGATAATCACTGAAACATGACGACATCTTTACAATACTGAACACAGAGTTAAACCTCCATGATTTCAAATGGAGCTTGAATCGCAGATCCCAAAAGTCCAAAATGCCCTTAGAGGTTCCCACGAGAAGCCAATTGTTATTAATATCAATTGTGAAGCTTGTGATAAGACCATGGAGGGGACTGTTGACCAATGTGAATGCAGTAGTCATTGTTCCAACATCAATGGCCACAATTTCGCAAGATGTAGTAGTGGCAAAAATCATACTTTTGAAATCATACTCTCCAAATTCAAAGTCCACAATATAATCGTTTTTCTTGATTCTTGTTTCTCGGATAGTGTTCAGCTTACTTACGGTTCTCTCAGTCTTAAGATGAGGCTTATATGGACCGTATGCAACAGACATAATTCTGAAACGACCATCTTTGGTGGCAACACCGAAACAGTTATAATTCTTCAGAAACTTAACCGAAGTTATCGAACTGTCCAATTCAGTACTAAAAACTGATGAGTTTGAAATATTCCTTTCCAGTCTAAAACTGTCCCAAACTCTCAAACTTCCCAAATCATCGCCGGTGACAAAAAGACTTTGATCAGATGAGACATCGATGGCGTTCACAGATGCTTTATGCTCCTTGAGATGAAAAACTAAATCACCTTTTGGACTCCAGTCTTTATTGATCTTTAAATTCTTCACCTGCGCTGGAAGTCTCTCCAAGAATCCTTCAAACTCATTGAGTCTCGACTCAACTTTGATAGAAGCCAAAAACTTTAAAATATCTTCATCCCGACCTGTGTAGCTGTTCTTAACAATCTTTGAAACGTCTTCACTTCCTCTTCTTGTGTTCGTCGTATTCTGAATGGTAGTGAAAGAAGATTCCAATTCACCATACGCATTCTCCTCATTGGTAGTGATAGATGGCGATGCCTTGGTACTCTTACTATTTTTAATCACCAAAGAGTTGTTCAAGTTACTAGCAAGACTGTCAAGTGGGTGATCAATCTCCAGTACCTGTTCTCCATTCGTCGAGTTGACAATCAAGTTGGACAAGCGGTCATCAAGCGATCCAACCATATGTCCAGCCCCTTCTTCAAGAGTGTCAGGCAGGTCATCACCATCATTTACACTGTTAGCCAAGTTCATTGTTTGAGCAGTGGTATCAAAGAAAACATTTCTTGGGAGAATTCCTAATTCTTGAATGTTAATGTTTCCCTGCTCAAAGATTACAATTGCATGTGACCTGGACGCCAACCTTGATACTCTGAAAATGTACTCCCTCAAATCCACAACTTTCCAGAGATCTGATTCATTCAAGCCTGACGTAAGAAGCTTGTCAACCCATGATCTATCTTCTCTGGATAATGGAATATCAACTTTTCCATATTTTATTGATGACACCTTCTGATTGTCCCCGGAGTTCAGAAATTGAAAAGCTTTGTTGCCAAAACCATCAATTGACGATCTATCTGATTGTTTCCAAAATAGACTATTCTCTGCACGCAAGGACCATGTAGATGCCAGATTATAAATAGACCTTGGCAAAGGTGTAGTGCAGACTGAGTAAATTGTTTCCCAAGTGAAGTCGGTAACATCATATTCCATGTATCCTCTGAGTATCGGATACAACATACAATAGCGGTCTGCCAAAGAAATGTTTTGGGTTAATGTGATGATCAAGGACAATGCACCTTGCTTTATCCATTCATTTGGATGAATAAGTAGCTTTGTAACCACATTCAACAGGTCATAGACAAAGTCCTTTCGGACAAGCCCAATTTTCAATAAATCTTCAAAAACATGAAGAACCTTAATGACAACCAGCTCTTCTGGATCAGATAATGTTTGTACCAGCAATGGCAAGATATAATGCTCCAAACTAGTCGTACCGACAAAAATAGATAGGCCGACGACTGATTCAACAAACGCAATCCTCAATGCAGGGCTTTTGTCATTCAGATAGGTAATCAAATGACTCAACACTAAATCATTGGCCTTTTCCTTCCCAAGAAACGCACACAGTGAGACAATTCCTCTCAGGAGAGCAATTTTAACATTAACTTCCGAATCAGTCAACAATGAGATAGTAAAACTTTCAAAGTCTACACTCAAGCTCTCTTTGGAAATATCAAACATTCCACTTGTGACGATGCCTATGTTCTCTGTCTCCGGATCAATAGAGGTCTCCAAGACATTGGATTTCAAGATAGTGGCCATTTCATAAAACCTTAAGGACACCTGTGCAAGATAAGGAAGGCAGATCGCGAACTGCATCCTGACATATGAATTGGAGGTTCTAAGTAGCTCAGTCAGTCTGGGTATAATGTACTCTCTGAAAATTAACACATTAACGGGCCCAATGGAATCAACTAACAGAAGAAGCTGTGTTAGCGTCTTCAACGCTTCGGCCTTAACATTCTCCGAAGGATCATCAAAGAGAGCTATAATAAACGGCAGTGACCGATCAAGTTTAGCTTGGTCATCTATCCGTTCCGACAGAGCAAGAATAAGTTCGAGCGCTTGCATCTTCGAGTTTTCCATATGAACATGCCTCAATGAGGTGAATATAAGGCCCAATACGATGAGTGCTGTGTCTCGAATTTCACCGGCATTTAACCTGGATGTTGAACGGAGACTATAATCCTTTGGAATACCAGGTAGCGATGATTTCAGCGGGACTGGTTCAAGAAATTCAAATTTGGCAGAGGATTGAGTTTTTGTAGATGAGTCTAGAGTCATTGGGTAGTCGAACCCCAATGAAAAGGCAACTTTGTTGAAATCATTGTAAATTCGCCTGATTCTCGTGTCACATACTTGAGCATCATCCTTCAAGGAATGATTTCCACCAATATCATTGAAGGTTTTAAAATACTCATACAAGAACGTGTAGAAGTTCTCTGGAAAAATCCTTTCTCTGAATATCTGTAGATACTCTCTTGCAGAGAGCCTATCATTAGGACTCAAACTGATCATACTTGCCACTAATTCTCGAACATTGGAGTCAAAAATGCCCTTCAGACTTGGCTGATACTCACCTCTCTTATACTTATAGAGCTGAGAGAGGGTAAATATTGGAGTTCCTTCTAAAAAGATCTCGGCAATGACACAACCCAGACTGAAAATATCCATTTTTGATGTCAACCGTTCATTCTGGCTATGCAATTCCTTACCCGTATCCACGAATCGTTCTGGTGCCACATAGCAACTTCTTCTTTGAGAGGTATCAAAGTAAAAGGAGAAAGTTCCAGGGTTATCTTCTGGCAAATAGATAGGCTTGAAAGGGGCAAAGTCTGATATCAGAGACCAATTCCACGATGTCACTAATATATTCTCAGTTTTGATGTCACCATGATATATTTCGTTGTCATGGCATTCTGCCATTGTGCACAGAAGCTGAAATACAATCCACTTTTTCTCAATGTCCTCTAAGAAGGGCCGTGTGCTGATTCTGTCATAGACATTTGTCCTTATGAATTGCCGTATCAGATAGCCCGCACGGTCAGTTTCAATGATCTTTGAATAGGGGAGGGCTCCATTGACATACGTTAGCTTGGTCTTGTAGTTCTGTAGTAGACGCGCCCATTCGTTCGTTCCTAATACTGCTTCATTCGGTTTGATGAATACCTTCACCACAATAGAGCCGTTGGGGTCATTGGCTTTGATCGTTTTCAGGAAACGGGATTGACCCAACTGTTTGGAGTACTGTATGTTTTCCAGTACATTGACGTATGCAGAGACAGCAATAGACGGTGCAGTGGGTGCCATAAGTGACAGTTCTGCACCCATTGTGGAGCTGAGAATGTACCGTATGGGGGACCTCTTTGATTAGAGCGCTGTTTAATTCTATGTTGACATTTTAAACACCGTAAATATTAGCCGGGTAATAGGTTACGGTAAGTATCCAGAAACACTACAGAACTATGAGTAAATGCATACATCAAACCATTAACAGCAACTATTTAGATTTCATCTTCTCGTGATACAGCTTTCCAACCCTCTCTACCTTAAAAGACTCAACTTCTTCATGTACCAAAATCTTGTAGTCATTCAAACTAGTCGCGTTATTCTCGAAACTGAAGTCGAACACATCAGCAGCCACAGCTTCATCATTGACATCCCTCACGGGTTCTAAAAAGCGATGCTTAATAGCATCCTTGACAGTGTATCTAGAATTGGTATCCCAGCATAACAATTTGCTCAAAAGTTCATGAGCAGAATTGCTGGCGTATGGAAACACATCAGGCCAACTCATTGGTCTGTATTGCGGATTGGGTGGACTGAACAAGTCCCAAGCCATACTGGTTCCATACTTCAAGATGATCTCCTTCGGTGGGGTTCCCAAAACCCTCAAGATCTCTGTTGCCTGATGCATCTGATCATTCCCAATGAATAAAGGTCTTCGTCCATACAACTCAGCAAATATACATCCTACAGCCCACATATCGACAGCCTTGGAGTAGTTTCTTCTGCTCAACAACAATTCAGGAGCTCTGTACCAACGTGTTGCCACATAATTTGTAATAGACTGTGATTTCTGTTTGAGATACTTAGTGGAAATACCCCTCGCCAAGCCAAAGTCACAAATTTTCAAGGTGCCTTGAATGTTGACCAATATATTGCCTGGCTTCAAGTCTCTATGAATGACATCTGCAGAGTGGATATACTTGACACCTGATAGAATCTGATAAAGGAAACTTTGAATGTGGAATTCGGAAAATTGTACTGATGAGTGAATAACTCTTGCTAGATCATAATCTGCTAACTCCTGGAAGCAATATAATCCATCATAGGGACAGCAATACACAATATCCAAATCGATCAAGTTAACAATGTTCCTTTGTCCTTTAAAAAATCTCATTAACTTCAACTCTCTCACTGCTCTTTTCAATAACACATCCTTCGCAAAAATATTGGATACCTTCTTGATTGCAATTGATATGGGTCTATCTGGGTTACTTATATCCAATGCCGAACAAACTGTCCCATAAGATCCCTTACCCAAAACACTCTGGATTTGGTACCGTGAGTCGATATAAAAGTTGGCCTTTTCGTAGACAGTATAACCTGGCTTAGTCTGTTTTTGAAAATTAGTTCTTCTGGTTCCACCAGTGATGTTCTTGAGATTGTTGTTCTCGTGAAGAATGTTTGTCATGTTGCGAATAGAACGGAGAGCGTGAGATCAAACACGGATAGGCCACCAAAATGGAGAGATCAACATCAAACGTTGAATTTGAATTTTGACTTTGATAAGGGTTCCAGGTTTCAACCCACAAACTGGAGACAGATCACCCAGGTGAGTTCAAGAATTTGTTGGATTTTTGACACAAAACCCAACCAACAACATTGAGGGCTGATCTTTTCACTAGAATTGGATATGGGTATCGCTCTATTCCGAAGAGGCTTGCTGCGGTGGACCGCTGCAGAATCTCATCCTTTTATTTTATTCCAAATCTTCATAGTCAGTAGTATACTCGTCGAACTTACTTCCTTCCTATCGACTCTTTCTGGAATCCTGGAAGTTTCGGTAAAGTTCGGCCCTCGGAATAGACTTTATTATATATAACATACCAAAGTCCGAGATGAATATTTTTGATTATTAGTGAGGAACAGAGTTTTTGATTTTCAATATTCGTTCTATCTTGATCAAGCAATGAGTTGTGTCGGTCAGATGATAAGCATCTGCCCCAGGATCGCTATCAAGAGATCACTGATCGCATCAGTACCCCTCAGAAGAAGATCAGCATCAACAATAAATAGTGGGGTTAATTCCCACTCAGAATGGCCCAAGAAGTCTCATCCAAGTCCTTATGAGGTACTCAATATTAGGCTCAGTCACTTTGACAAGAAGAAACTAAAAGACCAATACTTCAAACTGGTTAAAATTTATCATCCCGATATTTCAGCAACTAAGCAAGTTAAAGACCACAACGGCGGCACCCTCACAGAGGTCCAGAAGAATGAGCGTTTTAAACTGGTAACAGAAGCGTACAACTTACTCAAGGATCATCGAAAGAAATCAGCGTATGATCAGTACAAGATTGGTTGGGGTGCTGCTTCGCGACACCTGAATGATGATGCGTTTGCCAGTCAGAAGAGGGAGCATGCTTCACAAGCTTACTACGGAACCCACGAATATTGGAGTGCAGGAAACTGGGAAGACTACCAGAATCTTCATAAAAACCAAGCCAGTGGCGGTATAGCACACCAAGACACAATGAAAGTTTTGGCCATGATCGTTTGCTTCATGATTGCTGGTGTTACCGTGCAAGGATGGTATATCTTTGATAACGTTGAGAAGACAGTGTTGGAACACAAGAAGATTCATGATGGCTGTGAGGAAGATTTGACTCTAGCTTACACCAATTTTGGTCTTGATGTTTCCAAAATATCACGTATAAGAAGATTCCTGTGGTTCAGAACATTTGGTCTTTACTATGAGAAGGAACATCTGGATCAGAGCTCTAAAGAAAATGAAACATTAATGCGTGAAGTAATTGGTGACTGTGATTGAGAGTGATCCTGGCTGCGGCCTATATATATCTCCTTACCCGTCAAGTATGGATTCGCGAATTCTGGGGATTGTTGAAAAAGGCGGGCGGTGAAATGAAACTCCCAAATTACAATCCTGGGCATTTAAAGACGTCAGCTGCAACATGGACTTCTTAAAGCCAGACACTGTTTTGGACCTTCAGAACATCAGAGATGTCTTAGTCCGCATGGAGGACACAATTATTTTCAACTTTATTGAGAGATCACAGTTCTACCATTCTCCGTCTGTTTATGAGAAGAACAAGTTCCCAATCGAAGACTTTGATGGCCCGCTTTTGGACTATCATTTGCTTAACTTGGAGAAGCTACAATCAAGACTGAGAAGGTTTGAATCACCAGATGAGGTACCATTTTTTCCAGAGGAGATTCTACCACCAGTCTTGCCATCGATCAACTACCCAAAGATTTTGGCTTCTTTCTCTGACGAAGTCAACATCAATGATATCATCAAAGAGATCTACGTTAACCGTATGGTGCCATTAATCAGTACTAAAGAAGGTGAGCAACCAGAGAACTTGGGTTCTTGCACCGCCTGTGACATTGACAACTTGCAAGCTCTTTCAAGAAGAATCCACTTTGGTAAATTTGTTGCTGAGGCCAAGTTCCAAAACGAGAAGGAGAAGTACATAAAGTTAATCCAATCCAAGAATGTTGCGGGAATCGAGGAGGCTATCACAAATGCTGCTGTCGAAGCCAAAATCTTGGAAAGATTGGTTGAGAAGGGAAAGGCATATGGTACAGATCCAACGTTGAAGAAAGAAAATAAGATTACTCCCGAGTATTTAGCAAAGATCTACAAAGAATATGTCATTCCATTGACCAAGAAGGTCGAAGTGGATTACCTGCTGAGAAGGTTAGAGGATGAATATTGAACATTCTACCCATATTACAATCAACGTGTAATAATTTACATTTTTTCGCATTAACAAAAGTAGATTCTCTATTACAACTGGAAGCGATATGTATTTAGAGTGAATTCAGCCCATAGCTCTCATGGCTAACTCAAAGGCATAAAACGTCGCTGCATTGGCAGGAGCTGCCCTTAGGATTGTTGGGGTGAAACCTCTAAAGAAACCCTTCACACCTTCAGTCTTTAAAGTACTCTTGATCACATCACCGATACCGCGGTATTTTGGCTTATCCAAACTATCAGTTTGTAATCTAGACTTCACGAAGTCAATTGGGTAAACAGTTAACCACATTGCATAACCAGATGCAGCACCAAAGAGACAAAGTTTGTAGCCAGGAATATCGAATCTGTCTATCTTTTTCTCAATGGTCTCCCTCTTGACCAAATACTCGTAGGTCAGGAAGTATATACCCATTCCATGTGATTCTCTGATTGCAGTTGGCACAAATCCCTTCATTATACCGTTGGCCAATCCATACTTCTTGTAAACGTTCTTGATAATATCCAATGGTCCAAGTCTGCCACTGATTTGAGTTTGCAGTCTCGATCTGATATGTTCGATAGGACTGGCCAGTACAGAATTGGCCAAACCCGCCACTGAACCTGAAATGTAGAACTGAGATCCACTCAGGTGCTTTTCGTTGTTGAAAACAACCCTCTTCATGTATTCGTTAACACTGAACTGAATGGAAACACAAGCACCAACACCAATCAGCGGTGTTAGTGTTCCTTTGTAGAATGCCAGAGGCCCTTCTTGTCGGACAAGCTGTTTCACCACGTCTAAAGTGCCTTTATACCTTCCTTGAGTGTCAGATGCTAGACGAACTTTGGTAGTGTCGAACGGCTGACCAACAAGGACTTGAGCAATACCACCAATAGTTCCTGCTAGCAGATCTTTCACTACTCTGAGGTTGTCAGTCTCATTGTCCTGGATGTCAAAGACGATCGTTTCTTCTGTCATTGTCTTTCGTTTAGAAGTTGGACCTTAATAGTGTTGTTGTTCAAATATTGATGAAAGAGTCAAAAATATTCTGCCCTAGCGACTCCGGAGTCAACAGACAAGTCCAGGCCGCTTATCAATCAGTTTTTTCGTTCTTTTACTATTTGCCGAGTTCAATGACATGTGCATCTGAAGGCTTTCTAAGCTAGGTCTCAAATGTTTGTTAAGTTTGTGTCTTAGTGGCTGGTTGTTGTATCTTCGAGAGCGAAAAGTAAACTTGTCTCTTCTACAAACATATCCGATCTTCTGCATAGATTAGCTAGAGAGATGGTAGCGGATATGTACGTAAGCAATTAGTCATCGACCATCGGTCAAGGATTCGGTGGCAAGGGTGTCTGGATGTATAAGATTTGTTTTTGTATGGGGAAGAAGAGACAGTAGCACTGGTGTAGACAAGACAAGAGTCAAGCGTAAAAGTTAATTAACTTCTAAAAATGCCTAGTGACAACACAGAATCGAGTACTACACAGATAAATCAGTTGGTTCCTCCTACAACAACCCTCCATCTTCGAGGCTCACAAGAACCAGAAGAACCAAGCAATGTTCGGCCAAGAGTAAGATGGGAAGAAGGCACAGTCGACAATGAACACATGAATAAAAAGAAATCCAAGATCTGTTGTATATTCCATCCTCAACAAGACTTTGATGATCAGGATTGTGATCATTGCGACTCCTCAGACTCTTCATCATCATCATCATCATCATCATCTAGTGAAAGCGAAACAGATAAGAAGTTGAATGGCACAGACAAGAGACAGAAGAAGAAGAAGAAGACAAAGAAGCTGCCAAGTCCAAACTCGTATGAGATTCAACCTGATTACAGAAAGAAGAAAAACCACGCTCAACTTGGCGATCATCAACATCAACATGACCGCAGTGATGATGGCAATGGCAGAGAAGAATAGGTACCAGCTGATGGACCCGAGAGATCTATCTACTACAACGAGGATAATAAACAGTAACCAAAGATTCCTAGTATATATGTAGATCTATAGTGAAGCTTCAAGACTTATCAATAGGTTGAATGTCTCCCTAGGCATCTTATACTGAACCATACCTGCAAAAACAACACAGTTCTTAGCAATCAACTTTAACTCTTTGGACTTTTCCTCTTTGATAGAATTATTCAAAACGCTGCTGGTAATCTGTTCTTTACTATGCGCAACAGCCGTCATTGTAATGATTAACAAATTCGGAATATTTCTTAGCAAATTCTCATCTAAGTTCGACAGTTCTTCTGCCTTCAATCTGATCGCACTAAGGTTAGTATGTGGGTTGATTGGAAGAATATCCAACTCATCGATTTTGTTCAACGTTTGATCCCAATTCTTGGCCAGAAAGAGTTGTCTAACTTCAGAGATTTTCAATAGCTTTTTGCAGATTGTTCTGTTCTTCATGGAGATAGACTGGTAGATGTTCAATAGATTTTCGGCAATTAAAATTGGGTTGGTCTCACTGTTACCATCAAGTAATGGTTGTTCTAGCTCTGTGTTACTGAGGTACTCACCCAGCAATCTATTAACAATAATGATGACAATCTCGTACTCCTCAGCCAACTGATACAGCAACAAACCATCATAAGTTCTGCCCTCTTTATCAGCTGTGAATGCGGCCTGTTCCGTAACCTTGTGAAGGAAATCATTCTCCAGAGCAATCAGTTGTTTTCTTTGCTCAATCTTACCAGGTATTCTTACACCAGAAGAGTTGACCTTGCCCAGTAGGATAGCAAATTCTCTGGTTTCTAAAACCAGTTCTCTTAGAGCCTCATGTGAAGTTTCAATTTGGTCCTTGAATAGGCAAATCAAGATCAAGTATTCCACTGCAATTCTTGGATCAGTCGTCTTAAAGCTCTTGATGTAGGAGCCCATAAGTTTACTGAATGTCAAACCTCTATCATTCAGCTGTGTCGAACTCGTGGCGGAGTTTTGTAGCAATTGATAATAGGCAAGACCAATACTCAAGTGAACAGCATCGATTTCACTGATTTCTAGTGCGTGGCTAATAGCTTCGTCATATAGACCAGCAAGAAGTAGAATCTGTAGATAATTTGTGGAGAATTTGGAAGCACCATAGTTCAGAATTGTTTGTTGGAAATCGGCAAGAGTGTATTTTTCATGAACTGGATCATAATCCAATTGGCTATTTTCTTTTACCAACATCAAGTGCATCCAAACCCAATCCTCAAGTGTCAATGCTATATTAGAAATATTTCTTCTAGACAATTGACATCTGCCTAAGATCTTATAGACAGCGTATCTGTATGGATCACCATCAACTGATTTCTTAATATGGTTGCTGAACTCGCTTTGAATCTGAGATACAAGTTCTTGTGGTAGTCTCTTATCTTGGGAGTTAACGTAAGCTTTGAAGTAAGAAACAAACGACTGTTCAACTTTCTTAAAAACCTGTTGATTTTCCTGAACCAAGTTCAATGCCTCTTCTTCGCAGCCAGCTCTCAATAGGTAGAAAATTAATGCCCAAATTGGCAAACCATTTACGATCAGTAAATTACCAGCTGTATCCAACTTTTGATACTCAATAAACCCTTTAACCTTGTTGACAATAGTTGGAAGACCCTTGTTAACAACCTTGTTCTTATAAATGTTGTCAATGTAATCAAAGAACTGCAGTTCCAAATAGGTTTTCGATTTCTGAATTATCCTATTTGTGAAGGTTTGAGCGTCATCTGTGGGTCTGGAACTGGCAGATTTCAATTGAGAAATAATTTGCCAACTTTCATGGAATTGCTTTGATTTGATATCAGAGCCATACTTGAAGTTTTGTGAAAATTCAGCAGATAAATCAACCTCTTCCTCAGATGTAGTACCGTTGCTGATCGACTGTCTGTAGTTATTGAGCCTATTGATGGTCTTAGCATACTGCTCAAATTTGCCTCGTATCAAGTAGTTTTCATTCACATTGAGCTTGAAAGTGTTATCATTCAAAATTCTGGAAGATTTACCCCATGTAATCTCAGAACCAGCGGAAGTTTTGAGCTTTTTATCAGCGCCATTGTGCGCATTCGACTTTGTAGTGACAATACCAAATGCTTCTCTAATCTCATCCCTTCTCTGCTTCCAGTCTAAGGTAATGTTTTGACTAACAAACTTATCAAAGTCTCTTGCAGCAGAGGTTAAAGATTGTTCAATCGCTGAGAGGATATTTTCGTTCTTTTTTGATCTCAAGTAGCTGTCAAGATCGGTGTTTTGGACAGGTTTTGATCTAGTCTTCAAGCCTTTGTGCTGTTCGAGTTGTTTCAGTTCGGACTCAATTGTCTCAATGGCAATCTTACCAGCAAGCAGATAGTGGGCTTTGGTGAGATGATCGGAATGGGTGCTGTCCTCAACTTTGTTCTTTCTCAACCTGTTGGCTTTCTTTCTGATCTCGTTGATCCCAAGTTGAATGGAGCCCAAATCTGAGTCTCTGTGAGGCAATGAGCTTGAACTTTCCAGTAGCTCATTTAGCAGTTTCTTCCCAGACGACTCGGTCATCGTCTTCGTTACAGCGTCGTGAACCATGATGGATGTTTCAGGTTATTCGCTGTTTGTTTGTTGAGGTTCGAAAAGGTAAACAAAGATTTTTTTCTATAACGCTAGACTCGTTACCCGGCAAGGTGTCTGGATGAGGCCTTTTCTTTGGACCATACAATTTGGTCACTATAAGAGCTAGCGTATTTCTTATACACTATGTATGTAGTTATAAATAAGCATTAAGTAGACTGTAGTATTAAGATTAATGGACATATAGAGACATTGCTAAGGTCTAGTTCTGGCAAAAAAGGTCTCAGTAGAGCGTAGAATCTCATCAAAACCCTTACTCCCTGCGATCCTCTCCTTGATCCAACTACTCAATTTGTTCTCGATTCTTGGAGAATTGTATCGCAAGTCAAACAAATATATCACTGAATAGTCGTTAATATGTCTAATGGATCTTCCAACACTTTGATTCACAGCTCTCATGCAGATGTTCTCATAAAATGTTCTAGTGGCTTCAGCTGCTTTACTCTTATCGTTGGTAGCTTGATAAACCTTATCCTCAATGTACTTCTTTTTAAGTAAAATATCACCAGAGTACGCATTGGGGTATGGTAAACCTACCATAATTACAGCTCTAGCCAGGTCATCGGAGAAGTTGATGCCTTCTGAAAGGCTCCCACCAACAACAGATAAAAGTAGACCACCTTTTTTTGAAGCAATGTGATCAGAGTAATCTACCAGAACGTCATTGGTCAAAGACTCTGTAAATATCTTCTTTGTCTTTTCAATGGATTCCCAGAGCGTGGAAGATTTCCAGCATTGTATGATAAGTGACAGATATTTATAGCTCGGGACGAATAATACAACACCAGCAGGAATTCTCAAACACAACTGCAGAACGGATTCCCCCAAATCTCGTATCATCGATGTGTCATTTCGTTTAGCAAAAGAAAACTCAAACTTTTGGGTATTACTTCCCACAACAAACACTTCAAGATTCTCCCTTGGAATGACGTGACCACATGAGAACTTCATGACCTTACGGGGATCGACATAAGGAAATAAAAACTTTGTAAAATCTTCTGTTGGCTCCATAGTCCCACCAGCAAGAATAACACATTTCGCTTCGTCAACTAACTCTTTGAAAATATTGGAAGGATCAAGAAGCGTATAAGACAAGAATGTAGTGGGTCCTTTGACATCAAAGAAGAATTCTCCCTCCTTCGATGGGTTTGAAATGGCTTTCAAAAAGTCAACAACTTTGAACAATACAGGAGTGTTGGATATTACGATCCCCAAATTTTCTCTTGATTCTTTATCCATGTATGATTCGATTTTAAAAGCAATTTTTGAGACACTGAGGTATTTCTCCAATTTATGGACATTCAATAAATCTCCAGTCGTACCTTCAAACATTTCAGCGATACTGATCACTTTTCCTGGGGGAATATTTTGGAATTTGGAGGAATACTTTAGGATCAAATCAATTGTTTTGATTAGTTTCATTAGATTTACCCTATTACCACCATTCATTCTTCTGGAGAACTTGGATAGATACTTTTTCAAAGAGTCTTTACATAGTTTGAACTCATTAATACTGACGCTCACAGAGTGAATAGAGGAAATAGTTTCAATAAGATTGTGCGCTTCATCGATCACAACTATAGCGTCTTTTAACGAAATTCCCAGCGTTTCTCTGGAGTTCTTTTGTAGCAAAAGTTGATACGGGAGTGTAATAACTTCAGCGTAAGGGATTCCCTTTCGCACAGAGTAATAGGGACAGACGTTCAATTCCTGCCCAAAAATAGGAAGAGCTTCAATGTCGCTTACTTCTGTGAATATATAATCTCTGAAATCTAGGGTTTTACCTTGCATATCTTGGTTGTTGACCTTGGGATAGAACTCACAGCTTCTCTCATCAGACTTTTGGAGTTCGATACAGGCCTCATTCATCAAAGTCACGTCATGAATAGATCTGACCTTAGGATTGATACACAGCTGTTTTCTGGAGCCTAGAGGAACATACTTTAGGTGTTGATTAACTCCCTTGAATGACGATGGAAAATGTGGGAGCTTCAATTGGGATGAGAACTGCTTGAGCTGTGAGTGCGTTCTAGACGAGAACAAGATCTTGGTCCCTTGGTTCATAAGCTGCTCAAAAGATTTATCATCATTGCCAAGTTTTCGTCGTAGATGATTGATCTCACTGATAAGCTCTGCATTTCTCTCTTTCTGACTCTGTTCTGAAGGAGTGCTGTCGGTTTCGCCATCAGAAACGTAGTCTTTGGGCACAAAAGCCTCATCATTTTCGGGTTCAATTTCGACCTTAATCTTCTTGAAGTAACGTTGCTTCTCAGAAAGGCAGTTAACCTTTCTGTGTCTCTTCATCTCGAGCAATTCGTCAAGTCTGTCTTCATAACTTTTGACCTCATCAATCTCTTTTCTCTGTACCAAATCGGAATAGGTGTTGTTCACCCAGTCAGGCTCATCATCATTTTCTGGAGCGGATGCAGTACTGAATCTAGTCCTATTTTCTCGCAACCAGGTAACGGTTGAGCAAATGAGTGACAGTGTTTTGCCTGTACCTGTTGGGCTCTCAAAAAGGCCAATCTTTAAATCATTATCGAGTAGGTAAGTCACCGCTGACATAAAGCTCAGTTGGATATCATAAGGCTTGTAGGGATGGTTAAAACTTTGTCTTCTCAAGTCCATAGCCACCTACAGCCTCAATTTTAATTTGACTCTTCCAGATTTCGTTAACCATTTTATGAGGACCAGATTTTTTTTTCTTTCACCTGCCGCAGATTTGTGTCAAGAAATCAAAATGTGGGAAAGTTCTAACCATTAAAACATGTTGCTATGTTTATGCTTGAAAGTTCTTATTTCATGTAATATAACGGCATGGATGAGCTACAACAGGTGGATTTCTTAGAGAACGTTGTATATCCTTTATCGCTAGTTGTCGGTGTTGTTCTTGCCCTCTTTGCGAGATATTGGCGCATCAATCAAGAGAGGAAATCACACTTCAATAAGGTCTTTGCCCTAGGATCACTCGTTTACCAACTTCTTATCATACCAGAATCACCTACACTACTATCAGTCTGGACGTTGGACCGGAAACGGCTCTTCATAGTCGTTCGTGTTAAGAACAAGTGGTATCTCCAAGACAGTGCCAATAAGAAGAGCTTGGTTACCGTGAAGAACGGGAATGCAGAAAAGTTTATAATGTTGAGCAACGCAACAGACAGAGCTAATTCACCTTTGAATACATCACCCTCTATCTTGAAGGTTGAAAGAGGCTGGCTCTCCTTCCGAACCCATTATCAGACTGACTTTTCTTATGGTAGTAAGAATACATTATTGAGATGGGTGGGCTTGAATCATTTGGAGATAATTTATAAGGAAAATGACCCCTATACTGGCTCTTCACCGTTGATGATACACCAGCGAGTTGCTATATGTAAGGAGTATTATGATGGTGCCGCTAGAGGCTACCTCACTTATTTTGACTACGAGAAGGTCAACGTTGAAGTTTTGATATCCACCTTTATGTTTGCTCTTCTAGATCAAAGATCTAAGTTTAGAGGAGTGTTGAAGAAGCCAAAGAAACAGGTCACATTTGGTCGCATTATGAATTACATAAGATCACGGTTTATATGAGCAAGATCATTCTTTTGTTGTATAACTGGACCCACTATATATGCAAACAGTATTAAGTCTTAAGATCGATTTGGTAAAGTTCCCATAAACATTGTAACTGTCTCTCTCAATGTCAATGATTCTTTTTTCGGTGACCGGATCAGCTTTCACTTTGGGAGTAAGAATTGGTAAGAATGTCAGTGCGCATCTGGTCCATTGCAAACCATCAGTAGATAATATCATATCCTGATTTTCATTTGAATTCAGATGAAACGTCTGGGAAAAGGAATCTGTCTTCAGCGTTAAGGATTCTGGGACATCTGGAAGGAGGGGTTGGTTAGCAGCCCACAACAGGTTGTTGTAAACGATCTTATCAATATCACTAGTAAAACTGATAGACCTCTTTTTTACATATTTGATGATTAATTCGGCAAACTCCTTTCTTATCTCTTCATCTTGACCACCAAGAATCAGGTTCTTGATAAACCTGGTTCTCAGAACTGTCACTATTGAATTCAAGAACTCATCAAGTTCCAAACTGAAATCCAGCGTCATTTTTTCTGAGACCTCTGGTACTTGGAAACATCCGGTTAGTTTGTAGTTCTGGAAAATTGCCAAAGGAGAGCCATTAATGTTGAAGTTATTCGAATTAGTGGACTCCGTCAATGGGATGAATGAGATTTTGAAAGTCTTCTCAGAAGAGATTTTGTATCTGAAACCATTCACGTTCTGGATTTCATACAATACAGCAGCTATACTCCCATTGTAGTTCAACTCAAGCCCAAAGATTTTGAGTTTGTATATCTTTGTGTTGAAATCATTATAGTTTGCATTCCATTTCTTGAGACGTTTCTGGAGTACTGGTTCGATGGAAGTTTCTTCAACTTGTTTATATGGAGCAATGCTCACTCTAGTGACATTACTGTCGGAATTTACCAGGAACCCATTAGGACCAGATGGCGTAATTTTGCAATTTGACACGATACCATGATTTACACTAGAAAGTGACAAATTTGACAGGGTCACCATATTGAACTTCCCAGGGGTGGTAAAATAAACTTCTTTTAATGATTCAGGAACATAGATATCACTGATTAGGAATCTGTCTGCTTCTTTCAATTTGGCAACTTTATTTCCTTTCACAAAGAACAACTCATTCGATGAAGACACAGCAACAAAGCCACCGTTGAAAGCTTTGATGTTGACAAGGCGATTATTTGCGACTTTCACGCCTTCCAAAACTTCAACGTCATTGTTCGTGAGCCTGAATACCTTGGTACCACCCGAGGCTAAACCTGCAATTAGATCCATTCCTGAGGCATCATTGGTCTTCGCCCAATCGTAAGAGACCACTAGATTTTCATCAAACTCTTGTTGTGTTAACGCCTCCGTCTTACTGGTTAAATCCTTCCATACTTCCCCATTTTTCAAAATAAGCAGGCTGAAACGGGAGGTCAGAACAGCTAGTAGACTTTCATTATAGCTGTTCAACGGTGACCATTTCATCTTCGTGACCAGGACATCAACAGAGCTGAATATAGTAGAAGTGACTTCATCAATGGCTGAGAACAAAAACAGTTCATTCCTGGGTAATGCTTCAATGTCGACTTTCTGTACATCAAAGAGGTCATTAGTGATGTTTTTGCTGTTGACTTTGACACCATCTTTTATGTATTTGGGTTTCAAAAGAGTCAATTGCCCACTGGTATTAATAGCTATTGTTCCATCTGGAGCCCATTGAAGTGCATCATGTAACAGCGAAAGTTCAGCTCTCTGTATCAGGGCTTCTGAAATAGTCATTGTCAATTGTTTTCCAATTGAATCCTTCTGTTATTTTGTTATTGTTGGTGGTAGGTATCTCTAAACTTGGCTTTATGGTTAAGCAGCCCACACAATTCACGTGATCGTTGATAAGATGATCCGCGCAACTTAAATATGCGTCACAATCAAATATGTAACCAGGGAAACGGTTTCTCAGTTGCGTGAGGCCCACTCGCATTTCTTTTTTCTTTTTATATTCTTCTTCTGTCACATTTTAGTGGAGGAACTCAGAATTTATTCGCGCGATGTGTGCGCCAGGTGATAACATAAATTGCTGCTTTGAGTGTGAGCATTTAAGATAACACAAGTTTTTCTCTTGCAACAGTTTCTGATCTTAAGCAAAGTTAACTCTTTATCATCATGATACAGTTTCTACCCACAGAGTTGGTCCATAAGGTCACCACATATCTCAGTTGCGATGACATCTATTCGATCTCTCAGATTCCGGAGTTTGAGTCACTCTTCCACATTATCACAGATAGTGATCTAATGAAGAGATTTTATTTTCATAACCAAAACAAAGTGAGATGTGATCATTTGAGTAGTTTCAGAAGATACACAACATCGAAGATCTACCTTATCGAGATCACGAAACCTTTCGAGTTTGACTTTTCGGATTTCAATAGAAAGTTCCAAAACGCGAGCAAAGCAGTTTGCTTTATCAACAGCGATCCTGAATCCGTTCATAATGGGAGACAATTTGATGACTTTCAGCTCAGCCTCTTGAAAAAGTATCATAATTGTTCCCTGACTAAGTTCAAGTTTATCAATCTTAATCGTGTTAGCATTGACAACCTCGAAAAACTTGATTACCCCAAAGTGAGCCTACTCCAGTGTTCAGATGTGACCATCAGAAATTGTGACTCTGTTAGCGAAGAACAAAATTATACGTTCAACAAAATCAAGAATCTCAGAATCACTCAGTGCAGCAATACCGTTATTGGAAATTGTAATTTTAAAGAAATGCCATTCCATGAGCTTTCTATTGATTTCAAGAATAATGAGGCTCAGGTCGATGACGATCTAGATTTCAATATGGATGACGAAGATATCGACTCATATCCACTTGATATTAATGTTGGATCGGCCAATTCAGTGAACTTGACGCATATCAATTTGTTGAGAAACCTTGCAATTGGTAAAGCAGAATCATGCAAGTTGTCATTTAACGCAAGTTCTTGTGGATATATTGATGAGATGGAAGCACTACGTTTAGAACAGTTAAGAGTTGTTATCAATGGGGAGTTCGTACCAGAAATTGGCACATTTAACATACCACTAACCCTGCATAAGCTTTCGATAACCGATAACTTCCAAGGAGTGGGAAGTACTAGTTTTGAAGACACTATGCTCTTTCCCAATGTGCTTCCTATAATTCTTTCAAGGTTGGAGGAGCTAGAACTTCGACTTGAAACAGTGAGATTGCTTGAAGACATTCAACATTCTTCATTGCACAACATCTCTAAACTCGCATTGAAGTTGAAGCAAAATGTTCCAACTAGATTGACCAAGTCTTTGAACTGTGTGAATGTTAAAAGACTATCTATTGAAGTTGCTGGTGAGTGTCAGGAGATTCCAATGTTCCCTGCCTGCGAACAAGTCGAGGTCCTGGAGATTATCAACGGGTTGCCCGATACTCACAACTTGAGAATATCTGAAGGTGCTATGATTAATGAGACATATCCATGCTTGAAAGAACTGATATTCCAGCACATCAACAACGATGTGTTAATTTCTCAGTGGTTTAGAGGCAATTGCTGCTCCGAGATTGTCAAGCTGAGATTGCTGAATGTTGAGAATATTCCTAGCTTGATCACCTTTAATGACTGTGAGCTCCCAAACTTAGAGATTATAGAGATAAATGGGATCGTTAACTCGATGACTTTCCACGAATTGGAGATCAGCTTAAAAAAATCACCAAGATTGCATACGATTGTGGTCAAGATTGACGAATTGAACGAGGAGTTTAATTTGGAGCTATCTATCTGGGAAGATTATTTGAACGAGTTGAATTTGAAGATTTTGAACCAGCCAAGTTTGAAGAATCTAATCATCAGCAACATTAACTCCATTTATTTAAGAAGTAACAACAACCTGGAAAAGATTGTTCATGGAGGGGACCTCGATCTCCAGTCTCTAGATGCTGACTTTTTACCTAATCTTCAAGAATTAGTCTACAAGAACCTGAATTATGCGAAGCCTATTCAAAGTGTGAACTATATCAACCCAAGATGCTTCAAAAAAATCTTGAAGAGTTCATTACATCCGCTCCCCCAATTCTTTTCAATTTAAATTTAATGAAATAAAAATAATAGATGTTTTAAAGTTACACACCAACGCTGTTCACCTTAAGAATATCCAGTAGATTAAGAATACGAAAAACAATCCCAGACCCACCACTGGCGCATATTGTTGGATTAGGAGGTCAAAGTTGATTTTACGTGCAGCTCTTCTGTACTTCTTGGATTCTTGTCTGATATTACTGGATATATCACTCATCTTATCCAAACTATCACCTCTGTAGAGCAAATCTTCAATGTTCTTGCTCAGGACAGATTTGACATCAGCAAGTTCTGAGTTCAACTTATCCAGATTGGACTGTGCTCTCTGATCCTGATACAGCTTTTTTGTTTTCTGCATGTAATTGTCAAACGAGACGAATGCATATGGTCTAGCCTCAGGTCTTAAAGATTCTGCACCATGGGATTGGAAGAATTCATTGGAGATCTCAGTTAAATATGAGAATGCAAGCTTTCTAGAGTATGTCTTGTCACAGATAGCGAAGTATATTATATTGTTGAGGATAAGATAGTGGATTTGGTAGTTTCCACTTTCGATTGATGCTCTTGTTTCTGAGTTTGGAGTGATTCGTGAAAGGATAAGTTTCACTTTCTTCTTTTGTTCCTGCAATTGTGGATCTGAGTCATCATCAACAGTGCCTGACAGTGGGAGACCATCATTTCTGAAAATAAGGGTCGAGCTAATCATTGGTGGATTTGAACCAGTGTCTCGAGCTATTGACGCGTTGATGTTTTGAGAACGTACGTCACAGGTTCACAGCGTGTCAATCAACACTTTTGAAATTTGGTAAGGTTTCCCGGAAGTGCTAATTACAACAACGTTACACGTGACTGCATGTGATCCAGAATACTGGTGACTTACTTTCGAAAACAATAACAAGGACAATCTGCTTTCTGCTCTAGGTGAAGATATCCGAGATGTTCAAAACCGGTGCTATTCTGATCTCTATACTATTCTTTGTCACCAGGCTCTGTTTTATTCTTCCCTGCATCAACATTCAGAAGGGACGAGAACAACGTGGTCAGTCGAAACTGAAGAACAAGAAGCTGATGGTGCTATTGGGATCTGGCGGACACACTGGTGAGATGCTACGTCTAATAGAAACCGTCGATGCTTCGGTGCTGGGACCCATTGAATGGGTTGTATCATCAGGCGACACAACCTCTGCGACACGTCTGCGTGCTTTTCTGGATGCCACTCCCGAACTTTCAGCTGGCCAAAAGCTAATTAAGTTGCAAAGAGCACGTCAAGTTGGTGAGGGGATTAAATCGTCCATTATCTCCACGTTGAAATCAGCTAGACAGACAGTGGCTCTGTTGGGCTTTTCTGAGCATAGACCCGACTTGCTCGTGCTAAATGGACCAGGAACAGCTGTACCATTATGCTTCGTCGCCACGATTCTCAATTTTATTGGTGTGTCAAACACCAGAATTGTTTATGTCGAGAGCTTGGCTAGAGTGAAGGGCCTCAGCCTTAGTGGTAGATTGTGTTACCCACTATCTCACCGCTTCATTGTCCAGTGGAGTTCTTTGAAGGAATTGTATCCACGTTCCGAGTATTATGGGATTTTGGTGTAACCAATTCCAGAAACAGAATGTACCCTAATCACTAGATAGATGATTGAAAGCAGCCTTAATAATCTGAAATATTATCTCAACCTGCGACATTCACTACTGCAGAAAGCGCAAAAATCAAAGAACTCTTCATTGGTAAGAACTACGCCCAACGAAAGACGGTGTTCACAGGCAACTGACGTATATTGGTTCTTGAATATATTGCTGGAACATTTGGAGTGTTTGGTCATCATGATTCTGGACTTGGTGTTGTTGGGTGTATCAGTGTCAGATATCTCGTTGACCCGCACTTACTTTGGGTTAATCTGTTTGGAATGACTTTAACATGATTATAGTGCGTGATTTGATTCAAGGCTCCTAAATTTAGCTGACTTTAAGATACGTTCTGCTGCTCACCAGGGTATATCAGATGCCGATGCTGCTTGTCATGCCCATTGGTTGTATGACCTGGCTTACAGTGCCTTTGTTAGAGATTTAGAGATGATCAATCAAGGTGTATAGGTTCTTTACAAGTACTCGGTATATAAGAACTTTGGTGGAGGTGTTTGAGTCTGGCGAGGACGCCAATGTCGCCAATGAACTGGGTGACGGTAAATGAGCCACCCACAAAATCACGAATTGCACACCGTTGGTCAGAATTGTCTAAGAAGCTGACTCATTGTTTAGGTTGCTGGAGGGGTCAGGTCATATACAAATGCTTGTTCACCAGATGAACTTATTGTAAGAGATAGAGATTATTGATGACGAGGAGGCCGCTTACACTTGAAAAATGACATCAAATCCAGAACCAATATAATGATTCTCCCAACCCGGCTGTCAGGATGAATTTAAACTCAGCATGGGTGAGTTTTGAAATTGTTGGTTGTTTATGTATGAACTGGAAGTTCGCTGTAGAGTTCCGATAGCAGGACCGTGTGCGGTGTTCGCTTTGGAGTCCCCTATATGGTAATATAAGAAAGTGCAAGAGATTAGCGAGTTAGGAGCCCCAGAATTTCGGTGATTCTTTCCATTTTAAGACAGTAGGATGTAGATAACGTATCCTATAAGAGTGTATCTTTATTCCCACTTTTGCTGTTTCTGCTTCTTCGAGGAACCAAATACTTACCACAACAATATGAGCACTACTCAAGTTGAGACTCTTCAGAATCACTCAACCCTTAAAGTCACACAGCCAACCCAGGGTGTTCACAATTTGGCTTTGGGGACAAATGAATACGTCAATAAGAGACCTACCAAGTTCGAGAGCAAGGCTGCTGAACGTGACTGGATGCTTGAACACATGGCTGGCGCCTTCAGAGCATTTGGTCGTCGTAACTATGGTGTCGGTTCTGCTGGCCATATTAGTCTCAGAGACCCAGAAAATGCACATCACTTCTGGATTAACCCATTGGGAAAACACTTCAGTTTGATGAAGGTGAGTGATTTGATTAAGGTGGACAAGGATGGTAACATTGTTGGTGGAAACACAAAGGGTGTTGTCAATCTTGCTGGTTTTAAGATCCATTCGGAAATTCACCTGAAGAGACCAGATGTTAATGCAGCCTGTCATGCTCATTCTACTTATGGCACTGCCTATTCTGTCTTCGGCAAAGAGTTGGACATGATCACCCAAGATATGTGCATTTTCTACAAAAAGCACTCTGTCTACAAGAGTTTTGGTGGTGTTGTGCTGGAAAAAGATGAAGGCGTTAGAATCAGTGAAGCCTTAGGTGATGGCAAGGGTATCATTTTGCAAAACCATGGCTTATTGACAGTTGGTGACACTGTTGACGAAGCTGCTGCTCTATTTATGCTGATGGAGAAGGCGTGTGAGACACAACTATTAGTAGATTCTGTGGACTCTACGATTGAGAGAAAGATCATTGATGACGATGCTGCTGCATACACATATTACATGACTTCAGACCCGGAGTCTTTATACGCCGACTTTCAGCCTGACTATGACTTAGAGTTAGAACTGACCTCGGGTGCCTTTTTGAAGTGATTGTATATTAATTCTAATTTCATGCTTCGATCGGAATCTATAATCTGCAGAAGATGTACTGTTGTTTGCGTTTTTGTGTCATTCTGAAAAACATGGTTGACACATTTTTCCGAAGACAAACACTTGAGATCACAGCCAAAAGTTTTCTTCGAAAAACGCTGCCACCAATGTCTAATCAAACTGGTGATTCTCCCATAGGCCTTCTATCCCTCCCAAACGAGCTTTTATCACGAATCATCAATATTACTTTTTACCAGGGGATCCCCATCACCCCCTTCATCTGCACTTGCAAAGAGATCTATCAAACGTATAGGCATTTGATCTATATCACCAAAGTGGCCTATGTTGAAGAGTACATATATCTCTCCCAGTGGAAATCCAGAAAGAAGAATCGCCGAAATGGCTTTCTTGATCGAATGGATTCCTACCCTGAGATCTGTTCTTTTATAACAGTCTTCAACATTCATTCGCATATCAGCACATTAATGTTGCAGAGTAAAAAGGGATCACAACTCCAGCGATTTATTCCAGGGAATTTACCGCAATTCTCAAAACTTTTGGTGTTGAGTGTGAGTTTGAACTCTGTGAACATGATGTTTAATATCTTGAGGAGCTTGCCCTTGGGGTTGAAAGTGCTAGAGTTGAGGCTTGAAGTGACAAAGACCCAGTTGTCAATGATTCAATTACCAAAGATAATGGACAATACAGTCTCATATTGTCCACATTTACAATATTTGGAAATTGTTTCTCACAACTATGATTTAAACTTGGGTAGGTTGCACCCCGAGCTTGCGCCGTTCCTGTATAGTGCAACAACAAGGGAGGAGGATCAATTTGCACAGGTAGAAGCCAGATTTAGGATGAGATTGCTTGATAAAGTACGAGCTGTTACAAACGAATACTATGTAAAGAAGAAGCTAGGCGGGGTTTTATACCAGTTCTTGCGAGTTAACTGTTCCTCGTTGCTAAAAATCGAGATCTTGGGAATTGATCTATACTTAATCTTCAACACCAACTTCAATCAACCTGCGAGTTTCATCTTTGATTGTTTGAGATTGTTGTCCTTTGACAACACATCACGAGTAAATTGGTCAAAGTGGCTTCCGACCTTTGAGCAATGGAATTCGCACAAGACTTTTGATGAGCTCCAACCACACCTTATATGTCATGACAAGATGTCCAAAAAACTTTATTGCAAGCTAGCTGGAATCCATCGCCCATTTGCCAGAAGCGAGATTGAAAAATGGAACTGGAGTGAACAAGTTTGTCTGACATACATGCAACTTGTCCACGAGTTGCATTTGGAGTTTTAGCATTGGATTCGACCTGCAAATTACTAAGTTTTCGGTTGTGTAGTGCCCCATACCATCTTCTGTTTCTTAATAGCCACGTCTTTGACTGTTCTACTTCTTGTTCTCTTTAGCGCTTCGAGCTCTTCCGTATTATAACCGACTTGTGACCCAATGATAACATCTTTCCGTTCGAGACGGGACTTGTTGTGTATCGTAGTCATCACACCAGATTTAGAGAGACCAGGATCAAACAGAATTGAAATATTTGAGCCATGGGCCACTGCAATCTGGTTTGTGGTTGGTGACCAGGCCAATCCCGTTATTACTGTAGGAAATCTTATGTGATGGATCGTCTGGAGGGAGGATGAGTCTAAGATGTGTAGGCTGCAGCTAGTGTTGATGCTGGTGATATCTTGGGAAATGGATGTTTCTGCAAGGATGTACTCTACATTTTGCGAGATAGGTGAGTGGCTATTTGATGAAGGGAAGTTGAGTCTTTGAATGATAGGGGCCTGGAATTTGCGAATATCGTACATTTTAAGATCTGTCGAAGTGCGAACAAGAACATGGTGTTCTGTTAGCGGTATCAGGGTATTAATGGTGGATACTGCAAAGACTTCTGCTATTGGACGTTGTAGTAACTTAGGATCCCATAGCAGCAGCCTGTCTGTATCAGCAGTGACAATGTAGTCTCCAACATATGTGACATGTGACACAGCAGTGCGCTTGGAGTTTCTCTTTACCAGACCAACTGTGATCTGTTTCTGTTTGATGTTACTCCAAATCCTGAAGGTTCCGTCTTTGGAAGCAGTAACAAATTGCTCCTCATCAGGTTGCTGCCATGAAGCGGAAGTCACGATATCTGTATGACCATATGTGTGTTTCAGATCTTGGATTGACTTATCACCGATCATCGAGTTCCAAATTTGTTCCCCATTGACATCAAGCAGTCTAATCACTGGGTTATTACTAAGCGCTATAACACTCCCATGAGTCTTGCTCACAGTCAGTGATTGCACACCGTTATCAAAGGAGATTGCCTGCGACGGTGCTGTTGATTTTGAATTCAAGTGGTCGAACTCGTAGAGATTGAGTGCATTGGAAGTCCCACTGAACAGAGAATCACCAGAGCAGCTGAAAGAAAGTACATTTGATGAAGTGGTTGATGGAAGGTGGTACTCATGAGAGATGGGCAGTTGGTCCTCATCATCATCTTCTCCACTTGAAGAGTCGGAAGAGTCGGTATCGCTAGATGTGTTGTGCGTGTCTAGACGCAGATAGTGAGAATACTGGGACGCATCTTCTGTCTGGTGACCTTCATGCAGCAGTTCTGCGGTTGACATTGCCGACTTTTAGTATATGTACTGGTGGTAAATCAATCAATTGTGGAAGACCTGGTCGATTTCGAAACAAAACTTCAATTTGCCAGACCTTCGCTTGGAGGTTTTCGGACGTGCCTAATTAGGAGACCCTAGTGGTGAAGTCAAACATTTACCCGTCTAAGGCAAATATTTCAGCACAGGGCAACCCATAACAGATCAAATCAGAGATATAAACAACTAGAAATGATCTATAGAACTATATATTCTTTTGCCTTGGGTTAACTTTCAGCAACTTCTTTTGTCAGCTCCACAGAACCCGCAGCTGCACAAAAAATGGGAAGAAAACAACCAACCAAGCATCCACAGATTATCCTCAACAGCAAATGCGCATGTCACAATTTGCTGCCACTGCCCGTGAGGGCCGTGATAACCAGGTGTATGCACCTTCAGGGGCGCGCATGGTCGCTGGTTGTGTGCCTCTTAACGCGGCTCACGACAAGGTGCTTCTCGTATCCTCAACAGCTCACCCGAAGCGCTGGGTTCTTCCAAAGGGAGGCATTGAATCAGACGAAATGCCCCAACAGAGCGCCATTAGAGAGACCTGGGAGGAAGCTGGCGTCCGCGGTAATATAATGGAAGCTGTTGAGATCGTGGAAGATATGCGGCCTCCTAAGGACTGGGGGTCAATGCAATCGGAGGACCCAGTGACAGGCGTCCTGCACCATCCACCTCGCAGTGAGTTTCATTTCTTCGTAATGGAGGTAAATGAGGAGTTTAAAGAGTGGCCAGAGTCCAAGAAGAGAAAGAGGGCATGGTTTGAATTGGATCAGGCGGTAGTGGAGTTGAAGAAGAGACCTGAATTGCAAAAAGTTGTGAAGTTGGTTATAGAAAAACATAATTACAAGAACAAATGACTGTGATTAAATGAGGCGATTCGATGCAACAAACATGCATACCTGTAGTCTAGCAAAATATCGCTCGGAGTGATGCCGGTGTGGGTGGTTTCTGAGCTTAATATATCATTCGTTTGCGGATGTACAAAGGGGTCTATCCAAGTTGTCAAACGTTGCACCAGCTCATACAAACTGGTTAAATTAACTAACTGTATTCTTGCACTGTTACGTGAGCTACATTGGATTTGCCGACAGCATTCCAAATATTAGTAATGTCCTACGAAGGGAAACACCCCACAATAAGAGAATCTGACATTTCTATTTAAACAAGCCACCCATCATATCCATCAAATTGGCCTGCTTCTGTTGGACAATCCCAAAGTATTCCTTACCCAATAGTTCGAAAGCCGTATTCAGCTGCAGCTCCGCAACCAAGCCCGAATATCTTTGTCCCAGTTTCTGAAAGTATGAAGTGTTCTGGGTCTGTACTGTAATCACCAACAACTGCAACAAGTTCAAGATAGGAATCGATTCATATATCAGAAACTCACTGTTAAACTGTTTCACTGTTGAAAACTTGTGTTCCTCAAGAGCATTGAATTTGGCGATGAACGTCGATAATGCCAACTTCGCATGCTTTATGTCTCTAATCACAAGGTAATTGAGCACAATTCTGGCAGTATACAATCCAATGTTCTCTCTCTTATCCAACAAGTACCAGTCCCATAACATCGTTGAGTATGCCTCGTACCCATCCTTGGAAAGTAGCAAGTGTCTCTCAGCTTCGTATCCACTCTCACCAAGTGAGAACTTCTGTCCTAATGCGAAATGCAACTTTTCATCGCCAAACTTAGAGTTACCAAACTTGATTGACCAATTAACAGCCTCTGTGGCCACCTGTTTCAATGTAGGCTCATTGGCATCAAAGAGTTGAATGAGGTCTGTTAATCTTGTCACAGATTGGGCATCACAGCGCGTCTCGCTCTCATTATACACTTCAATGAGGTATGACACCAGGTCAGAACCTGTAGCAGGTTGGGTTGAATTGAGTAAGATAGTTGCTGCAGCATTAAGAAGAGCAATGGCGTCACTGTAGGACTTGCTTCTCACGTTTCTGTTGGCGATAGTTCTCAAAGTCTGGTGTGCCTCGTAGAACTCCCCTGAAGATATTTTGGCCTGGAAACGATCCAACGTACGTTGAAGCTTTGGAGAAACGGTAATCTCTGACATAGTGAGGTGCAATTAATATAGATAATTGAGCAAAATACTGATTTCTTAAGTAGTCTCGTGGCAATTATCAACAGAAATCGCGTGGAGCGAAAGTGTGAAAATCATTCCTTCATTATATAATCAACGAGTTGGCTTTGCGCCTTTCTTAATTTTTGATTTTGGACTGCCGAAAATCAACAAAGAGGAGAGACGCATAAACATAATTAACAGCCCGCAAAGCTCGCGTTCGCTAGACAAGTAGGATTATCACACAATGGTGAGTAACGAGGCTGTTCAACTCATTGATGAAGATAAAGTTTTCCATGCCCCGCAGCTTACGCCTGCTTCGAATTACCACGTCATAGCAGTTTTTGGGTCACAGTCGACTGGTAAGTCCACCCTCTTGAACTCTCTTTTTCACACCCGATTCGATGTGATGAATGAATCTCGAAGACAGCAAACGACAAAGGGGATCTGGATGGCCGAAAGTCCACAGATTACGAGCAATAGTGAGACGATCACTGACAAAGCCAAAGACACAATGCTCTTGGTTATGGATGTGGAGGGCTCCGATGGCCGTGAGCGTGGTGAGGATCAAGATTTTGAACGTAAGGCTGCTTTATTCGCACTATCCACTTCTGAGATCCTCATTGTTAATATTTGGGAGCATCAAGTAGGATTATACCAGGGTGCCAATATGGGGTTACTAAAGACTGTGTTTGAGGTAAACTTGTCGTTGTTTGGAGGCAAGGATAAAAAGGTTGGCTTATTGTTTGTGATCAGAGATCACATTGGATCTACTCCATTGGAGAACTTGAAGGATACATTAACTGCTGATTTAAATAAGATGTGGGATTCAATTGCCAAACCACCTACTGCACCAGAGTGTCAATTATCTGACTATTTTGATCTGGAGTTTCACGCATTGGGCCACAAGATTCTTCAACCTGAACAATTCGATGCAGATGTTAAGGATTTGGGAGACAGATTATCTGGCGAGAAATCTTTGTTCAAGAAGGAATATGAGTTGGGTATGCCGTTGGATGGTTGGCCATTTTACGCATCCAACTGTTGGGACATGATTGAATCTAATAAGGATTTGGATTTACCAACCCAACAAGTATTGGTTGCTAGATTCAGATGTGAAGAGATCGCTAAGGAGTCCTTTGAGGTATTCAATACTGAATTTGAAAAGGAGTTTACGAATGTAAAATTTGATGAACTCACAGGTGATTCTTTAGCGTTGAAGTTTAAAGAATTGAGAGATATTGCTTGGCAGAGCTACGATTCACAAGCATCGCATTACAAGACTGAAGTCTATAAGGAGAAGTATGATGTCATGAACTCTCAAATTAACGCAAAATTGCTTGAGCTGACTCGCCTATTTATCAAGAATTTGAGGAAGTCATCATGCATTAAATTCAAGGAGTTCATATCATCAGGTAAAGGGTCCTTTTTGGAACGTTCTGCTCTTGCTCTTGAAACTGTGATCAAATCATTTAGCGATGCCATCGCTCCAATTGCTGCTTTGGATGATTCTTTTAACTTCACCACTGATTTGGAAGAGTTTACTTCAGATATCAACCGAGATCTGGCAATCGCCAAGGGAGAAGAAACCAAGTCACTTGTTTCCAAATTGACAAAGACAGGGTTGTCTATTATTAAATCTGAGGTTTCTGAAATCTTTACTACAGCCACTGAATATGAGACAATATGGGATGATGTTCTGAAAACTTTCAACGGAATCGTTGATTCCAGCCTATTGAAGTTCAAAACAGCAGCTGGATATCATTTCCAAATTGATGCTTCTCCAGAAGCCAACGAAGAAGTCTTGAACACAATTAAGGCTTCGTTCTGGTCAGAGTTTGACTCTTTTATTCACGAGCACCTATCTGAGGACAATGTCGTCTCGTTACTCAAGCGCCACTTTGATGAGAGTTTTAACTATGACAATGGAATTCCACGTACTTGGAAAACTGAGCTTCAAATCACTCAAGTGTATAAGCAAGCTACAGATTCTGCGTTGCAGCTACTGCCTATTCTAGCAATTGCCAAACTTTCAAATGGAACGGAAATACTCCCTGAAGTCCCAATCAACGACACTACGACTGCAAAAGATGGCGACCTGGATCCACACTGTTTTGCACACATTCTGACCTCTACACAACAATTGAAGATCAAGCGGTCCTTCTTGCGCTCTGCAGAACTATCTCACCGTGATGCTACTAGATCTATCATATCCAATGTTACTAAAATTCCACCGTTCATATATGTCTTGTTGATTATTCTTGGATGGAATGAATTTATGGCTATCCTACGCAACCCAGTTTACCTCATTTTAGCCTTACTGATCGGTACTGCGCTCTTCTTTGTTAATGCGTTGGGTTTATGGGGTCCTGTTGGCATCATTGTTGATGGTGCTGTAACTCAAGGGAAGCAGTGGTTGATGCAACAACTTGAAGGCCACCAAAACGAGAAACAAGGCTTTGTGAACGAGAATATCAAGGAGGAAAGCTATGAGCTGAAAGATATGTCTGGGAAAAACAATCAGTGATCAAAATGGACAAAGTATATAGTTTTCTAATATGCACGTTGGACAATAAATAAATCTACAGCGTGTGGCGCTTTCTTTTTGATATTTCCTAAATTGGGCATTTCCTTATTTTGGACAAAATTGTTTTCTATAAATACCTTAGTCTTGCGCTAATTGCCTATATCCTTAGGCAAATCACTATGTCCATTAACATACCTCGCAAATGGAGCATACTTCGAACTCAATCCAATGAACCAGACACATACCTCTTTGGTGCGGACTACTCCACAACCTCTTTCAGGTACTGCATTTACCTAACTGATTTAAACCACGTTTGGATTTCAGATGTTGACCAAGAGAAACTGGAGTTTAAAGCGATTCAAAATGGGATCCAAAGGGATTCCATAGGAAGTGTATATGAAATGCTCACAAAATCGTTTGATATGAACTTCGAAGGAAATGATGAGAGCCAAACAGTGCTGGAGTTGGAGAAGTGTAAAGTTGACAGGGGGATACCATTAGAGCTAAAATTAAAGATGGAAAAGCGATTTGCGAACAATTTTAAATGGAATTGGATCTTTGAACTCGGCATTCTTCCTGATTCTAGTGCAATCACTATCTTGAAGAATATGATTTTCCACATGGCTACTGTGATATCATCACTCAATGAATACAAGAGTGATTTGGCCAGACAGTTACTTCATAAGGACAGTGCGATACGGTTTCTGAATGACTCCCTAGATAGCATGAATGCTTCACATGTCGTGCAGAAGTGGGCACCTGAGAACTCATCCAACTATGCCTCGTTGCAAAGATTCAACCAGAAGCAGTTCGATACTGCATGGAGGGAAAGAAAATTACCATATCTGAAAGGCAGACATATCTGGGAAGTCATTGATGATAATTCAACTTCAGGAACCTGGTCGTATGGCACCACTTTCACAATGGAGAAACAAGAACCTTCTTTTTCCCAATCACAAGCAATAAAGAGGCCAATCACGAATGAATTTGAAGCTCTTGGTGAAGAGGAAATTCCCCAAAAGCGTACATCACCAACGAAAAAACGAAAAGTTCACATGGATAACCTCAATGATGACTTCGAAAATTATGATATCAATGAACTGAATGTTGAAAAGCGGAAGTCAATGACTCCCACAACTCCATCCACTGATTCCACCCAGACTCCTCAATCCCAAAATGAGAAGGCACCCACAGATAAACCTAAGAAACGTGGATTTGGTATTAGTCGAAAAAGAAAGGTACAGCAGAAAAAGTTTTCGCCCATTAAGGCACCAAAACTCTTCCATAGTCAGGAATAATCTACTAATATGTTGCAAATGCAATCTGGCCTATTTAGTATCTAATGATTGCTTATCAAAATGGGTTGCAATATTGACCCACCTAGTTATGATTTGTTCCAAAGCATTATTCTGGTGGGCATCTCTCTTAGTGTAAAGAGCGCGAAGAACCTCCGACCAGTAACTCACAAATTCCGAAAGTTCGCAACCATCTCGAGGCATCGCAACCTTTTGAGGCACCTTCTTACCTCTTGAGTTGAATGGTTTGAATCGGCTCTGACGAAAGTAATCAGTAAAGACTGAAATCCAGAATTTAATGAGGACCTGGGCAGAGTCAGAAAGTGTACGCACTTTAGTCTTGTCGTACCCAATTATATCCATATCTTCACCGTACTCAGCAAACATACAGTAATCAATAGCATTCAGCATGACCATCTGAACTTCGCTATAGATCTGTTCTGCCGCTTCATGAATGTTTTTGATATTCAGGCGGGGACTAGGACCTGTCCGGGACTCTTGATTTGAGATAGGAACCTCCGTTACTTCATACTCCATCTGAGAATCACCGAAACTTACCTGGGATTGGTTGACAGTTTGAAGTTCGTTTTGCGCTTCGTATGGATGTGGGGAAGATGCCTGCTTTCTTGGTGATAAATTAACAGGGATTCCTGTCTGTGCTTGATTCTCCTGAAACGCCATCGTGGAGATCAGCTCAGCCGTCATTCCCTTTCTATAGGACACTGTGAGTATTTCATTGGTCAAAGCCTTCATGCAAAGATTCTTGTCATTAGAGAGCAAGATAACTAGTGCATTTTCCCTTTCCTTTAGATATAAACAACAGTCAAGAATGGCGTCATCTTTTCTAGAATTTCTGTCAAGCACTTCTCGTAGTTTCTGACCTCTTACTGCCGAATCCAAATCTGCCAGCTTCTGATAGATCCATGTGTTTGCCCATCTTGCCAAGTGTCCTATCGTGGTGCCATCAATGACTGTCTCTTTAGTGGCCTCTTTTGACCCCTTAAGACCGTCTAACTCCCGCAATACTGTATTGGGTATCACAATCTTATGGTGATACTTCACATGAAGTTTTGATAAACTATCAACAATGTCCAGATGTGACAGAATAAAATTTGTATCAGCAACCATTAATGTCTCTCTAGCAGGTACAGGTTCAGGGGAGAGACCCTCCATATCAAGCTCATCGAGGTTGGCCTGCCAACCCAAGTTATCCAAATGGTTGTTACGTCTCTCATCGGTGACATAATTAGCAATAATTTGAACCTCCTGCTCATCATCTATTTGAATCATCTCTACGTCCCCATCATTATCCTGCTGGCCATTA
Source organism: Barnettozyma californica (assembly GCA_023627795.1). Lineage (NCBI taxonomy): Eukaryota > Fungi > Ascomycota > Saccharomycetes > Phaffomycetales > Phaffomycetaceae > Barnettozyma > Barnettozyma californica. Next base: position 867,722 of record JAMAIE010000002.1, on the reverse strand, counting down.
AGTGTCCGTTGTTCTAAGACATTGTTCACCCTCTCCTCAATTTTGATAGCGCCTATAGGTCTATTCTGTCTGGGAGTACCTGTAGTAATGACCTTCTTAGAATCTGCGAGAGATAGACCTTTGCTGGAATATTTCGAGGGTAGTTCAGAACCCATTAGACTACAAGGCTGCTATATCTTTTTTATAAGTAAACATTTGTGTATTGTGAAAATTGAAACTTCAAAACAACGAACCCTGTCCCCTTAGCACACTTAATAATCGTGAGCTATAGAAAAGAAAACAGAAAAAAGTGAGTAAGGGCGCGTACATATACGGAATCAAATATTCATAAATATGTGGTCATTAACCAGCCGTTGTGGCTGAAACTTTTGATGAACTATTAAATGAAACCCAATTAACCCTAGGAAGTAAAAAAAACCTTTAAAAACACTGTGTCCAACCATCCTCTGCTAGAGACAATTTATGCTATGACACAACGCAATGCTGAAAGTCATGATATGATTGTTTCATTTAGAATACAACCAACAGGAAATCTCAAAACACACTCAGTACAGTACTCTCCAAAAAACCCAAATGAAATAAACAACAAGATAATCTTAATACCTTTATTTCTTGGACTTCTTTTCAGCCTTCTTGGACTTCTCAGCGGCTTCCTTAACAACTCTCTTAACGATCTTTTGTTCCTCAATCAAGAAAGCTCTGACAACTCTCTCCTTGACACAGTTACCACATCTAGAACCACCGTAAGCTCTTTGAACAGTCTTGTGGGTCTTGGAAACATTGGCGTATTGTCTTGGTCTTAAAGAGGAAATACCTGGAAGGGCAATACCACAGTCACCACACTTTGGTCTGGTACCAGTCTTCTTGACGTGCTGGGCGCGTAGAACACCACCTGGGGTCTTAACGACCTTAATTTTGTTAGACTTGGTGTTGTATGGGTTTCTTCTTCTGTATGTAACTCTTTGGGCCATTTCGATAGAGTATTGTCGTAAACTTATATTGGAGAATAGGTATGAGCTTTTGAAACTTTTCACTTTTGGTGTAAATCACCACCCGCGAATACGCGAATATTTCCTTATGTAATTTCAACAAGCTCTACAACTCTAAGTTTTTTGACCCAACAGTGAGATATTTGGTGTATGGGTGTGTTTGTAATTTTGTGACTGCTTTTTTTACTATGGAGCCCGAACATTTCAAACATACTATGTGCGACATGGCTGTATACTGTAGCTCCGCAGTTTAGTTCCTACATCCAGAGCTTTTCTGGGGATTAACCGTAACAATTAACAAATGTACATTTAATCAATTCATGTTTCCCTTATGTGTAGATGTATTAAAACAAGAATGACCTTGTAAATCTGCAAACCAACCTAACGCAATCTTCTAGCCTCACGCTCAGATTCCATCAAGGACAAGATGTCGTTCTCTCTAACTGGACCCTTAACGTTTCTGACAATGGTTCTGGAAGAGTCATCGATGAACTCAACTCTGACTTGGGTAACACCACCTCTGGAACCGGTTCTACCTAGAACCTTCTTAACTCTGGCCAAAGTAACTGGGGTCTTAGTGTCCTATAAAACTGTTAGTATCATTAGATCCAAAGGACTGTTAGAGTTGAGAGCTTTTGACATTCCCTACCCGCAAATAGTATGTAGTAATGAAGTCCTCATGCCCCAAATACGTCGACAAGCGCTAGACATGCTGGATAACACTGGCAATTCCAACGACGCACAGAGCAGAGGAAAGTAAGGGAAGCCCCGCTTTGGGGATTTCTCTGCCGTTGAAAAATTTTCCGATGGTCCTTTCACCACAGGTGAAGTTTGTCATTTGGCAAATGGGAAGAACATCTCATATCGAGTAGTGCAGACGATTATAGTGATGAATAGGTTGTCATGACTCTGTCTCTATCTCTTTCTATAGTATCCACTTACCATTTTGTATTCTGTAGATATACTGTGTTTAGAAGTTGAAGCTTTGTTGAAAAGAAAAATCTGAAAAATCAAAAGTGAAGAATTTACTAACACCCAAACACCACTGTTTGCAGAGCGTGGCCTGATCAAAGTTCCTTTTCTGCCATTTTTGAACGGACAATCTTTCGAGACTTTCCTATCCGAATGGTTCTCGTTCTACCCCAGATTCCAAAATCTCATCACTTTTATTACTGATTGTTGTGTATGAATGTTACACAATACGCGGAAATGAAAAACGTAGCAAATTTATTGAGATCATGATCTTCTGTCATTTCGTTCCATCCCCCCTGATTCCCAGCTTTTTTCCTTCGATATGTTTAACTAACTCCTCTTCGGACAAGTTCAGCAAGCCCTTTACGTCACCAATAAACTGCGTAATATCATCCACATCATTTTGAAAACTATTCTTCAAGTCACCAAACAATGTTTCATACTTCTTTGTCAATTCGACCATCACCTTATTGTTGATCTCCTGATTAATTAGCTGAATTTTTTTAACTAATTGGTTAGAGAAAGAGGTGATTGAGTTAAAAATCTGTGTCTGCAATGTAGTAGTATATGCTTCTGATAACAATTGATCTGCAGAAATGGGTGATATATGTGAGTAAGTCTCTGACAGATCTGCTGCAAGAGTAGGGGCCGCTGCTACTGTCTTGTCCTGTCTTTGATGGTCTTCATCCTTGTTATCATCATCTTCTTCATAATCGTTTTGAATCACTGGGCGCGTTCTTCTGGTGATGTTCGACCTCTTGGCTTGAAGGATGCTCTTCTGGATTTTTTCAGTTTTACGATTCTTAGAACTTCTGGTTCTCGGGCCTTGTGAAAGAGCTAAAATAACATCAGCTTCAGTACCCACAAAATCAGGATCATCCTTTTCCTCAATTGGGTAAGAGTCTTCTTCTAAACTCCCAAAAACCTCTAAAAGACTGGAAACTTTTCTTTTGTTATCAGTTTTCTTTGAATTATCATGAGATTGTGGTTTTCTTGGCGTAGAGACCTCGAAGCTTGCTGAATTCTTGGATTTCTTGGTAGTTGGTGTTTCAAATCCATGGGAGGCCCTCTTTTTTGATCGGGAATTTTGTGGAGCTTCAGTGTTGCAAGAATCTTTCTGTCTAGCTTGAGACAATCTTGATGTAGCTCTGGCCTGAGCATGAAGAATTGGGGATGTCAATCCTGAAAAAGACGCGTCACGGTTATCAACTGACGATAAGACAATACTATTTGCTTTCTCGCCTTTATCTTTTGGATCAACAATAGGGTATGACTTGAGTTGAAGATTACCTAGCTTATTATTAACTCGTTTATCCGCTCTTTTGTCATCAAGGCATTTAAGTGCCTTTCCCTTTGTCCTAGTTACCGAAGTGTCGTTTTCAACCCCAACTGATGACATGAGATCCCAAACATCCGCCAAATGCACCGGATCTTTGGGCTCTTTTGGGTGTGCTTTTTGAGCACCTTGGAATTTCTGGGGATCTTTTGTAGGTCCGGGCTGACTTGATTCAATTATAAACTGTTGAGAAGCTTCTGGGAACAAATGGTCTTGTTTCTTATATGACGATCCCTTTGGAACTCTCGTTGACTCAGCGACGATACGTGAAGCTGTTCTCGAGACCTTCTTTGATGAATAACTCGTGTCTCTAGTTTCGTGATTTTCAGCAGAATCACTTCTCGTATCTTCTTCTGTCATTGTTGATGTCCCCACCGGTGTAGCCACCACTTCAATAACAGGTGGGCTCTTTTCGATGTGCAAAAACCCGACTTGCTCTTCCTCATGGTTTTGAGGCAGCTCATTACTCTGAAATTCGGCGATTGTATCCTCATAGAAACCATTCAATGAGATAAAGTTCTCAGCTGTGCTTATCTTTCTAGGGCCAGGAATCGCAGTAGCAACAGTTGTGGCGGCAGCGACGACATTATAGTATATTTGTAAGTCAGTGTCGGTGAAAAACTCAATTTCCACCTCAATATGGGCTGGAAATCTGATATCTGCTACCATCGCATGCTTTGGTGGTGAAGTCAATGAAAAATATAGAGCATTATTCCTGGAGTTGACTGACTTTATCACACTGTAGGCAACCTGGAACGGAGTAGCAAATTCATTGATCTCACCCAAAATAACCACGCTATTCTCGGTGAATTGACAAGTACCTGCACCAGACATGACGAGGTTCTTATTAATGGCAAAGCTCTTAAAGTTAACGATGTTTGAACACAATACGGAATGCTGCTTGAAGAATTTGATGGATTGTGAATCGTTGGCATAGGCATTCTCAGGAAACTCTTCAGAATCTTGGTCTGCAATTTTCTTGATCAAATCCTTATTTTCTAGTTGGGAAATCAACTCAACTATGTAGCACACTAAAGCATAGTGGTTGATATCCTTCAATATCAGCGATAAAGGCTTTATAAACTGAGACAGTTCAATCACAACGAATGCCTTCACATTCGGGTATTCATAAGTTAAAATGCACAAAAGAAATGCGGCCTTCCAACTATCAGGACCATTATTCGCCATTTCCTCCATCAAAAGGCTGACAGCACTTGGTTGATCAAAAAGTCGTCCATAATCATCCGAATTCTGAATGGATTAGTATAATAAATACACTGGAATAGTTCGCCAAGGATTAATGGTATCATCTCAACACACAATTAGGCAGAACCAGAATTGATCAGAAACTAAGCTCCTTAACGCAACACCAAGATGTAAGACCAGGTCAAACATCAAAGAGTTAAGCTTCTTCTGCCCTCTGGAGACCATATTTTCAAACGCATCAACAAAGTTAGCGAGCTCCGTGCTACCTTTCAAATCAGCTATATCGCATTCTTGCACAAATTTAATAAGCTCGGCTCTTTTGGAGCCTGAAATACTAGAGCCACGAGTGTTAGCACGATAGCCGCTGAGATCAAAATTGTTTGTGTAGGGCATACGTAGAGGAGAACCGTCTCTGTATAGTTTCTTGTTCGCACTGAAGTGCAATCTTATTCAATATGGAGGTCCACTTAGAGAATTGGGACATGGTGGAAGATTGCCGCTGTAGTTGATGCTGCTAATCTGGGGAAGAAAGAATACAGCGATCTTGGCTCTTTATGCCTTTTTTCGGTGGATTCCGAGGGGGGGTTAGTGAGTTCCGGTGCCAAAGAAATGGATGACAAAAAAAAATTAGGCATCTCATCAAAGAAATCGCAGCTATATTTCAATTAATCCTTGAAAGATGTCATCTACCGAAGAATTAACTACTCTTTTTGAGAGATTGGGCTTAGAGGAAGTCAAAATTAAAGAAATTTTGAAGAATAAGAAGGTCTCAAAGTCTTTCGAAGAGATCTTGAAGGAAGGTTCTACACCAATCCCACAACCGCTTGAAAAACAGAAGAGACTGTTGATTCACCAATTAGCCATTTTGAGTAAAGGTGACGATATTGCTAAGCGTGGTCTATTAGTTGATGGCATTCTGAGTGATGAACTGAAGACCAACGCTCAACTGGATGAAGCATTTAAGTACGTCAAGGCCAACAAGGAGGATTCAAATGTTGAGGACCTGAACAAGGCTGCTGGTGTTGGTGTTGTTGTCACTGAAGAGCAGGTCAAGACTGCAATTCTTAACTACATTGAGGCTAATAAAGCTGAAATTGAAGAAAAGAGATACCAATTTGTTCCAAAGATCATGGCCAGCGTCAGAACCATTCCTGAGCTCAAGTGGGCTAACCCATCTCTATTCAAACCAATCATTGACGCTGAGATATTGAACCTAATTGGTCCAAAGGATGAACGTGATGTTATTAAGAAGGAGAAGAAACCGAAGAAGACAACAGAAGCAAAGAAGGATACCAAGGTTAAAGACGAGCCTGCCAGATCGATGTTCACTGAAGGGTTTTTGGGCGATTTGCACAAGGTTGGCGAGAACCCACAAGCATACCCAGAACTAATGAAAAAGCACTTGGAATTCACCAAAGGAAGGGTACATACGAGATTTCCTCCAGAGCCAAATGGGTACTTGCATATTGGTCATTCAAAGGCTATCTTGGTTAACTTTGGTTATGCCAAGCACAATGACGGTGTCTGTTACTTGAGATATGATGATACTAATCCAGAGGCCGAAGAGGATGTCTACTTCAAGAGTATCATGAATATGGTTGAGTGGTTGGGCTTTAAGCCATGGAAGGTCACATACTCTTCTGACTACTTCGATCAACTGTACAGCTTGGCTGAGGAGTTGATCAAGGCAGACAAGGCTTATGTATGTCACGACTCTCCTGAGGAGATCAAAAGATCAAGAGGTATTAAGGAAGATGGTACCCCTGGTGGTGAAAGAGTCCCATCAAAGGACCGCAACAGACCAATCGAAGAGAGTTTGGCTGAATTTAGAAAGATGAGAGACGGTTTCTACAAACCTGGTGAAGCCATTTTGAGAATGAAGCAAGACTTGACCTCACCAAACCCTCAGATGTGGGATCTAGTTGCTTACAGAGTCCTAAATGCCGAGCATCCGAGAACTGGTGACAAATGGAAGATTTATCCAACCTATGACTTTACACACTGTTTGGTGGATAGCTTTGAGAACATTACACACTCCTTGTGTACTACTGAATTCTACCTCTCTAGAGAGAGTTATGAATGGCTGTGTGATGCTCTGCACGTTTTTAGACCAGCTCAAAGAGAGTACGGTAGATTGAACATTACAGGTACTGTGCTGTCCAAGAGAAAGATTGCCAAGCTGGTTAACGAGAAGTATGTTCGTGGTTGGGATGACCCAAGATTGTTTACCTTGGAAGCTATTAAACGTCGTGGTGTCCCACCTGGTGCTATTTTGAATTTCATCAACACCCTTGGTGTTACTACTTCTACAACAAACATTCAAGTCACCAGATTTGAGACCTCGATCAGAAAATTTTTGGAGGACACTGTTCCAAGACTAATGTTGATTCTCGACCCAATTGAGGTTGAAATCGAAAACTTGGAAGATGACTTCGAGGAGGAACTTGAAATTCCATACAAGCCAGGTAACGACAAATTTGGTTCCAGAAAGGTTCCATTCACTAAGAGACTATTTATTGACAGATCAGATTTTACTGAAAATGAAGGCGATAAAGAGTTCTTTAGATTAAAACCAAATCAGGCTGTTGGTTTGTTAAAGGTACCATTCAATATTAGCTTTAAGAAGCTAGAGAAGGATGCAAGTGGCACGATCACTAAGATCATCGCCCACTATGACAACGATGTGGAATTCAAGAAGCCAAAAACTTTTATCCAGTGGATTCCAAACTCCTCCAAGTCCAAGTCTTACATCTCAATCTCAGAGACTAGAATCTATAACCAGCTATTCAAGTCAGAGAATCCTGACTCCAACCCTGCAGGTTTTCTATCTGACATCAACGAGGACAGTGAGTCTGTATACAAGAACTCCATCGTTGAGTCTGCTTTTGAAGAGGTTGTCAAGAAATCACCATGGAGCGTGGAGGATGCTAATGTTGACAGTGAATTCAATGTCAAGGAAGATAAGCAGAAGAGTGGTAATGAGATTGTTAGATTCCAGGCCCTAAGAGTAGGCTACTTTGCTCTAGATAAGGATGCCACCGACTCCAATGTCGTGCTCAACAGAATTGTGTCTTTGAAGGATGGCTCCAAATAATGAAGATTAGAGTAAACATATATACATGGAAGCTTTTATTGGATCGCCAGTAGCTCTCGTTCATTCATTTTTTTGTTGGATCTTGCCCCTCTCCGCTTTTGGAATTTCTAGGCGAGCAGGACAGGCGTGGAATTTGCATTTTCTTAGCAATTTAAAGTTTGACCCTGATATATTGTTAATCGCAACCTTAAAAAATCCCATCCCAAACCTCACAATGAAGAGATTTATTTGTGGGGTTAAGGATGATAGCCACCCGACCACATAAGCACATTCAGGATCATAGCTCCTTTTATTACTTATACAATCTTGTGACTCTTAGTTTTATAGATAATCTAATTGCTGAAATCTTGTGTAAGACGCTGAATCTTTTTCACTGTCTGTGATGATTACACAGATTTGGGATATTACTGTCAGTACAGTACTTTATGATAATTAGAAGTGACGAGATCTGGAATGCCTATCGATATCACATTTGTAGTAAGTCATCTATGTGATGTTGTGGGGTTAGGTCATCACTTAATAATACTTATTTATTGTTTTTCTTTTGAAGTTGATCTTCAAACAAAACGCGTCCGCGATCAACTATGGAAGAGTCAATATACAGCAAAACTACAATACAAGCTAATACGGTACTATTAGAGGTCCAGGTCCAAGTCACCTTGCGGGCTTATTAAGACCCTCCCAAAGAGCGGACCGTTTAAAAGCAAAAGCTCTACCCACAAACCTAGAGTTGGGCTGGATGGACTTCAAAGGGAAATTATTCTCAGGCATCAACTCTGAATTTGGTCGTATCTGTAACCAGAATCAGTGTGTCCCTTCAAAATGGGGACTTCAGGCGCCTGCCCTTTTACTAGGTACCATCACCCTATTGTTGTCCTGAAAAGTGCAGTTTGACTGCCCACTTCTGCGGGAGAAGGATTTCCTCCGCATATTCCCCGCATCACTTGCCCGTATTTTGACGTCTGGCTCCGGTCCGCTTACACTGAGACCTGCATTCAAATGCAGATAATTTGGCCAACAAAAAAAACATCGAAAAAGGAAAAAACATGAAACCACCTCAGAAAATTTTTTATAAAAAGACCTTCCTACCCTTTAGGCACCTTTTGCCACTAACTGAAAGACCCTCTATTTCGCAGACATCTTCATCACTACACCGAGAAAGGGACTTTGCTTCTCCCGCGTCCATCACCATCAACACATCGTGTCCAGACTTGTCCCGTTCCTTCCGCCTCAAGTCCCACGTTCCAGACCTTTCTCGTGTGCTTTTTTGGGTCTTGCTTTTGTTACTGAATTGTTTCCAAAAGCACCAGAAGAAAAATAATCAGCATATCATAAAAGGGCATAAAAGGGTTACACTCCATTCGATCCCACCCATAGTCCTCTGCGGCCGCCTTTCATTGCCTTTGTTCTTTTTGCCTTGAGCCACACCACGCGTAAGTGATCTGATAGGGGCACCGCGTCTTATCTTATCATTGGCTTACCCACCACAGCATTACAAACTCATTCTATGGAACAGGTAATTGAAACTCCAGTTAGCGCTGGACCCGATTTTTCCATTATGATTGGTGAACCTGACGTGAAGGCACCTGTGAAGAATCTTACAGAGGACAGTTTATTTTGGCTTAACTTGAATGCTAGCAAGTCAGATGCAGCGAGCTGTTCATCTACACCTGAGCCGGTGTCATCGTCAACAAGTTCGCTCAATTCATTCGACTCAGAAAGCGAGGACCACAAGCATGCTTTATCGACCTTTTACAACAAGAATGTTTCTAACACATCACTTGCTACATTGGTGCACAAATTGACTGAATCAACGACTACTTTAAATTTAGATAACACTCTTGAGATAGCATCAGAGACTGATTTACCTTCAGTCCCATCCACACCACCACCTAGAAGCAGTGGCCCAAGAAAAACGAAGTCAGCTTTGAAGTTGCCATCACTAGCAAGATCTAGATCTATGCCAAATGCCACTGTCAAAACTGTTCGCTTCTCTCACGACCTAACTAGGGTCAAGACCTTTAACGAACATGCTATGCCAAGTTCAATCTCTCTGGATAATTCACCAGAGTCAACTCCAACAGGGTTCGATGATTCAGCATCACTATTTGCATCTGGTCATCCAAATGCATTTTTTGACCTACAAAACTTCAACAGTTCCTCATCTTCAGAGGAAGAAGATGATCAGGATTACTTCAACCATAGAAGCAGATCACAGTTTTCCAGATGGACTTTCAAGGCGCTAAACTTTGACCTGTTTTTGATAAAAAATCTTGTTGATAAACCGGTGAAGCTGTCGTCACTGCAAATTGTGAACAACCGTTCCATTCACGGTACTGTTGAGGTTTCCAATTTTGCTTTTGAAAAATATGTCGAAATAAAATTTACTACTGATAGCTGGAAGTCGATCTTTTTGGTGACCGCTAAATTCGAGAGATCTTTGAATGCTTTCAAAGATCAGTTCACCTTTGACATTAACTTGAACAGATCACTTTTAATGAACGCCTATTACAGTGGTACCTCAAACCTTCAGCAAATTGATGTCGGCTTGTGCATCAAGTACGTGTCCGATGGTTGCAACGAGTTTTATGATAACAACAATTCTCAAAACTATCAGTTGCAGCTTATCAACAAACCAAGACAAAAGAAGTTGAAGTCGACATTTTTGAGCACCACGAAACCACGCACTCACTTGACCAACAACTTTAGTTCATCTTCATCTTCCTCCACTTCATCGTCATCGACTTCGTCCATACCATCCACCGCATCTTCGAATAGTTCGACGGGGAACTATACATCCACCTCAACGAGATTCTTCTCAGATGACACTGACTACTTCAACACGCACTCTGTTAATCATCCAAAGTTTAATGACTGGTTGAAGCATTCGTCTGTGAACTACAACTCTACATCAACAAATTTCACTACACCTTCCACATCGCTGCCTTCCTCCTCATCCTCATCCCTATCCTCATCATCTTCTGGCAGCAACTCTACGCTTACTTTGGACTCAGTGAAGAAGCCCATTCTAGACGGGGATGTCGGAGGTGTAATCGAAAGTGATTCACAAGACAAGAGGTACAGTGAATTTTTGAGAAAATATTGCTTCTTTGAGCCTGGCGCTCTCAAGGAGAATGGCGCATCTGCGCAGATGCCACAACCTTTTACTATCAAATGATTCAAGAGCTTATTGCTCGATTGTATCGATGTGTTTTTTTGCTGGTGCCTTTCAATGATGAAACTGTGAGGCCTCTAACGATTGCTTCCTCGTTTGCTTTTTGCTCGCTTTGCTGTCCACTGCCTGTCTTCCACATTTTTTGCTATTTGCTTCAGTTCTTTTCAGATTTCTATGTTTTTGGTTTATTATTTGTCTTACATTTTTTTGCTAGTTTGGGTTTTATTTTGAGTGTATTGGAATATTATAAAGATTGTTACAAGGGTTGTTATTTGATTGCTATACATTATACAATATACAGACGGTGTCCAACATGGGTTGCTTTACATGCTTTGGATGTTTTCACGGTACCGATTGCTTTTTGATTGACAAAAGATTAGAAAGATTCCGTGACACTTTATGGTTATGGTTCATTTTAGATGTGAATTTTTTGACTTATATTTGTTTATAGTCCATGAAGGTATATACAATCCGAATGGATGTCGTTTAGTTCATTTTGATTTAGGCTGTAACTGAACTTCATTAAGTAGCGTGCCGATTCACTGAATAATAAGTAAGTATATAGGATTACATAATCATCGATTGTGAACATAAACTGTAACTTCCAAATTATTTCTCTTGCCGGTGTTTAATCTGGAACGGTTATAACGCACTCGTCCATCATCAGCTGAGATTAAACCATAATTTGTAGTACGATTATGTCTGAGCACGGTTAGCGGTAGTTTTGATCTGGCCGCAAACGTTTTTGCGGCAACAATCACAATCATGGGCCCATGTCGCAAACTCTGAAAGCATCAGACACGGCGCACCCCAAATCAGGCTTAAGGTAAAACAAACATTAACTTGGGGTAGACGTGCACCCCAGATTTCAAGCTTTAGAAGTTATGATTATTGGCTTAGCTTCATATCTCCTGTCGTGACAAAAGGGAATATGTCGGGCTCACCTTCTAGCTGGCAACACCAGGTGTTAATTCTTGAGTTTGCGTGTCACCCCTACTCCTTGGAATCCGAGACCCGAAATCCGAGACCTATGCAGACGCACGTCACTGCTAACTAATACATGAGAACACTGGCACCGTGGAGCTTGAGAATTTGATCCCTATTGAGCTAGCCGCAACGCTGGGATGCACATATAAATTAATAGAAGCGAAAGCAACTACGTCCAGTTTGAAGTTTAGCTGAAATAATGAATGATGTAGGTGTGGGTGTATCAGCTCTTTAAAAGCCCGATCAACTTTGATTTTTAAACTTTCTTTTGAAGGTGGCGGAAATTGACCATATTTGGGTGCTCGCATGATCCTGCATGGATTTGTTGATTGCCCGCTGCATAGGCATGTGAAAAACTAAGGCAATATGCACCTCCAAAGATCCCATCAATCTTGAGGAATGAGCATTTAGGGCATGAACGCCATACAGTCATTGAAATATTCACAATGAAATCTGTGTTTATCGGGATCTTTTGTCTAATGTTGCAGTATGTGGATACTTGAATAATCCAGATGATTGCACTGTCACTACAATGAGACTAGATTGCAGAATGGAGCTTTCTAGCTGACTTACACTCAAACTCTAATAGAGAATATTATACATGTATTATCTTATAAAATTTTACTTGGTCTACCCTCTCAAATGGCCCTTGAAGTTGTCTACTTCATAGTCGGTATGAACAAAGGCTCTCTCAATATTGATCATTGGTAAGGCCTCTAGGGTGTATTGCAACGCCTCAGCCAAATCATGGCTATCTCTCATATCATAAACGTTGTCAAGAATCACATCGACCTCAACGTTAATAGAGTCCCCAACATGATAGCAGTTGATCTCCTTAATCTTTGAAATTTTATCTGAGAATCTCATACAAAGGTATAAGATAACCTGGTAGTCTTCTGGAGATGCTTTGTGGCCAGTCAAATGGATGATATGCTCAAAGCAGGTGTGAGACCATAGATAAACAATATAGAAAGACAAGAACAGTGCACCAATTGGATCAAACCAGTATATTTGGAAGTAGTGCCCTAGCAACGGCATCAGCAGAGAAAACACATTGAAAATGACATCAACAAGGGCATCTTGGGCCAAAGCTTGGGCACTCGAAGACTTAATAGTCTTGCCGTAGATATAGCAGCCCAACTTGGACACAATTGTTAAGATCATGATCACAGATGCGTTAAGACCAACCTCAACAATAGGCTTGTCAGCGTCTTTGATCAGACGATTTAGTGCCTCAAGACCAACTTGTATAAATGAGATGATAATAATGACTGAAAACACCAAGACACCAATAGGTTCCAATCTGTTCTTACCTATTGGGAAGTTCTTTGAATGCTTCGATCTCGCCAAAAGATTGGCAAAGAAGATGATCACAGTGGAGAGAAAATCCAATGCGGAATCGATCAAGGACGCAACGATGGAAATCGACGAAGTAAGCAAAGCCACAATTGCCTTCCCGATCAATAAGACAACATTGGTCGCAAAGTTCAAGTGAATGTAAAAGTCGACAAGATTCATCTCCTCGGTCTTGTTGTATCCAAGTAAGTTGTCGGTCTCGAAGTCAACATCTGCCGGAACGGCACTAGTGCGACGGTGTAGAGATGGCATTGCTGCCACTACCTTATCAGGGCGAGCTAAGTCGGGGCTCGATTCAATGAGTTCGCCATTGTTGGTCGAACCGTAACCATTGGGCTTGTGTACTTTCTGAATTGGATCCTCATTATCTTCAGCAATCTGGTCCAAATCGTGATTGTTTCTTTCGCTATAGTTCCTAATCATCTTGTGGTGTATCCCACTATCCAGAAGTTTGTCGATCTCCGCATACTTCTCGATCATATCATTCTGGTCTTGGTAGAATTCAAGTAGTTTCCTGTTCTTGATGGTATTTAGCTCCGCTTTATCCTTAAGACAAAGTTCCCACTGAAAGATCTTGGGGCTATATCCAATCAACCTAAACGTTCTCAACTCTCTAATTAACTGGAGTTTGCCTGACTTCTCAACATAATTGGCTAACCTGTCGTTCTCCCTTGAATGTCTCAAACTAGACCCTGTGAAAACGCTACCACCAAAGCCGATTAAACTCGGCCTTCTCTGAGGCTCAGATGCTGGCTGTGTGTAATGGAAGTTGGACGCTGTAGACCCTACACTCGTACTTGGAGCAAGAGTGTTGGTGAGCGGGCTGACGCTGTAGCCATCTGCGGGGTCAATTGAGTTTTCTTGGTTTTGAGGAGCCATTATGGTGAAGTAGAGGGCAGAGGCAAGATGAATGTGTGAAAATACTCAACGGTTCTTCCTCAAAGTAAGCAATTAGCAACCTAGAATGGTCTAATATGTATATATCTTAGAAATTAAGCACCGTTGTAACGTTTGAAAGCAATAGAAGACTTTGATTCTTTTGTACATTTCGACACCCTTTCTGCTGCTTTTTTTTTCTTTTTTTTTAGCACCTGCCAACTTTTTTTTTTTTTTTTCCTTTTCCAGCACCCAACGTGCTGCGCTATCAATTTCATCTACCACCCTAGAATTAATTGTAACATCACATTTACCAGAATCAAGATACAGATTTATTCAATATCATGCTTTGATATGCCGGTAGCGATTTCCAAATGCGGAGTTCTATGTTTTTCTCTTGTTTTTTGTTCTTATAATAGTTGCTTGCAGTTTTGGCGTCTAGGGGGTAGAATTCAACAGCAGAAAAAGTGGCAGAACTACAATTTCTATTGAATAAATGACTTTAAACTACTGTATAATATAATCATTTAATTAGATAAGATACTGCTGAGTATTAGAACGTTTTGTATAGAAGACCAATTTTTGAGATTTTGAAGGTAAATTAAAAGGAATCAATTTCAATATTCAAAAATCAAATTTAATAAATTTATTTAAATACATGATACACCAAAAATTTTAAAATCTCATTTGCTAGAAAACTTTACCAGAGAGAAAGGATATTTAATTTCATAAAACCACTTGTATCTCAATTGCTATGTCTTATTAAAGTTTACACCCCCAGCACCATGGTGGTGTGGGCTCTTCTGTTTCCCTAAAATGGCAAATTTCCTAATTCGCGAGAATATTATTCTCAAAATGCTACTCCATTGTATTACCCGTCCTACGTGCTAACCCTCTGTTAGGGACTAGTCCAGGATCCCTAGTCCTTAGCACCCTCAGATCCGTTGGACGATTTTTGAGTTTTATTCTTTCCACGTTTAAACACGAAGAAGACACGAAATAGTCTCAGCGGCTAAACATGATGGACGTGTACAACTTGATACAGGAACAGTTGGTCCATATCAATAACTCCCTAAATCATGGATTCAAGAAGATTTACGAGGAACTGGAACACTTGACTCAGAGAGTAAGCCAATTGGAGATGGCTCAGAACAGAGTTGATTTGCAGAATCAATTGGATCAAATCAGGTCCAAGATGGAGCTGCTGCCTAAGATACACGGCAACCAGGTTGGTGCTTTGCAGACAATGCTTGTGGGTCACCAATTCCAGTACAAGAAGCTGAACGGCCTAATGGCAAAACATACAGAGCAGAATACAGCAGTAACAACCCCAAGCAGTTTTGCCACTCCAGGCGCTCCAGACGAGGATGGTGTCGATGAGGATCAAGAGAGCATTGGAAGAGATCAAGCGTGTGAGGAAGAAGAGAGGGCTAACACAATCATAAATGGGGCTGCCACTGTCACCATTGCACCAGTTAGTCCAGGTCCAATAAGCGCTAGTACGACAGTGAACTCATCCATCAACGTCCCATCAATGAACCCCATCAATAGCACCGCTGCTCTAGAGCAACCAACTCCACAAATTCGTAACCCAAACATTGGGATCAGTGTTAACAACAGAGTAAACCCTTCTCCAGTATACTCAAGTCAATCCTTTCAACTTATTTCACAGCCACACCAGGCTCAACAAGATAGCGCCACTGATACTTTATCATCTGTTCGTTCATTCCCATCCATGTCACCAATGAACGACGCAACTTCCGTGTCTTCATCTCACTCTTCCCCACAGCAAGTTGAGATCCCACAAATCTTGAATGATATCAATTCGTCTATTCCCACTATCAGTGCTAGTGGTAGAAATGTCTGGGACAATGTTCCTTTCCATTCCCTACATCCAAACCCAAAGACTGTTGAGGATGTTCTTGACGAATACTACTACGGGTACCAGGGCCAACCACCTTTGAAGTACTTGGAGGAACATCGCAAAGGCTGGAGGAAGAACGATAACAAACTCTGCAAAGCTTTCACTCGTAGGTACAGAATCGTTGTCGCAGTCGAGGGTGGGGTTAGAATATATACCAGAGACTATGGACTCAGGGAGAATATTGCTCGTGAGAAAATTGTTAAAGAGTTAGAAGATCTGAGAGTTAAAGAGAATGGAAAAAGGGAAACTATGTACTGGCTCTTCCATCACATCCCAAGTCATTTGAAGAAGAAATGAAAACTTACATCACTATTTGCATTTCTATATTATTTTTATTGTTTGGGACAGGCTTCCCACATTTTTTCAGTTCGACACTTGCTTGCATATTTACTCATTTGATGGCTACTAATAATTAATAAATGATTTCTCTAGGAACTCCTCCCTCTACAGGTAAGACTGACTTTTATGTGTCAAGTCATTTTACAGTTCACCGAAGATTCGCGAAATCTACAGTTGGGCTCATCTGGTAGGGTAACTTCTAAGAGGAAAAAAAATTAATCTGCGTTGCACACAACAGTAATTAACAGATTACTCCCCAACCCATACAATCACGAACCATGGTGGAAACTGCTGTCGCCGACGTTTTCATTGATGAATCCATTACTTTTGAGTCTTTTAACCTAGACCCAAGATTGGTTCAGGCCATCAAGCAACTAGGGTTCAAGAACCCAACTCTTGTTCAATCAAAGGCCATCCCACTAGCGCTTCAAGAGAAGAGAGACATCATTGCCAAGGCCAGTACTGGTTCCGGTAAGACGGTAGCATACACTGTCCCTATTGTGCAATCTATTCTGGACAATAAGTCCAATGCTAACTCCAATGAGCACCAGATCTCATCCATCATTCTAGTTCCAACCAGAGAACTTGCTAACCAGGTGACCACATTCTTAGAGAAGCTGATAGTTTACTGCGGTACTAACATCAAGTTGCTGAATTTAGCGAGTCAGATCGCAGAGAACGTCACCAACTCTCTGCTTCTAGAGAATCCAGAGATCTTGATATCCACACCATCGAAGTTGATTCACTTTTTGGAGAAGAACCAATCCCAGATTTCTCTCAGTAACTTGAACTATTTAGTTATTGACGAAGTGGATCTCATTTTATCATATGGTTACAGCGAAGATCTTGATAAGCTAACTGATTATTTGCCAATGAAGACGCTTCAAACATTTTTGATGAGTGCCACTTTGAATGAAGACATCAATGACTTGAAGACCAAGTTCTGCCGTATGCCAGCTATTTTAAAGTTAAACGACGATGAGCTACTCAACAAAAACAAATTGATTCAGTATTATGTTAGAACAACCGAGTTTGACAAGTTTCTGCTAACGTATGTGATTTTTAAGCTGAGCTTGATCAAGGGTAAGACCATAATCTTTGTGAACAATATTGATAGAGGATACAGATTGAAACTTTTCCTCGAGCAGTTTGGTGTTAAGAGTTGTATTCTAAATAGTGAATTACCGATCAACTCCAGATTACACATTGTTGAGGAGTTCAACAAGAATGTTTACAGTTTGTTGATTGCCACTGACGACAGTGATGGCATCAGGGAAATCGACGAAGAAGAGGATGAGCAGGAAAAGCCAGAAGAGAAACTAGAAGAACAGGATGTCAAAAGTGAAGGAAAGAAGGACAACAAGGCTTCAAGAAAGGACAAAGAGTATGGTGTTTCCAGAGGTGTTGATTTCAAGAACGTTGCCTGTGTGTTGAATTTTGACCTACCAATGACTTCAAAGAATTATGTTCACAGAATTGGTAGAACCGCTAGAGCTGGTAAAGCTGGTATGGCACTGTCGTTTGTCATTCCAGATAAGGAGTTTGGTAAACACAAGATTGCTTGTTTGAAGACAGCCAAAAGAGATGAGAAGGTCTTGAAGAAGATCATCAAACAGCAGGGTAAATTGGGATTTGAACTGAATCCATATCAGTTTGATATGAAACAAGTTGAGGGCTTCAGATACAGAGTTGATGACGGTTTTAGATCGGTGACACAGGTTGCAATTAGAGAGGCTAGAGTTAAGGAACTGAAGAATGAACTTTTGACTAACGAAAAGTTGAAAAGATATTTCGAAGAGAATCCACAGGATCTATCCGCCTTGAGACACGACAAGGAATTACACCCAGCAAGAGTCCAGTCTCATTTGAAAAGGATTCCAGAGTACTTGTTGCCTGAAGGTGCTAGAAAGAACAAAGCGAATATCGGATTCGTGCCGTTCAACAAACACAAGGTCAACAAGAAGAGGGGTAGAAAGCCTGCAAAGAAGTCTGATCCGCTCAAGAACTTCAAAAAGTAGAGATGAGGGCTGTAGCATCACTGTCATTTACAAGAATAGTATAACGATCAAAGAATCTCGTAGTCATAAAGCGTCATGTGCATTAATTGTGCGTAGTACGGTGCAACATTTCATCCAATGTGACAACTCCACTGAAATTCTCATCTTTGATGTGAGATATCACGGAGTGTGCCACCGTTTGTGTCGATATAGTCGGTCTCACCAATTCATTTAAAACAGATATTCTACCCCCCAGGATCTTAGTATTGGTCCAATCCAGTACATCCACAAGGCCTTTGAGATTCGACCTAACCGTGTCGCCACTGGACAACTCATCATACAGGAACCCTGGTCTCATGATGATATTTCTCAATCCTTTTAGGATATTTAGTTCAATCTCGGCTTCTCTCTTTGATCTAATGTAGCCATGAGGCAAACCAGGAAATCCCTTATCTGCAGAGATGTACACAAAAGTTGGCCGTTCAACTTCGGTGGTCTCCTGAAACGTTTCGGCTAGTAGGATAGCTGAGTCTCGATTGACGGAATCGTAAGTGTTCGATGAGTTCTTGGTCAATGGGTTGGATGGTTTCAAGAAGCTGGTAAACTCATTAAGCACAGAAGAGTTGGAATTGAGCGTTTTCTTGTAGTCTTGGTTTTCCAAAAGTATGCCAATAGAGTGCACAACGCTGCTAGCTGATTTCAACTCATCCTTATAGGTCTCTGGTCTGAAGATATCCGCTGATTTCCAATTCACCTTGCTAATCCAGTATGCATCATTATGGTTCGTGATCCTGGGTGGTTTACCTGAACGAGAAAGTGCTGTAACTTGAAGACCTGATTCAATTCCAGCTTGACAAATTCTTTTACCCAGGAAACCTGGGCCACCGAAAACAACAAGTTTTGACATAGTTGACTGATTTTGTTTTGGGGTTAGCCAGCTTGTTGCTCTGAGCCCGGGAAAAAGATGATTACCGACGCGAGCTTTTGTAATAACCGTCCCTCCTAAGTTGTCGCGAATTCGCGACCTGTCGGAGGAAAAGTCGACCTCGGTCTATCCAGACCCAGGCATTTCCCGAAGCGGCAAAGGCTGTGATCTGAAACTTTTGAGGCAAGTGAAAGCGCGAAACGTTTCAGATGCATGAAACAGGATTGATTGATTATTCAGCAGGGAGAAAAGTGAGAAGTGAGCCAAGTGCCGTTGTGTATGTTACTAATTTTATCACTGTTGCTATTGTTACTTTGTACCTGTGAGTTCAAGCAGCTTTACCTCCTAAATTAATAATCTTAACACCGGATCTAACGCTATGACGTACGCGATGCTGAAGACGCACCAAGGAATCAACTGAGGACAACGGACAAGCTAAGCTAAATAGCACTGATCTCAAGGACGAGATATTATGCACTAGATGGTGGGAAGATATGCTCATTCCCAGTAGAATGATTTTAACCAAAGCTTTTCCGAGAATTAGTGGCTTTCAGGAACCAGGAACCGTTTCTTTCTTTCTTTCTTTCTTTCTTCTTTTTTTTTTTTTTTTTTTTTTTTTTTTGGTATACAACAGTTTCAAAAATAGACAGTTATCTGCAACATCAAATTACTTCATGCATTTGCTATAATAAGCAACACGCACAGGATTCCTTTTTTCTTCTTCTAAAAGATTCTAGATACGACCATGAGCTAAAGAGCAGCTTGGCAGGTGTATACCTGGAATATTTAATTGGCATATTTCCACCTCTAGGAGGTCATAGGTGATTCTTCTCAAAGTGAGGAATACCAAAAAAGGACTTCTCCCCCAGGGCTCGCATCTGCAAACGCAACTTCTCATTAAACAAATATATGGGCTCATTCTGTTTGAGTTCTGTCATAGCATTTTATTACAAGAACACATCCTTGTCTTTGCATTCATAGTTTCAAGTTCCACCCCACCACATCCTTGATATTACCATAATGCCATCCATCACTCACGTCTTACAGTATGGGTTTCTTGCCGTTCTTCTTACACAGACAACTGTGGCATACCAAGAAAGCGGGTCTATTATACCGCGTACAACCACCCTTTTGCAACCTTTGAAGAGAGATGATAGTACAACGACGTTGACTTCATCCGCAACATCAACCCTTGTGTGGGCCACAGGTACAGATTCTGCGGGTGTTTTGCAGACAACACAATCACCCTACACACAACTTTTCTCTATAGACTACTCTACTGCAACTGCTGCTGTTCCATCGGGTACAATCGGCCTTGGTTCGCAGCAGACTGGTGCCATCGGTGTTGTGCGAGAGTACCCTAAAGTTAGAGTCAATAGAAAAACAGGGGAGATTGTGTGGGTTAATTAAAAGGAAGAGGGATAGAATTTTGCATCATTAGATAACGAGCTACAACTTGGTGTTCGATATCTTCAGTACTGTTATGCCACAACACATAAATAGTTTTGGGTCTAGGCTTAGAGAACTGGTAATTATTAATAATATACTTCCGATTGTAGCAGAAAGTTTTGTCCCCCATTTGCATGCGCGATCACGAAGAGAATTGTGTCAAAAAAAAAAAAAAACAAGGACCAACATTAGTCCAGCTACAACGAGCTGTCGACATCAAACAAGAAAAAAATACCCCAAGAAGTCAACTATGAGCGGCCAAGGACCACCACTTCTGAGTAAACAGCATGTTCAGACTAACAAATCCTACAAATCTACTGAAAATTTAACATCCACATCTAATCAGCCAAAGGCGATTGCTGATAACAACAGCCCTGTTGTTGAGACATTGCCACAAGTTTGTTCTGATGGCCCCAATCAAATCATTGAGGAAAACAAGATAACCAACCTATGGGGAGTTTTAAATCTGGGGACGGAAGTACTTGATAATGAAGGGGCGGTTGCAAGAGATCATGTAAGTTATCGATTGGCCCACGAGGGTCACATTGTCGCTCAACACTAACAATCAAAAAAGATGGCGAATGAAAGAACGTTCTTGTCTTGGATAAGAACTTCACTTGCGTTGACTAGTGTTGGCGTTGGAATCACTCAGTTGTTCAAACTAATTGATGAGCGCCACAAAGATGGAAGTTCAACTGAGTTTCTTCTTAAAGTTGGGAAGCCTATTGGTGGTGAGTCTCTTAACCTTGTAGAAATTGAAATAGTGCTAGAATTAACAATTAATGCAGGTGTATTCATTGCGATTGCCATATTGAGTGTGCTGCTCGGTACCTCACGATTTTTTAGAACTCAGGAGTTGCTCAAAACAGGCAGATATCCATCATCCAGATTCTCAGTTTCAATACTAGTATTTCTCGTATTTGGAGTAGGTACCAGAAAATCCAATTGGAAGTGAGCAGTTACTAATAATAATCCTAGATTAGTGTTGTGACATTGGTATGTGTGATATATGCAGATAGATAATTGGTCATTCTCCATGTGCGTGCGCAGTTCATAGGTTTGATGCCTTCAATATCTAGGGTTTGTATTGAGGTCACATGATAAACCTTAGGGTAAATGCTAACTGTTCTGAGATTTTCACATTTGAGTAAGAAACCAGTCTAGAAATTACGCTAGTAACCGTCTTCTTAAAACTCTGTTCAGGAAAAAAAAAGAGTTCGCGAGCATTGAAATAGGAAAACTTTTTTGGTACACACCACATTGTAGCGCGAAAGTCGAGCTTTGCTCACAAAACAAAAAACAAAAATTAGCTCTTTCATGTCTAATGGAGAAATCACCACATAACCAAGATCATCTAAAATGGTACGTCAGCTACGGACACTTCCCAGTTTGAGAGTGTTGTAAAAAGAGAGGAGCTTGCATACACAACGGAGACAACAAACACGCCCATAACAACCGATCCAAGGAGATTCTCCATACAAGACAATTTAAGTGGCAAAAAGATTAGGATTTCTGTAATAGCAAGAAGTAACAACAATGTTGTTGTCAATGCTAGCTCTGTTCAAGGGTATGACCAATATGCTATATCCAAATGTGGAAACGAACAGCTCAATCCAATGAACCCTGACTGATCAAAGACTGACCAAAGACAGTCAAAGTAACCACTGGCCCGTAATTTCCAAGGACAATGGAATAGGGTCGTGATCGAGCTTGATAGTAATTGAATCTCAATGTTTTTACCACTCTGCAACTCCGAACAACTCTACTACAACTGGGTAATCGCGCCTAATCAGAATACTAACAACACCTACAGGGTAAAGTTCACGGTTCCCTAGCTCGTGCTGGTAAAGTTAAGTCTCAAACTCCAAAGGTTGACAAGGAGGAGAAGCCAAAGAAGCCAAAAGGTAGAGCTTACAAGCGTTTGTTGTACACCAAGAGATTCGTTAACGTCACTTTGGTCAACGGTAAGAGAAAGTCCAACCCTGGTCCAGCCTCCCAATAAGTTCTTTAACTTGACTGTCGCTGCCAGAATGCTGTGCTGTTAATAGGAAAAGGAAATATAAAAAGCTGATTAAATTACGAGTTACCTCTGTACATTGATGTGTAATGCATAAGCTAATAATCTGATGTAATTGTAGCCTAGGGTTCCATGGGATAGTATGGACATTTCATACTTTCGCCTAAGATTCTAGACATGCTAGGACCTGATACGCACGCATTACGGCCATCACGAACCCTTTGGCATAAAATTTTCAACATTCCATCTCAACTCACAACAACACAAGCTTCCTTCGAACCAGTCATGTCCGACACCGAGTCTCTCAGTGGTGATATCTTCGCTGAGCCAGAAGACTTTTGCCCACCACCAAAGGAGCACCACTTCACCAAATACATCCGCAAGCCGAACAATCAGGAGATCAACCTTAGGCTGATTGGTTCCTCTCCATTATGGGGACATCTTTTGTGGAATGCTGGTATCTTCACAGCAGACTACCTAGATGAACATGCTTCTGAGTTAGTTCAAGGAAAGGATATCTTGGAGTTAGGAGCGGCAGGTGCACTTCCAAGTGTCATTTCAGGTCTGAACGGCGCCAGAACAGTGGTTTGTACTGATTACCCTGATGTTGATCTTATTTCTAACATTAAGTTCAATGTGGAACAGACAGTGGGTAAGTCAAACCCTAGGGTGTTTGTAGAGGGCTACATTTGGGGTAATAACTATGAGCCACTGCTGGCGAAGATTAGAGATGAGGATGCATCCAAGAAGTTTGATTTGATCATATTGTCAGATTTAGTCTTTAACCATTCAGAGCACCACAAGCTTCTACAGACCTGTAAGGATTTGTTAACACTTGAAGGGAAGTGCCTAGTGGTATTTTCCCCACACAGACCATGGCTGCTAAATGATGACTTACAGTTCTTTGAAACGGCTAAGGAATATGGTTTTCAGACCCACAAGATAGACTTGGTTCAGTGGAAACCAATGTTTGAGGAGGATGAAGAAACTGCTGAGATTAGAGCAAGGGTATACTCGTTCTTTTTGACTTTCGAATAGATGGTTCGCATATCATAGGGGTAAGTACTACAAGTAATACTACAAGTAATACCGGTATTAAAACGTAATCATAAAAGCACAATAGTATAGAACTGAAGGGAATGCATCACATCATGAGAATAGTAAAAGTCCATAGAAAGTACGGCAAGCTAGAAGCTAAGCCCAATTACAACCAACTTGGACCTTGTCATTTTCAATGAATGCGTAACACTTGGTGCCAGCAGCGCATTGAGTATTAACCCATGCGCCATTGGCACACAAAGCAAACGACCCATCAGGTCCACAGGCAATCTCATCAGTTTCGCAGTTATCTGGAGATCCCGCAAATTGGCCAGCTTCATACTGTGCATTTAGACAGTCTACCTTATCTTGGTCATACAAGGCAGAACAGCCAGATCTGTCACCATTTGATGGGGTGGTTGGTTCTGGACTAGCGGTAACAACGACGGTAGATAGGGTATTAGCAGTCTGAGTGACTGTAGCAGTAGACAGGGCAACATCCTTGTTCAAAAGGTCACTAATAGTGACAGTTTTTGCCACTGGTGGGGCAACAGTGGTGGTGGTTTTGGAGGCTGGCTTACCAAGGTCAACATAGGTATCTGAGAAAGTGGTTGTTGGAGCAGAGGTGGAGGTAGTAGAGGTACTGGTAACAACGTTTCGAGTAGTGAAAGTAGTAGAGGTACTGGTAGCGACGTTTGGGGTAATGGAAGTAGTAGAGGTACTGGTAACAGCGTTTATGGTAGTGGTTGATAGTGATTGGGTTTTTGATGTGGTTGTAGAAGAACCAGTTGGAGAGTTTAGCAACTTTTTAATGGCACCCGCAAAGGAGGAGCCATCGATTTGGTTGGCAGCTGATTGCGAAGCATCCCAAAGCATAACACCTCCAAAGTTTGCATCTTCGTAAATGGAGTTCAAAGTGCTTTTGATATCACCAATACCAACATAACCAGAACCAGCAGCAGATGAAGACGCAGGCAGACCCAAATACAATTTGATGTTCTTGTTTGGGGAAGTATTCTTAGCAAAGTCTGACCATGTGTCGTAGTTGAACTGACCATCGATGGAGCAGTAGTTGTTGTAGAATTGGATGTAGGCGAAGTCAATGTACGAGTTGGTCAAAAGGTCACTGACACTAGCATCAGGGTAGAAACATTGTGGAGCAGCCGCTAAGTAGTACTTCTTAGAGGCACTGTTAAAATATTCTCTCAACTTGTTAGCCAGAGAGACGTAGCCAACCTGGTTATTATTCTCAATGTCAAAGTCAAAACCATCAACAGTGGCATCACCAAATGGACGTGTTTCAGAGGACCCTTCACCAAAGATGTCCCACAGTTTAGTAGCAAATTCAGCACCTTCTTCTTCAGAGGTGAAACCGTAGGAGCCTGAAGCTCCACCCATGGAAAGAAGGACCTTTTTGCCTTTAGATTGACAGGTTTTGATATCCTCTGCGATCTGATCACACTTCAATACACCAGTAGTTGAATCAACCGTTTCACAAGCATTGGCAAAGTTCAAAGTGATTGGATCGTTGAAGCCAATCAGGAACGACAAGATGAGGACATCTGCATCGTCATTCTCGCAATAAGAGGCAAGATTGCCCTGAGAACCAGCAGAATTCTGACCCCAGTAAAGGACGACATTGTTCTTTGAGTTCTCATCAAAGGCGGCAGAAACCATACTGACAAGAGAAGTAGCGGTAGTTAGGAAAGTAGAGAATCTCATATTGTTGGATGATCTGGATAGTTGACTATTTTTGTAAAGGAATGAATAAAAGTGAATAAGAGTGAACTGTTGAATAAAGGAATGACAATAGTTGGAGTATTTCTTAGCAACTAGGGAAAGAGTGACAATAGTTGGTAGTTAAGTAGTTTTGCAGGTTTGATTTCTTCACAGGCACCAAAGGTTCAACATGAAACTTGAAACAGAGACTAAAAAGTTTAAGGGGATTTTATACTTCCCAGACTAGGTCAGACTAAAGCTTTCAAAAGTGGCTGGTTAGAACATTCCCTGCAGGATTACAGGTACAGTAGGTGGTGTCCCCTGTTTGGTGTTCATCCCTTTTAGTCTGCTCCCGCTCCTGTTAGACCCGAGTGTTTGGAGACATATGCAGGGAGCGCCTAAACCAGCACTTTTCGCGAACGTTTCAGATTATTTTGGAGACTTTCGTAAACAAAGTTCGCGTTTTTTACGCGTTTTGGATTCTTCCAGCATTTCGCGAATGCGTCTCTTCCTTTGTGGTGCCTGTACCGGCAGTCTCTTTAGACCTGGGAAGGTGGAAAAGAACCCGCCATCTATTTGTCCAAGGCTTAAGGGACATGCAATTAGAGGGATAGAGTTTGGAGCTTGGAGGACTGTCAGATTTCAAAAAATTGAGGATATAAGTGTATGGCCATGAGAATCAATAGTTTTCATATCTTTGTTTGTTAGATGAATGAACTACATAAGTGACAGTGACGGTGATCCTCCTCAAATGACACAATCGATTAGCTCATATTTCTTGATAAGACAATTTTGCAAGTAACTTGATTTCAACCAGATTTGTTGCTACCAACCATTCTTACACGGACTATTCAAATCGAGATGATGCAATATTTCTATATAGAAAACCTGGTCATGCTCATTTCGAAATGATCCCACGGTCTGTAAGCTCTGTCTTTAACGCCTCATATGGGTCCTTCGCATAAGGAATTCGCGCTACCATAGCCTTTTGGATCCCAAGTGTGGAGATCTTCTTCATATACTTTTTCTTTTGTGCTCGTTGTCTATCCTTGAGCTCTGGATCATTGACAGTTTGATTCCTGGAAGCGTGATACCCAAATTTTTTGGCAACAGCTCTGTAAGATTGTAGATTAGAGCTTCCTGAAGACGTACGCATACTTTGATCAACATTAAGTTGAGATTTCAACTGCTTCAGTTCGAGTTCTGGCTCAGTCAATGGGAGACTGAGATTCACATCCAAAGATCTATGGAACTTGAAAAAGGCTCTTAGCTTTCTGATCCAATACTCTCCCGCAACAATCCCCTGTAAGTCCTCAAGCATCTCTCCGTAGATAACTCTCCATACTCTATACTTTTGGTTCCAATTACCAGATTGGGCCAAGCATTTCATCAAAAGATTATATGATTTGAAGTCTGGTTTGACATCATACTTTGTTTGGAAGGTGTTCACAATGGCTAATGTAATGTCTAATTTCCCCTTGTTGGCGAAAGGAATCAACAAAAGATTCATTACGGCTGGAGAAACGTTATAATTGTCCTTAACGAAGTCCAAAATCTTGAATACTGCATCATAATGCCCTTCATCGACAAGCTTCCTCACTATGAGAATCAACAGGCCTCTGTCAATGGTGAAATCATAACTGTGAATCAACTGGAGTAAAGAATGTGAATCCAACTTCTTATCAATGGCAAGATATTTTAGAATACAGTTCACTGAGTGATTATCGAGTGGGATATTCAGCAAATTTCTATTGGAAAGGAGAGCTGCTTTCCCAAGATCTTCTCTGATTAATTTGAAAAGAAGATTCCAAGTGGCAACGTCTGCTTGGACGCCTTTAGACTTCATCTGTGTAAGGAGCTTAAGAGCGACAATGTACGGATTAGACATATGCTGAATGTTTTGAACAATCAGCAGGTTCTTCAACATGATGTTGTACGTAGTTACATTTGCTGTCACACCTTCCAATTTCATTTGAACTAGAAGCTCACGAGCACTTGCCAAGTTCCATTTGAGGCCGTAGAAGTGCAACATATCATTATAAGCCTCTAGAGTTCTCAATTTAGCTGTGTTGCTGTTCAAAGGGTGAAACAGATTCTTCAGGATCTTAGGTATCACTCCATTGAACTTTGATGAGTTTTTGAAGTGGAAAGTTGCATGTGTCAATGTGTGCACGTACTGTTCAAATTCATGCGGATCCTTTTCAAAGTCGGGTAGAGCAGGAATGTCCCCGTATACTTCCCTTTTGGGTAGCTTCACCATTCTTTTGGACTTACTATTGAGTGTAATAAGCGATGGACTAAACTCCGTCTCTGGTTTCGGGGTGATATCAACTAGTGTTTCTAGGATCTTCCTCAGAATAGGTTCATTGGATTGGTCATGAATTGCACTCTCTAATGTATCCGTATCGACACGGGCTAGGTGGCTCAGATGGCGCGCCTGTTCTTCCGGATAGTCCTCTTCGGATACGCTCTTGGCACGCTTCAGTGACCGCAAGCCTAGTGGTTTGATATATTGCTGTACATTCTGACGCTCAAAGTGTGAGTCCTTGCCAACAAGATGATAGTTTTCAAGCAGAAGCTGACTGTCGTTCTGCTTTGTGCGTCGTGACGTGGGAAGTTGTGCTGGGTAGATGTTCTGAATGATGGCACTAGGCAGCTGTTGGTAAGAGAGCTGTGTTGGCCGTATCAGCCAGTTGTTGGTTTTGCACTTCGTAAGATAGTCAGAAAGACTGCGAGCGAAACTCATATTGAAGTTGAATAATTCTTAGTGCGTTATTCAAATTCATCTTTAATCGATGAGGTTCAAATTCGCGATTGATAAAAATCTCTACTTGATTGACAAATTAAGAATTAGGAAAAGTTGATTAAACGGTCATCAGCGCATGTCATTCATTCTATTGTCCAAATCGTCGGCAATGCTGGTACTCTGTTCGCTGAAGACATATCTCTTCCCACCTACCATACTGAGTGCAACTGGCAAAAATACCAAAGCATGCAGCGTACCAATCACGACTAGGGATAACCACATTCTAAAGTAGTAAATATCAAAGATTTTAGACTTAGTGAATGCTAGTACCGCCACCCCAATGAACTTTGTGGCACAGATTCCACCAAAAACAGAACTTC
This sequence comes from Barnettozyma californica, assembly GCA_023627795.1. Classification (NCBI taxonomy): domain Eukaryota; kingdom Fungi; phylum Ascomycota; class Saccharomycetes; order Phaffomycetales; family Phaffomycetaceae; genus Barnettozyma; species Barnettozyma californica. The sequence goes on along the minus strand of JAMAIE010000002.1, from coordinate 839,197 downwards.
CAATTCCGGTAATAGCATTGTATGCTCTAAAATCAACATTGCTGAGTCTTGTGTCCTTATCAGAGACGACAAAGGCTCTAGTGATATGCGCACAGAACTCGACAGCCAAACCAACACAAATAACCAGGTTGACTAGACTAATAGCGTTCAGTGAAATCCCCCAAATAGACATGACACCACCAATATTGATCAAAATCATGGACACCGTAACCAGGAGCACCAAAGAAGCCTTAAAAGAGCCTAACAACAGACTTGAGTTAATGAAGATAAAGGTGAGAGCAACCAAAATCAACGCGAATGTGCTTCTGACAATGGTGCTGTATTGGACAAAGAAAATGTAGAACGGAGAGTATGCAAAAATATCCGGATGACCTAACTTTTCCTGTAACTCCTTAACAATTCTGAGCGACTCTTCGTACCCTTGAATGAAATCATCCTGGGATCTCAAAGGAACATGCGAAGTCCTAAATGTGGAAGCGACAACAGACTCATTGTTGTACTTGATGGCTGAAGAATAACCAGCCTTACCTCCCAATGGGCACGGATCTGGTGGGCTGTCAATCCAAATGTTAAAGTATTTCATGAACTCTTCACCCTCAGGGAACCCCTCCATGGTGTACTCCCACGTTTTGTTACTAAAACACGCAGTGCACTGGCGTGCTGGGGCATGAGGTAGGCACACCTCAAATTCAGCATTCTTTTTTAAACGACAGCAGTCATCAAGTTCGGGATTTAGGAAGGTCAGGTAATCATCCAGCCAATTAGCAACTGGTTCAGCAATAGTAGAGACCTTTGATCTTTTCCGTTCCTGCTCCAAAACATTCGATAATGAGAACTCTTCACAATTTGTGAATTTTCCACAGAGTTTCTGTTGATTCTCTCTCTTACTGACATCCAAGTCCTTCACAACAAAGTAAACAGGAGCACCAGTGTTAAAATAATCGTACATATCATTGAAATAGTCAATCAAATAGGAATCTGAAGGTATGGCAACTCTCTGATCCAGACCAAACTTGATTCCAGGAAGCAATGACAGGGAGATACCAGTCCAAATCAAGAACACACTGATGACTAGTTGTTTAGTATTAAGGATAATCGGCGTGGTGTCGATCAATAGTTTATCAAAAAAGCTCTTTTCATTTTCGTTCTCAAGTAGTTCATCAATTTCATTTAGATGAATACCATGGTTTCGTTGTTTGAAGCAAGGAAGACAGTCCATCCTACCACTGTCAATTCTCTGTTGATCTAGAGCTAACAAGGAAATGAAAGCAGTTAGCTGTAGAATTGAGTTTAACAATACAGCGCCCGCCGAATATAACGCAAAATTTCTAACAGCTGGCATTGACACACTTGATGCTAAGGCAAATGTGAAGAACTGGGAGGAAGATGACAAAAGAATGGATGGACCCATTCTTCCAACTGCCCGAGAGACCCTAAAAGTGATTGGTTCATTTGGATAGGAAAAGTTGATAGTTTTCAACTCGTGAGTAATTAGAAAGATGTTATCGACACCAACAGCAAGAATCAGGAATGGAATGACTTCAGCAATAATCAATGTAGACTTCACACCAAGAAATGAAAAGAAACCAGCAGAAGATGTAACTGAAAGTAGAACAATGACAATTCCAGATAAACCTAAGGAGAATCTGGTTTTGTTGAAACTGAAACTTCCCCCCAGGGAGAGAGATGCGTATAAGAACATAACAAAGTAAGATATGATGACAATTCTTGCATCTGTGTTGGTGGACTTGTTTAATTCAGACTCTAGGGACGGTTCAGTGTTAAAACTGATTCTTGTTCCATTTGGTGGAGTTAACCTTAATAAATACTTCTCGAGAGCATTTTCCCATTTTGTAGCGTTTGCAATTTTCTCGTCATCTTCACTATTCTTTAATAAGAAAGTAATAACAAACGCTTTAGAAGTGAGCACATCACCACTAGTGTAGTTGTAGCCACCAAACAATAATTCTTTCTTCAACGGCTGGCCAAAAGTTGGCAAACAGTTGACAGGCTGGTCGGCGCATTCCTTCAAGTATTTCCTCCATCCCCACGGCAGGTTTGCAGGATTGTCAAAGTATTGAGTGAATGATTCTACTACACAGGTAGAATCTTCAGTTGGTTTGAAACACAAGTCATCATATGTGATGTCATCAACAATCATACTGAAGATTTCCTGCTCCACAGTGGCCCACCATTTCGCTATGTCATCAGTCACAACAGGGCGCTCATCAGTGGACACAATGAAAATTTGTTCCGTTCTGTAAAATGGGCCGAAGTTTTCATCGTAGTATAGCTTCTGTTGGTATGCTTCTGCGTCTGAGCTTACCCATAGCTTTACTGGGTCTGTTTCCAACTCCCCGTTGAAGTAAATACCAGAGGACAATAGACCTGTAATAACTAGTGTTATTGAAAGAACGGTAGCTGGATATTTAGCACAGTTGTAGGCTAACCTTCCGAACCATTTTTCAAGCTTGAGACTAATGGAATAGGTTTCATATCTCATGGATTCAGACATATCCAAAACAGAATCTGTATTGAGATGATTAAGATAAGTGGAGTCTTCCAACAGTTGAACCCGTCTTGATCTATGAGACCAGAATAGTCCAACAGCCGCGAATGATCCAATAACAGCATACACTATAATGACTGCAAAAGAAAAGCAAGGAAGAATGCCAACTTTGCAAGAAGAGTATCTGACAGGCTCTAACTCAGGGCACTGACCAGGGCAGTCCGCGCAAGAACACTTGTAAACAGGATCATTGCAAGGGTATATTGTAGAGTTCAAATATTCAATTCCTTCGGCCACAGTTTCGTTATCGCCATTGAATTTGAAGTTTATCTGAAACGGTGAGCCACCCAGCATTGGTTTTTCATCACCAAGGAACTTCAAAAACTCTTTGAAGTTCTTAGCACCTCCACCAAGCAAGTCCATGGCAAACCCATTAGTTGCACCAAACTTAATACTCTTGCATGAATCAAATAGCTGCGAGGCCATTACTTCATCCACATGGAAATCTAACTCAGTCACAACAGTCAATCCTTTGTCAATTGATTTGGATGTTTTAGTAACATCAATAAATGTTGATTGGTTTGGAGAGCAGGTAAATTGACAAAACAAGTTTCTGAAGTTTTTCTGACATGCTGGGCATGACGATATGAGTGCATCAGCCTTCTTGATCTTCTCTTTAAGTGATAATATCTGGTCCATCGTACAACACAGCTTGTCCTTGCTATCCCATTCAACTCCACAGATCTGAATCAGCTGGTCAATCTGCTCCTGTTTAGCTTTAACAGCATCAGAGCCCTCAACTGCACATGGGAGTACAGAACCGAAAAGAGATTTCTTGCCACAGTCATCGTAGACATTGCAACGACCCTCCTTGTGTATTTGTGAGGCGCCGATAGCTGAAAACAGCAATGATACCGTAAGACATGAGAATGAGATTACCTTGAGCCTCATAACATCCACTGATATTCAGAGCTTTAACGGGGTCTTGTAATAGGATACTCTTAGACACTCTGAGCCTAACGAACAGAAGGGTTCAAGGCTTGGTTCTTCTTATCTTGAGGTGAAGTTTAATGTGGGATAACATCCGAACACCAGATCTGACATATACCCTCCTCTCATGGACCAACAAAGAATACAAAAATTTAAACTTATACAAGTACAGAACGCACTTACAAATTGTCTCTCATAATAACATAATTTTTAAAAGCAATAAATACACGAAACTCCGAAGATATTATAGTTTGTTGTGGTTATATGGACACTTTCCTGCAGTTCTTGGGCTCAACTCCAAAACTTCCTTCTTGATATCAGCACTCAATTTTGGATCAACCTTAGCAAACAATTCAAACACTCTATCCTGAATGATTGGAATAGCCCCACTTAAGTGGCCTGCAACGTTGTGAGCCAAGTTTTTCTGTTGACCTGGTTGGGACGCCAAAACCTTTTGGTATAGGGTTCTAGCTTGTTGGTAATCAACATCACCTTCAACAGACCAGTGGAATGGCTGAGCTGGACCCTGCCAGTACTCTTGATGGGCCTGGTAGTTGACACCATTGGACTGTGGTGTCACTTCGGTTGGGTTTTCCAAAGTCGACTTGTAGTTTGGAGCAGCACCATAGTTACCATTGACAGTCATGGCACCATCTCTAATGATTGGGTTGAAAGTCTTAGCGTATGGACAATTGACTGGAATCTGAACGTAGTTTGTTCCAAGACGATGACGGTGAGTATCTGGGTAAGAAAACAATCTGGATTGCAACACTGGATCAGCAGAGGCCTCTTGGAATGGAACGGTATGAGATGGGGAGAAAGCTGCTTGCTCAATCTCAGCGAAGTAGTTTTGTGGATTCTCATTCAAGACCAATTTACCGAAGCGGCGCAATGGGAACTGAGCTTGTGGCCAAACCTTGGTCAAATCAAAGACAGAGAAAGGTAGTTTTTCAGCCTCCTCCTGGGTCATAGTTTGGATATACGCAGTCCATGATGGGCTCTCACCCTTCGCGATAGAATTGAACAAGTCCTCTTGGGCATGATCTGGGTTTTCACCAGAAAGTTTAACAGCTTCTTCCGCAGTCAAATTCTTGATACCTTGGTCTGATTTCAGGTGAACTTGAACATATTTCCACTCACCTTTCTTGTTGGTCCACTTGTAAGTGTGACCAGAGTAACCGTTCATGTGTCTGTAGTCAGCAGGGGTACCACGATCAGAGAACAAAATCATGAATTGGTGGATAGCCTCTTGGTTTTGGCAGATGTAGTCCCAGAACATGTTTGGATCCTTCAAGTGGGTTTGAGGGTTTCTCTTCTGAGTGTGAATAAAGTGTGGGAACTTGATTGGGTCTCTTAAGAAGAAGATCGGGGTATTGTTGTAAACCCAGTCCAAGTTACCTTCCTCAGTATAAAGCTTAATTGCAAAACCTCTTGGGTCTCTAGCCGCATCTGCTGAACCCATCTCACCACCAACTGTAGAGAATCTAACAAGTGCCTTAGTCTTCTTACCGACAGTGTCTAGGAAGCCTGAGCCAACAACATCAGTAATATCGTCAGTCACCTCAAAATGCCCAAAGGCACCTGAACCTTTAGCGTGCACAACTCTCTCTGGAATACGCTCTCTGTCAAAGTGAGCCAATGAGTCAAGCAAGTTGAAGTCCTGTAGCAGCAAAGGACCATGCTTTCCAATTCTTTGCGTCTCGAATTGATCTGGCAATGGGTAACCCTGCGATGTAGTAACGACTGGCTTCTGGCCGTTGTTGTTGTTGTTGTTGTTGTTGTTGCTAGACATTGTGATCTGTTGGTTGATAAATCATTATGGAAATTTAAATGAGGGAACCGCTGGCTTATTTATAACAATGTGATACAATGTGGAGAAAGGCTGAGGGGCCAATCACCGCAAATAATTTTGTCATCAGACTTAGGGCGAGGCTCTTTATCGCAACGCGGCAACACCGAGGTACAAAAAAAGATGAGCGGGGAGCAAACAAAAGCAAACCCTATATGAAGAATCACGTCATGGCAACAGCTGCCAAACGCCAGTTCAATTGGACATCATGATGACATTATTCTCAGATTAAAGAAACCCTATTAGATATTACTTCTCCCTCTCCCAAGACTACTGTCTTCCAGATCGTAATTCCTTTTATCATTTCATTGGTTTAGCTGCGCACTGACTTTCTTTATCCGCCCAACTTCAGCGAAACTGGGCGGCTAATCTAATCCGGAAGCTTAAACAACAATACCGGTGTGGCCGTACCAAAGGGATTTGGTAATGAGTTGATAATGCCACATCGCAATTGGTGGAAGAAGAAAAGAGCCTGTGTGCTAGAGACAAAGCCATGTAAGAATATTATCAATGCTTATAGAGTGATATGTAACTATCAAATGGTAGTGCAGGACCTTTAGAGACACGGTTGGCCGTCCCCACAAATAGACTACAGAAGTTACCGAGGTACAAACATGTTGCATATCAGGCATCGATTTGACACATCCATACACCATGTCTGTCTAGTTATGTACGCATTCACATCTACCATGTCATATAATTCTAATGTCACACAACCCTTCAGCATTTTTTTTTCTGGCTAATATACAATGGATTATCTTCTTCATCATAGTACATCCCCCGTCTTAATAATCAACTCATGGATTTTGTCAAGATCAATGTTATCAAAGCTATTGATCTTCAGGATCTCGCGAATTCGCAGATCTTCAGTGTACCAGATCTTGATGAGTTCGGTCAGCTCTTTTTGATACACAGTACAATTGTAGTCTTTTAGATCAATTAAGTCTTTCAACACGTGGTACAACTTATCAAAGCCGATGCCAATCTCCACAAATATCTTGACAATCTCACCATCAGCTCGTGGATACTCTTCTTCTTGAAAAATGTTCAATAGGATTGGAATTAATTCGTTAACTGGTAGCACAAATTCAGAATTGAAAACCTTCTTGCCGATCTTGATCAATTTTGAAATCAACAAATTCTTGTCATGTTTGAACTCTTCAAAGAATTCTAAGTATCTGGAGAGAATCTCTTCAGAATTTCTGAAGTCAGATATCTTCAAAATTTGCAAGATAATCTCATGGTATCTTAGAACGGTAGCAAAGTCGTTAAACAGCTCAGAAACGGTTAGGATCTTATCATTCAATGAATCAATCAAGTCTGCCTTCTGTTCTTCAGTGATCAAGTCATCATGGCTAATCTCAATCAACAAATCATATTGAACATTCGAAGCCTCAAAGACCTCTTCAATTAGTTTGGACAATTCAATCACCTGCTGCCTTTGAGAAGGTAATGTTATGCAGTTGCAGAAACCTATAGCTCTTGACAGATACTCATTTCTCTGGGTCAATGAGATTTTGAAGTCACTGAGTGCTAGATTATAGGAAATCAGAGCCGCTTCATAGTAATTGTTCTTTTTGGATTGGTAAATCCATAGTAGATCAGATATAATGAGTGATTCCTGCGCCTTCTGTTCCAAGAAAGGCAAAATATAATTGGAGTCAATCTCCAGTAATTTCTCACTTGCATCCTGGGAGATAAACCATTCATAAAGCTCAAATTGGAATAATTTATCTTCAAACTTCAGTGCGATATCATATGAGTCATTTCTGATCTGGATATAGTTGATTTGAGACTCATCCTTAATGATGGAATTCTCAAGGGCCAGCTTATCCACAGATAAAAGCAACTGGAAGATAAGCCCGAAGATATCGTGTCTCTTGGTGTAGTATTTCTGGCGCTCATCATTGTTGAGTTTACCATCAGAAACGTACTGTGCCGCCAAGTGACCAGGATCAATGCCAGATGAGATGTTCAATGCAAATTTGATGGCTTTAGGGTACTCATTCAAGGAAACCATGATTTCAATAGATTCTTTCAATTTGTCTAAGGTTATATTGTTGTTGATGACTTGGAATAATTCAATGGCTCTGGACAAATGATAGTTGATACCTTCAAGGTCAGTCATTCCTATCTCTTTAGCCTTTCTCAAGTGCTCAATTGCCCTGAAGCCAATCACATCGTCAGTGGAACAGAAAGTGCCACATCTTTCTTGGAGTCCCTTCGCGATGTACTCAATAGATTCACCTCTCGACATGTTTCTGTTGATAATAGACGATAAAATCTCCTTAATCAAGTTTTTGGATGCTTCAGTTGGAGCAAACAGATCCTTGAAAGTAATCTTTGCAAGCATCTGCTGAATATCCAACGTGATGTTCTTGAAGATCTCCTTCAGCTTCGTCTCAGAGTCCCCTTCTTTGATCAGCACAATCAAAAACGATAAAGCCTCTTTGATGGAAATCACAAGTCTGATGACAGAGTTAATAGCGATATTCTCTGATTGATTTGCAAACTCTTCGAATTTATCAGTGTTATTCTGAAAAGTGTTTGGAACGAAACAGGCGATAGAGTTACCATATGTCTGGAAAAACTCATTCAACACGGAAATTGAACTTAAATAAAACTCAATCTTGGATTGATCGATGTTAATGGACTCAAGAAATTCGTTTTCAAAAATCGATTCCTTGATTAATGCCCCATTCTTGGTGTACTTGATCTCCTTATTGACGTTGAACACCTTCTGATTCCAAGTATCACGGAACAGTCTACCAATTAAGGTGACGGTACCATAGAATCTAGGACTTAAGATAACATTTTGGAAAGACAGAGTAGGGTCAGTCTTGTTGTTGTTCAGTGCCAGCGCGATTAATGAAGTTGGCTTAGCTTGATTGTATCTTGGCTTGAACTCAACAAGGTTTGGTATTCCCAATGTGAAGAAGTTGAATGCGTTGGATCTGATAACCTTTGGAATGTTGTATTTGCACGTAACATAAAGGGCTGTAGATGCTGCCTCCAAGTAACCATAATTGGAAACAAACGAGGAGAAGTTTTCAACAAGATCTTCAAAAACTAGATCAGGAGTTCTGTATTTGTAAATTTGTAGGGATGCATTTGTCAAAACAGCAACTTCAAATACTCCCTTAGAGTATTGGGTCGCAAATTCATTGGCATACCCTTGTGGTCTGTCTGTCGCATTGTATGTCGGTGAAAGTGGAACAATCTGGTGAATCTTACCAAAAGTCTCCAAAAATGTAGCATTCTCTGTGTACTTCTCATGGTACTTTAAGACTCCATAGTCAGGAACAGAAACAAAGAGTTTATGATCAGCGCTGCCTTCTTTTGCGACAACGTCGAAGAAGATACCAGGTGAAATAACCTTAGATGATGACTTTGATTCTAGCAGAACGCTGGATTTTTTCTGGTATGTTAGCATGGTAGGTAATTCATCACGAGCTCTTGTCTGTGAGAACATTGAGCTGCTCTTGAGTGCCTCCTGCTCCTTATATTTTGTTTGCTCCTGTAAAATTTCCTCCTGGGTTACTTTAGCTGGAGGGAATTTGACACTCTCCAATCTCAAGGCACTCACCCCGTAAGAAGACACAGAACCATTCAGGTAGAGACGGCAACCACCAAGTGTGATGGCCACCAAGAAAAGATCTTCGTTTTCTGCTCTTGGAACCACGTTCAGACTCACGATTTTTAAGTACTTAGAAGACAATAGTTGAGAGCCTTTTGCACTCGATGTTCTGGCATATGTTGATATGTCAGCCGATCTGACAATCTTTGGATCATCAATGGAACCATTTGAGGCTATCTTGTACGCCCTGATGATGGATTTATCAGATAATGTGTAGATGATGCCTCTACTATTGTCAAGTTGTAGTTGAAGAACCTTCTCGTTTGAGTCAGTCTCTCCAAAAAATCCGGCAATACTATTAATGATCGAACTTCCTGGTATCACATTCGAAACAGTGGATCTTGTCAAGCACCGCTTATTGCATTTCTTATTGAACCAATCCTCAGAATTAGAATACTGTAGTTCCCAAATGTTCAAACCATCACTCGAGCCAGTGAAAAAAACCTGTCCTGTCTTTTCATATGTAATGAATTCATTGACATTAAGACCATGAGTTGGTACAGTCATGCCAGCATTGTAGATCTCCAGTTCATTGTTGATATATGAGACCGCCAGGATATGGATATCGAACGAGGTCGCCAGGATCAATAAGTAGTTGATCGAGTCAGCGAAAACACCGACTTTTGGCTTGACCAACTCCACTTTTCTGATTGTATGCTTAATTTCCTCGAAAGTCTGAAATTCAGAGATCTTCGAAAGATTCCACAAGATTAATTTGTTGTCAATGATTATCCAAGCTCTCAAAATATCCGGAAAGATACCCATATCACTATGCGTTTCCACCCTGTTGTACTGTTCCATTATATCATCGGGAATGCTTATCATCTCTGTTCTCTCAAACGGATGATAACCACCCAACTTTTGCGGTTCCGTTCCAAAGTTATAATCAACGGCCTTTCCATGAAAGAAGCTATCATCCAAGATCGGCGTAGTTTTGTCTCTCAACAAAGATGCATCCACAAACTTGGAGGCCAATTGAAGAGGTTCATTGACGTCTACGTCACTAGCTTGAAAGTGGTCATGATCGTTGTAGGGAACTGGATTGATATTCGTGGATGGTGTTGTTGATGGGTTGGCAATGTTCGCCTCAAAAATCCTTCCCCTGTATGGCGTCGTCAGCTTAGACATTACGGTATCTCACGAACAACCAGTATATGCTTTAAATCGGACGGACCAAGTCTAGTTCACCAGATATGTTAATGGTATATTCGTTTGTTTTGTATTTGTCTTGTTTACAATTTTTTTTTCGTACTCTTGATGGATGTCCAGGTGTATCCTATTCCGAGGAGCACAAGTCCTCGGAACTGAGGTACTTGTTCCTAAATTAGTAGTTCCTTCTTCTGGCTTTTGTGTCAACTAATTGGGAAAGGGAAGGCTACCACAATTTCGAAAGGAATCTTATCACAGGAAGTTTTTGGCATCATGGCGAGAATCAATACTTATTGTGGACTGATCTGATAAAGTTCAGTATCTTGTGATGTCTGATTCTAATGCGAAACATCTATCAAAGCGAAACTTGAGAAAGCTTGCTAGAAACAGGGCATCCCCTTGTCAGCAGCAGGGCTTATTACCACGAAATCAAGATCATGGAACCTATATGGATCAACTTCAAGACTTAAGAGTGAACACACTCTTCCTTGAGCAGTCTAGCCAGCTGAATAATCCGGCGAGTGAGACTATGGAAGGACATTCTTCAGGAGAAGGAAGGAGAAGATCTAATATTTCGATGTTCACTGATGGGCTAAACAATTATGAAGAGCACATTGAGGGCAGAGGAAGGTCTCGGACAATCTCATTGACTTTTGGCAGTCGTAGAGATCAATCGCCTCTCAGTCCTCCACCACGTCACCGCAACCTCAGTCCAGCGGCCACACAAGACGTCAGTTCTTTTGGAGACTGCAATCCTATGTCTACCGAGGTCATATCATGCGAATCCAGCGATGTTGAAATGATTTCTACAGGCTTTTTGGATGCTCGGATTATTGCAAGGGATGAGAATGGCGTATCCAATATCTTTGATCCCAACGATAGCTCCATGTTGCAGAGTGCCTCAAGCACACAGCATACAGCATTGAAGAGCCCAATGGTAGATCCGTACTCACGTTCTACGATGGATAATTTGGAACGACAGAATAGTGATACTGAACCAGAATCCGATATCATGTCGCTTAGACCTCAGAAATCAGGAAATTCTCAAAATCGCAGTAATACTGAAGTGATAAAGCGAAAGGGATTGAAGAGAACACATTCTTTTGGTCCGCGAGTAGCAAGTGATCGCGTTCTCAAAACTCAGAAGATAGACACCTCTGGTTCCAAAGTTGCATGCAAGAAACAGAGCAATATGTGGAATAGAAGATCAGCTGAGCTGGAAGGTAGAGTTGATAAATCATTTGACCTAAAGTTCCCCAGAATGTGACGTGGCTTATGAAAGATGGGATATATTCTGATATATTCTGATTCGTACTTGTGGTTCTTCACAAGTTCGAATCTGTGAACTACAGTATCATTTCGATGTTTCAACAGAAACTGTACAGCATAGTAATGTATAGTAAACCAACTCATAATCACATCAAATATCATTAAATATAAGAGACCTTTAGAGGTATCCAACCTTGTAAATGAAGAACACGAATTCAAAAACCCGATGAGTAAATACTGACCATAAAACACAAGAATAAAAACAACAAATAACATGATGTCAACCGAAAGCACCACAGATTAATCCATATCAACAAAAATAAAAACACTCTCCACGACCAAACAAGCACAAAACAAATTCATATGACCTAAAACACCAACTCTAACAAATTTTTCTTTTTAAACAATACGACAAAAAATAAAACACAGGCGAAAGTGAGAACCCCACCAAACCGAAGTGAAGTCACTGAATGACAAATAAAACACACAAATGAAACCTTAACCCCAAACAGACATATCACTACCCCAAATATTCAACCAACCATTTGTCTTTTCCATTTTTTCATTACCTGAGGTAAAAAAGGTTGAGCCTAAAGCAGGCTTCTGAAATCCAAACTCAGTAGTACCAAATTTGTCCAAGGGAAATTTCGAGCCTTCAACCTTGGTGGCCATTTCGTACTCCAAAGATGAATGGGACGAAATGGAGCCAGAAGCAGAGCCAGAACTAATCACAGAAGAAGACATTCTCGAACAGTGATCATCGAGAACACCATGCGCTAAAAAGCTATCAGGGGAGTGAGTAACCATACCTGCTGGTGATAATGGTGCAAAGTACGTACCTGACGCAGCAGTCGAAGTCACCGGGCTCAACACGTTCATCAGGTTACCAGATTTCTGAGAGTAAGGATCAGAAAAAAAAGCATGACCGACATGAACTGGTTGTGGCTGATGGTTAACTCTTTGTCCACGGTTGTATTGACCGTGGTGGTGTTGGTTGTGCTGTGGGCAATGATTTTGGTATTTTCTCCCTTTCTTGTGGTGGTTCTGATGGTATTGCTGATTCTGCTTTCTATAACGATACTCAAATAGGGCCTTATCAACATCTAGAGAGATAGTTAGTACTTGTGTTCACAGCTATCGGATGACCTTGATGCAGATCTGGGAGAGTTATCCTTTGGTCAGGAATATTCCCTGAAATGTGCAAGATGTAAACAATCGATACTTACCCTCAAGCTGTTGAGCAAAAGCCACAGGGGTAGCAGTAGCAGTCAATAGCTGAGAGGAGGTCAAGTTCATGGTAAGTGGTGGTAGTGGTGGTAGTGGTGATGTGGTAGTACAAACGTATAGCACTGCTTGTTGGCGGTAAAATTCTCCAGCTCAAAAACGGCTTGACAACACCGTTTTCAGAGCAATCTCGTTTCTTTTGATCCTGATATTCGCGAATCAGTGCCGACATGAAAGATTACATAAATGTTTCGCATGATTACCTAATCATCTGTTCTATTACTATACAGGTTGTTAATGTATTGATCATCTTCTCTTGCTCTTCTGGAGAACCTCTTCATCCTTCGTTGGATGTAGTCTGATCACATTTTGAGTCTGCTGTGTATTGAATTGATGCCCCTTAGACCAGTCATAGGAGAGCGCAACTGCAAAAATGTTACCAGTTCTGTTAAAGGCAACAGATGTGATAGGAGCACCAAGAGATGGAAAACCCTTCAATCTGTGTTTCGCATCTTTATCCCAGAAATGGAAAGCACCATCGGAACCAGCTGTAGCAAAAGTACCATGTATTGGGTGTGCAGCGATAGCATTAAGTGAATAAATGTGATTCTCTGTTCTTCCATTTTTGGTTTCTGATTGACGATGGCACTTGAATGTGAAACCTATCTTCTGTTGTTCTTGCTCGTCAATATATTGGAACGCACATCTCCCCTCTATTGAACCTAACGCATAGCCATTACCTTGTGGGTAGCATGCAATAGATCTTGTCTGCCATTTCAAGGGAGACATTAAGTTCTTGAAGATTTGTTGTGGGTTATTCAAGTCAATGACTGCGATATGACGCTCAGCAGTACCAACAACAAGAATCCTCTGCGAAGCATCCATCGCATATACACGCTCTGGAAGCTGGACAGTGGAGATTGGCTGCGGCTGTCTTGTATCCCAGTATCTTAAAGTCTTGTCCCAAGAACCAGAGACAACTACCGGTGTATTAGCAGGACCACATTCCACGAATCTCACACACTTCACTGGAGCATCATGCGCACCAATTTGTTGAGCCTGGCCTGATTGGACATCATAGAGTTTAACTTGCTTGTCAACACCACCACTTATCACCTTGGTACCATCAGAAGTCCATCTTGTAGACAAAACTGGACCATCATGCTCATACATTGCTCTTCCTTCAGTCTGTCCTGACTGTGAGACCTCATAAATACGTACCTTCTTGTCCCAAGAAGCTGCACTGAAGAACTCGGCCTGTGGAGAGAAGGCAAGGTCAGAAATAGAGTCCTCCGGTGGATTTTGGACAATGATGTCCTGGGCAAGATCTGCCTCTGAGGCCATCACAGAGGATGTTGCAGTGGCCGGCTTGTTGAAACCAAAAGACATGAGACTGGCCGGTGGTTGTTTTTATTTAAACACTTTCTGAATGTGATTCAGTAAATTTTTTGATTGTTTTCGTTTTTCAGACCATGAAAAAGGTGAACCGAACCTCCTCTACAAAAACAGATGGAATACACTACACTGCCGTAATAAGGTATGGAATTGGAACAAGTTGCCACTGAGTGCGGTATTCCATTTTTGGACTCTCCCGAAGATGCTAGAGACTACCACCAGCCCACCATACGGGCTCTCAGAAGAAAGCATTATCGAGACTTTCACACCATTGACTGGACACATGAGTATGGGCGTGCCAACCTGAATTCTGAACTGACAACAGCAACATCGAAGCCATGGGTGATATGGCTGCGACAATGGAGTAGATGGCTTATCCTGGGAATCACTGGTGTACTCGTCGGTGTATCAACCGCGCTACTTGATTACTCTTACAAATGGCTCAGTGACTTGAAAAGAGGATACTGCTCAGCAAATGTGTTCATGAGCTTCACTGAATGTTGTGTGGATACTGATAGTAAATGTGACTCATGGAAGAGTTGGGGTGAGGTCATTGGACTTCAAGGAGTCGGTGGGTCGCTTTATAAATTCACATTGTTTCTAGTGACCTCACTATTATTGGCATTTATCGCAGCCAACATCGTTAAATCCACAAAATTCGTGAGAAATTCAGGTATTGCTGAAGTCAAAGCTGTAATAAATGGATTGGTCTTAGACAACCTTCTGACACCCAAGCTACTGATTGTTAAATGGTTGGGCTTATTACTTATTGTGAGTTCTGGTGCATGGGTTGGGAAGGAGGGTCCTTTGGTTCATATTTCTTGTGCGTGCGCTTCATCTATAATGAAACTATTTCCGGACTGGAATGACAATCCAGCGAAGTCAAGGGAGATTCTAGTTGCTGCGTCAGCCGCTGGTATTGCTGTGGCATTTAATACACCAATTGGCGGTGTTATCTTTACTCTTGAACAATTGACTTCTTATTTTAACCCATCAGATAGAATGTGGACCAGTTTTGTATGCTCTATGGTTGGAATTGTTGCGTTAAATGCCTTCAAGGACGGAATTGATGCCTATGTGACTATGGATAACCAATGGCTCAGTGTTGAGATGATTGGTTTTATCTTGCTTGGTGTAATTGGTGGATTCTATGGCTATGTTTTCAACCAATTAAATGTCAAGTTTGCCAACTTGAGACAAAAGTTTATCATACCCAGAGGAACTACGTTTGAAGTGCTGGAGATCATTGTATTGTCCATTGTGACATCAATTGTTGCTTATCCATTAGTATTTCCAAGACTCCCCTTAACTAGCTTAATCGGCGTGCTCTACCGCGATTGCAGTGTTGATGATAACACAGGCGGTATAGGAGACTTGTGTGATGCTGGAGTCAATCAGACATATCTACTCTTTTTAAGCGGAATTGTTGGATTTCTCCTGACAGCATACACATTTGGCACCATTGTCCCGGCAGGTATTTTGATGCCATCATTGGTTATTGGTGGTATTGTCGGCAGACTTTTAGGTAACTTTATGGAGGTGGTTCAATTGTCATCACCATACTTGACTGGATTATGTCTTGAGTCCAAGCAGCTTTGTATCTCTCCTGGCGCTTATGCCGTGGTTGGGTCTGCAGCTTTTCTCACTGGGGTCACCAAGATGACTGTGTGGGTTGTTGTGACGGTTTTTGAACTTACTGGGGCACTGACTTATGTTTTACCTATTATGATCACCGTTTTGATTGCACGAGTTGTAAGTGACGCATTGACAGAGTACAACTGTTATGACTTGTGGATAAAGTTTCTGAACTATCCTTACTTGCATGAAGTGAAGAGCGGTATCCCATTGGTTAAAGTTGACAGGTTCATCAAGCACTTGCACTTTGACGAGCTGAAGGTAGTATACATTGAGGATTCTATTCTCAAGATCAGTGACTTAGAGAGGTGGGTTCAATGGGAGTATCAAGGCCTGCCGTTGCTGAAGAGCAGAACAAATCCAATTTTGGTTGGATGGTTACCACTAGATGATCTCAGAGATTATATGAACACCATTGGTGTCACTTCAAGCAATTTCAATTCACAGCAAACAGTTGCGTTTGTGAGGCACCAATTTCTGGATGAAAGTACTTTGGACCTAACTGGCTTATTGGAGAGAAATTATCTTACTTTGAGCCCTAATTTGGAGCTCCCGACTCTAATTGAGATATTCTTTAAAATGAAACCTAGATTTGTGTTGTTTTCAGAAGACGGAAAGTTTGTCGGGTTGTTGACGTTGAAAGATGTGACAAGAATTGCGCAGATTAACAAGGCCAAATTGCGAGAGGAAGCGGTTTGAGATCATTTCAAGTCTTGCAAAGGAATGAATCAATATGTACGCTCTGGGGTAGAGTACCATCAAAGCGTAATATTTCACTTTAGCTAGAAATCTTGGACAATCGTCTGCTAAATCAGATTGGGGTTGTCTTTAGAGTTATTTTGGAAAGTGCGTGTAGAAACTACACTACTAGCAGCGCTATACATTCTCCAAAACTGTGAATATGACAGTAGAACAACCAAAAGCTGGTAGGGTACGATTTCAAATCAGCTGGACCTCTCTCAAAGACTTGGTGCGTTCCTCCTCTTTTTGAAACAAATCTGGAGCGTTTTTTTTTTTCTGTGTATCACTTCGCGTCATTTTTGTTCCAGTGGAAACGGTTTTTTATTTTTTTTTTTTTTTTTAGTTCTTTGTCCCGAGTTGCATTTGACAGTGTCCATGACTGTAGGTAGATTCCTGTAGGGCAAGTTTAGCTAAGTAGCGTATAAAATATTCCGATCCCGCACTAAAACGTTCAATTAAGAGTAATTGAACTCGACCTATAGATCAAGGATATCTTTGGTACCAATTGTGAGTTAAAAGGATTGTCTGTGAGTGCTTTAGCCTCGCCAAATGGAAATATTCTGCCATTTTGGCGCAATTTGAAATCCACCAATTTTTTTTTTTTTTGCAAATTTATTATCGGCGCCTGTCAAACGAGCGAATCCCATGTCTAAACAGCAGATGATTGCATGCACTGATCATTTGTTGGAATTTTTTGAGACAATGGTAATTAGAACAATAATAATTAGAACAATGGTCTATGGCTAGATGGGTATTCGTGCTTGAGGTATCAATGTATGTTAGAGTAAGAAATATTCAGCACGCTCACAAATTCTTGCTAATGGCATTAATCATCTGCGTGGCGGCGATCTAAGCCTCTGCAGGCTTACATTTTTGTCCAAAAGCTCAGGGGCTTTGTAACGATAGATCATAGTGATTAGGACCCTATCTCTGACGGGCCAATGCATCCGCAAACGATGTAGAAACTAAACGGTCACCTTCCACAGATTAGTCCTCTGTTGGAGCTAGTCTCCGGACAGTCTTTACTACCGATGCCTGTCAGAAGGCTATTCACCCATACTGTAAGACCAATAGGGCTCATAACGGAACCGGGTAATCTGTGTTTCTTTTTCTTCCGAGGACCGTTCCTTTTTTTCGCCATTTTATTAACCCACCCAGACCAGAGTGCGAAAATTCAAAACTGTAGTAGGTGTTGAAGGGAAGCACCAACAACATCAACCAAAAAAAAAGGTAGAGACTAGCTCTGAGGATCCCCAAAAGTTGATACAGAAACATACGCTGTTTCGCCTCCTGATTCGAAAACTCTTGTTTTGCATTTAGCCAATCGTTTCCAGTGACAGCGTCCATTCACCTCTCCCCCCCTCCCTTCAACTAACGAATAAACTAATCCCAATCAGTACAGTACTTCCTCTTGACGATGGCACCGGATACACCGTCCCTGTATGTCAACGACCTACAGGCAGCCAACAACAAAGAACTTCTGAATGCGTATGTCTACGATTTCCTGGTGAAGTCGTCACTGCCTGACACCGCACAAAGCTTTGTCCAGGAGGCTCCGGTCCCACGCGGGCCCCCAAACACAAAGTCCGTCAAGCACCTACAGAATAAGGAGCTGCCACCCCTGGCGATATCGTTAGATGCTCCTCAGGGCTTTCTTTACGAATGGTGGCAGATCTTCTGGGATGTATTCAACGCCCGCACACACCGTGACGGCTCTGAGAATGCACAGCACTACTACCAACTTCAACTCCTCAGACAGCACAAGGAGCACGCGCTCCATAACTCTACCTTCCATGCTGCACATACTCAGGCCCAGGCCCAGGCTCAAGCTCAGGCTCAACTCCAGGCCCATGTACTCTCCTCCTATGGGACTGCTCCACAGTCGATGGTTGGTATGCCTCCACAGATGCAGCAGCAACAACAGCAGATGCTACTTCAACAGAGATATCAGCAGCAGATGCTCCTACTGCAATATCAACAACAGCAGCAACACCGTAACAATATGCAGTTTGCGCAGAATGGCAATGCGAATGGTAACGCTAGCGTTCCTTCCTCTTCAAAGATGCTGCCGCCGCAGATTGCCCTAGGTGGCCAATTTGCGGCACCGCTGCCACCGCAGATGTCACCGCCATACACTCAGCAACAGGAATTTCAACAGTACTTCCAGCAACACCAGTCACAGCTCTATGCAGGCCAGAAGAGCGGCGCTAACGCAAACATGACTGTTGGAGGAGCTTCGCAAGTGCCAGTGAACCCTTCAGTCGCACGGGTCCAGCAGGCCCAGGCACAGATGAACCAGTTTAGACAACAGCAATTCGGTGGTGCTACAGGACCATCAATTGGGCAAACAAACTTCAAGACACCAGCTCTGGCGAATGGCGGGCCAGGCAGCGGGGCCAGCTCTAAGGGCTCTAACACACCTAATAAGAAAATGAAACTAAATGATTCAAGTCAAAAGGGCTCTCCTTTGAATGGTCAGTCACCATTGTCTAAGGGGGATCATTTGTCCCCAATGACAAATAGCAAACTCAATTGCACTGTCGGAAGTGTGCCTAGTCCATTGATCAACCAGACAACTGTAGTTGAGGAAAGACAATCAGAGGAGCCAGCAAGTCAAAGTGCACTACAAGACTACCAGAAACAGTTAATGCTTCTAGAGAGTGAGAACAAGAAATTACTCAATGGTTCCAAGAAAGATATACTAAATCCATCTACCATCTCGTCAAAAAAACCTACCAAAAGAATGCCTCCTCCCAAGAAACAGCGAACTTCTGCAGCAGCATCACCTTCTAAAACTGTGACTGCGACTCCATTGGACACGTCTGTATCTACCACCACCCCAGCATCCCTATCCACGGGAATGGCGACCTCCCGTAAGAAGAAGGAACCAGCCTCCAGAAGACGTACAAAGAAGACACCCGCGGCTTCATCTGAACCACCAACTCCAACCACACCACTCACTCCCAATCCAGCCGGCACTACAAACCTTGCAATGCTCAAGAAGGAACCAGCTCCATTGTCTACAAAGCTACATGACATTGAAGAGATTCCAACCTCTTCTCAGGAGAATAATAGCAACACTCCGGCCAATCCATCACAGCTCACACCTCCTAACTCTGAGAATGCAAACACCACCGCGACGAACAACGATTTAGTGCTCAGTGACTCAATGCTCGATCCAGGGAACACGATGAATGCTACTACTATTAATGACGACGTTGACTTCTTGACAACGGACACGTTTGCAGCAGATGAGGAGATCATCGGTGGCTCACAGATTATGAGTGGTGGCGGGCAGGACCTGTATAGTGACTTTCAGCTAGGAGATTTCGGAGGGGACAGAGGTGGAGATGGCAACTTTAACCTTGAGACCTTCTTGAATACAGATGGTGATATGACATTTGACAATTATTGGAGAGATGGAGTTGAAGCTACTGATTAGCAAAGGAAGATGTATTTCTCCTTGACTAACCTGGTTTATTGCTTGTGATTTTAATTCCAGCAGTATCTTCTTTGACTTTCCTAGTATTGTTTGAATTCTTTATCCTTTTTTTTTTGTTATTCATTGTGGACTTCTAGATCCAGTTATTGTTATGGTTTGTTTCGAGCGTTCATAATTTCTCGTACGCTCTTGGTCTATGTTTGTTTGGTGGTTGTTCTGATTTTTTGTCTTATACCAAATGTTATTACTAAATGACTATATCTACCATCTACCTTTCAGGAAAAGGAGAGGAAAGAAAAGAGAAATCTGAAGGATGGTATGGGATTCGACCTATCCTCAGTTTAGTTTAATGTGCATACTGAATTTGATGAAGTATAGTTAGAATTTTGATGTAGCTGATGAAGTTGAAGTCTGCCTTACCTGCGTAGCCAGACAAATAATGCCTAAAATCCCATGGAAATGACAAAGATTCCTACCAAATGAGAAAAATCGCTCTCATTGATTAATGTTTCAGAAGTCCCTTTCTCGTGCAGGATTAAGTTTCTTGCTCTTTTCCAATAGGTACTGCTAGGTAAACAAGGAATCAAGACCAACCCCTTATTTGGGTGATACATTTGCCTATAACTGTATACAAGAGCTTCTGTACGGGGTGTCTCGGTACGACTTGCTTCACTACGCGGAATGGAGACACAATGAAAAAGTATTTCTTCTTTATTAACAGATAAGACTCCTGAGTTAATAACCCTGGAGAATCATTACTTCTCCTTCTTATCCTCAGTCAAAACAAGAGTTCGACTATACACCTTCGAGTTTTTCCAATAAGCTAGCAATGTCAAGATATTCACATAAAGAAGCAAACAGGAACTCCAAAAGGTCGATGGGTAAACATTCCAACATACTTCATGTGCGATATACAAGGCAATAACCACCAGGAAGTTGAAAGACGAATGATACATGAGGAATGGTAAAGTCCAACAATACCACGCTAGGAATTGATAGTGCAAACTTCTTGCAAACAGGACGCCGATAAAATTACATCCGGCAAGTGTGCTGATAACATATCTCGGGCCTAGTTCTGGATCATTGATGATGTTTTTGGCTTGTAATGTTGGCTTGTAAAACTTGAGACCATCAAGGATCAATCCAATGAAGGACTTCCCGGTGACAGAACAGGTGGCCCATTTGGTAACAAGAAAGAACAACAGAGTGGTTATATGTCCAACTAGAAGTCTTTCGTGAAATACGTGAGATAGAAAGAATTCCTCAGTGAAGCATTTCCAATTGACAGTCCACTCGTAAAGAAACTTTCTTTCGAAATTAAATGCCCCCGCCAAATAAGCATCACGAATGACAGGGCCATTAAACAGAAACTTATAAGCAACTCCAACCTGAACCAATCCAATCACAGACAAAGGTGCCACCTCGGCCAAGAGCACTTCTTCATTCAAAAAGTATGTCACCAATAAGAATGCAGGAAAGTACAATAGCGCATTCATCTTCACCGAAATCGCCAGGCCGAAGAACAATGGAGCCACGAGATTGGTGAGGTATTTCGACAGTATTGGCCTTGATTTCTTCCACTTACTGGCATATAGCAGTGATAGCGCCATCAGGACTGATAAAAGAGTGGTGAAACAGTCATTGAACAATCTTAATACATATATCGAGTGTATTCTTTTAGACAGCACAAGGAGGTAAAGAGCCCAAGGCTGGAGGTCCAAATGTGAGTAAATCAAGAACACCAAGGCTTGGTTGATCAAATACAAGTATTGAAAAAGCCATTGTCCTCTACCAATCTCCTTCATTCCCTCTGTCAGCCAGTTCATGCCTGTGTAGATCCAGACATGCCCAGCAGGGTAAACCAACGGCCCAGTTCCTCCATAAATGTTATCATAATTGAGTTCTCCCGACTTGATTATGTCAATCTGCTCCATATAGGCCTTATAATCAATCTCAGTATATGGTATACTTAGTCTAATGATCTTTGTACCTAGCATCTCAAGGACCCAGAGAATCGGAAGGACAGCACCTTTGAGTTCTGGATCGAACAAAAGTGATTGGATGCCGTTTACAATGTCAAGCAGGACATTTTTCAGTGTAAATTCAGGAAGTTGATTCACCTTCTTCATCTCCTCCCTGTCAGACATAGTGTGATTATGATCCTTAGGAGCGTCTATTGGACTATTTGGGAGCTTGATTAAGTGTCGTTATCAAGAAACGAGCACATGGGCTTTTAGAAGTAGAAGTTATGGATGAATTATGTAAGCGAAGACAATAACAAATAACAGGTAGACAGTAAACAGTCGCACTTGAAATAAATCGTTGGAATTGCCTTTCTCCTTGGCCAGTTAGATCTTGATCAGATCAAATTTTAGAAAGTGACCATCTTGAAATCTTCAATAGTCCTTGTAAGCTTCTGATCCAGGGCGTTCTTTAAACAAAGCTTCAACCGGGTAACTTATTATTCACTCAAATTCCTGGCGCAGCAACTTCAACTTCAACTTATCCTCATTGATACTCGTCAAGTAATGAGTACATCCTGCAAGGCCCAAGTCATCGTCGACGCTTCTCCTGGCCATGTCTTCACAAATCTTGAGCACATCAATGGCCAAGTTAATCTCCAAGTGATGAAAGACATGGGTGTGGAAAACATCCAGATTAAACTGATTGGAATCTCCACCTCGAGGATCCTACGAACAATCATTGATAATAAAGGAAAATCCAGAAAAGTAATCCGTGAAGAGACTCACGAAGTACTTTATGACGTACAGACGCTGTTTCCACCAGACAATGTAAAACAAGTGTCGCTGAATGACAAATTCACTTTGATTCCAGGACAATACAATTATGATTTTGCGTTCCAATTTCCGCTTTGGGTGCAGTGTGCTAACCCAAACCAATTCGAGGGCTCACATCTTGCCCAAGACTCCCTTGAAAGGACAAGATTTAATAGCCACAAGTCAAGAAGTAAAAACACGAACCATGCGTCACACAAGCTTAACCCATTGCCTCCAACATTTGAGTATCGAACAAGTGCAGACACATTCTGTAAAATAGAATACTTTCTCAAACTTACAGTAAGAAGAGCCTCAAAGTTTGCACTGAATACAAGAATAGTTATCCCATTGACATTCAAGCTGTTTGATCCGGACAATGAATTTATTGGTTTCAACGACCATGAGACTTGGATTGGTGGGAATGAGATTTCTCTCCAGACGGCACCTACAGCCCCTGGAAACTCAATTCCAAAAAAGAAGGGCTTTTTCAAGAAGATGTTCGAAGATGATTCACGTAATGGATCATCATTCATAGGCACCAATATACCCATTCAGATTTTTGGTGATTTGAGAACACCATTCGCTGCGCAAGGCAGTAATATTCACATGAACCTTTCCCTTATGACAAAGCTCAATCCATCCATTTTCAAGAACAAACTGACAGGCAAATCGAATGGGCTAGGTGCTGTGTATCTTGAACGTCTCCGCATTTACGTTTCAAGTGTCACAGAATACCTTGCCCAGGAGTTCAATGATAGAAGACTAGACCCAAGTATATCACTTGACCTGGGAAAGATAGCACGATTGGATTTCGCAGATGCAACACCTGCAAACATGAAGTCTAACGATGGGTTTGATCTCTACAGACTCGATATTCCTTCCAATCTACTCCAGGACATCCCCATCAATCATCCAAACCTCCACCAAACTTTCCAAACATGTAACATCAATAGGTTCTACTACGTCTTTGTGGAAATACAATACACTACCACTCCAAATACAGGCGTTGTCAACGGAAGATCAACACTTGAAATTCCACTTAAAGTGCTGAGTGGGATCCCAACACCACATGAATTAAGGACGAACCAAAATCTTAATGGGAAGCAAAGGGTTAATGAAAATTACACCCATCCATCCAACGGTGCTCCACCAATGCCGGCACGTCCTCCAAAGCAGAGTAGTAAAGCTGATCAAGTTTTTCAAGAAGCACAGCAACAACAGGAACAGCAACAATACACCGATGGCAATTATAATGAAAATACTGGGGGTCCTGCTGACCACGAGGAGCAGTTACCAAGTTATAGTGAAAGTACCACATTTAGATGAATAAAATATCTACATTATTACAAAAGATTGAAAATATTATAGATTGCTGGAGTGTGGCTCAATCGGCTAGACTTTCTAAAGCCTCCTTGACCAAATGATTGCCCTTCGGGTCCAAATTCAAAGCAGTCGTGAACCTCTTAATGGCATCTTCCTTTCGGTTGGCAAGTTTGTACAACTGACCTAGTAGAAAGTGGACACTTGCCTCGTCAGGAGCAATCGTGACTAAGTATTCGAAATCTTTAAGGGCGGCGTTGTAGTCTTCAATTGAGAATAGCAATTGCGCCTTCTTAAATAGTGCCAAGGCACTCAATGGTTGAATTTTGCATGCTAATTCGTACTGGTGCAAAGCCTGACCCTTGTCTCCCATTTTTTCAAGCATCATTCCCACGCAACAGATTAAAATGACATTCACCGGATTAATTCCAACTGCTTTTCTGAAATGAAACTCAGCTCTACTAAAATTACCCAACTTCAAGTAAACCATTCCAATACCATAAAGCGCGTTGTAGTGTCTGGAATCAATCAAAAGTGCATTGCGGAAACTTTCCAATGCGTTCTCGTATGCATCGTTCGCAACAAACTCATGGCCTTGCAAGGTATAAGCGTATGCAAACTTGGGGTCTAGTTGAGTAGATCGTTGAAAGCACTTGATGGCTTCATCTGGTTCTCTTGTCAGTGAAAACAAATTACCAATGGTCACCCAAGTCTGTGGAGAGTTTCGATCAATCACGAGCAAATCATGTGCTAAATGGCAGAGTTCTATCTCCTTATGTAAATGCCATAACAACGTCGAATAGTACTCAATATCCTCCAGTCTTGTTGTGTCCAGTATTCTCAACTTTTTGAAATAGAGCTCTGCTTCTTCGTAATTTACAATCTCAAAATGTAGCCTTCCCAACTTACTTAGAACCCACGGAGTATCAAGATGAGGTTGTGGAAGGGAACTTAGCACTCTAATTGCTTTGAAGCAGTCGTATCGGCTCATGGCCTTTAGGCCCTTTGCATAGATGGAATAAATGTTTCGCACGTGTTCATCTCCAAAGTCTTCATTGGTGTAGTATTCTCGCTTTTTGAGTTGCATGCTACCTAATTTCTCACTCTTCTTGTGCGATAATTCAGAAATTGAGTTCTTCCTTGTGGAAGAGCTTTTACCTGATAATGGTTGTGATAAAAGCCTTGAAGTAACTTTGGATGCAGTCAATCTTGAGGGTCTTTTGATAGATTCTGCCATACTAATCAACGGTGGCTGCTTAAACACTTCTTTGGATCCTGTGATAGACGAAGAGCGAGTCCTTCTGGTGGGGGCACTGGGTAGTGGTGGCTGTTTCATTCTTGGGGTTTGAAACTCGGGGCTTTGATCAGTGGAGATAGGCGCCTCATGAATGGTATTGATAAATGATTTATGCAATGTAGGTTTGATGTTAGATGTATCACCGAACGGATCTCGGGAACTAAAGTCTGTCTTCATTAGGTCATTATTTAAAGCAAAAGTAACATCAGACACCACCTTGTAGATAGCTTTGACTCTGACATTCGCTCCGATTTTATTCAGTTCTTCGAACGATTCCCAGACAAATGGATTTCGTTTCAATGCCTTGGAGTGGTTAATTGCACTTTCCTTGTTATCACCAATTAAGTGATAGAGTTTGCCTAATAAACAGTAGAAAGCAGCAGCATCAGGTACCAACTTTCTTTCAAACTCATAATTGGCTAAAGATGAATCTGAAACCGAATCCCATAGGTGTTGTGTGCTTGTCAACGCGTAGATACCCTCTTGGCCCATAGACAACGCCAAAGCAGCTTTGGCAAAAACGTAAGAGCACCCAGCATGCTGAATGTTGGCTGTAAGGTTGTAGGCGGCCTTATGACGATTTTTTCTTAGTAAAACAAGCCCATAAAGATGTACAGAGGCTTGGTCCTCATTCCCTGTCTCAGCAAGTAAGCGCTCAGCAGCAAACTCTGCAGATGATATACTGTCGTTGTCCAAATTGTAAATGACGATCGATCTCAACTTCTGGACAGCACAAGTCTTGATATTCATCCCAAATGCTAGATGGTTGGCTTATATAGGGTCCAGAGTGAAAGATGCTCTTCGTCTCGTTGTCAAAGTTGAACGTTTATTCCCTTAGTGATGGCTACTCAACCCAGGTTTGATGTTTTGCTTTTGTGAAAAGGTAAACAAACACTTTCGCGAAAGGAAAGTGCCAATTGGCGGAAAAAGTTGGGGTCTAGACTCTGACAAGTTTCGCCAACTCCTGGTAGGGCCACCCTTGACAAGCTAGAGTATACAAATTGAAAGTTTTCGGGGTTGTTTTCATGTTTACGTTTGGAGGCATCTCTCGATTCAGCACACTAAATGAGGGCTGTGTCTGCATTGCCACTGGTAGCGTACCTACTGGCAGTTGTGCTTCCATCAGTTACTGCTTTAGACCTCTTCAGTAAGTAATTACCTATCTTTCGTGCTCATGTTTTGTTTTCTTAGTGACAGGTGGACTTGACGTGATGATCTCCAGTTCTCTTCTTCAAAAGAACTAACAATTAGTTTATAGATTGGTCCCCAAAATTTTACAAGGAGGGTGATAAAGTTGACCTTTTGGTAAATAGAATTGAATCAGACTCAACTCAACTTCCCTACGCCTACTATGACTTGGGATTTACCTGTCCTCCAACCAAGGAAGCCAGACCCTTACATCTGTCTCTTGATGAAGTGATTAGGGGAGATAGAATATGGCAATCAGATTACAAGCTTACATTCAGACAGGATGCTGCCTGTCATAGACTTTGTGACCGTAAAACCAGCCCCGAATCTCTTAGACGAGCCGACGAATTGATCAGAGAAGGTTATGTTGTACAATGGCTAATTGATGATCTTCCTGGTGCCACAACTTTTATCAGTTCCACAGACAAGAAGAAATACTACGCTGCAGGTTTCCCTCTAGGGTTTGTTAAGGATGGCCGGACGTATCTGCATAACCATGTCATGCTTGTTGTGAGATATCACACTGACAAGAAGGGTGACCAAGCAATTGTTGGCTTCGAAGTTTATCCTAGAAGTGTCAGTGACTTCCATTGCCCTGGTGCATCCAAGAATTATAAAAACTACCTGGTTGATGTTGATGCAACTGACAATGTGCTGATTCCTTTCACATACTCTGTCTATTGGAGAGAAGAGGAAGAAATATCCTGGAGTGACAGATGGAAGTTGTACTTCAAGAATGGAGGTGATAATGATAGTATTCACTGGCTTTCATTGGTTAACTCTCTAGTACTTGTTTCCTTTCTTTCTGCTATTGTTGGTGTTGTACTCTTGAGAACATTGAATCGTGATATCCAAACCTATAATAGCAACATCGATGTCCTGACTGAGAATATTGTGATTGAAACTGATAAGACTGATTCATTTAGCAATTCAGGCTGGAAGCTGATCTCGAATGATGTCTTTAGGGCACCAAGTCGCCCTCTGGTGTTATCTATTGTTTTGGCATCAGGTGTTCAAGTCTTTTTTACCATTCTCGGAGTGTTGGTTTTCTCCACCATGGGCTTATTGGGAAAAAACGTCCGGAACAAAGTGATGAGCTCTGCTCTAGCATTCTTGATAATAGGTGGATGCGCTGCTGGTTACTCAGGTGTAAGATTCTACAAGAACTTTACCAGTGAAAAGTATATTAAGAGAATTCTCAAATTCTCTATTCTTTTTGGTGGCACTTTACCACTAATTGTCCTGGTCTCTGTGCTAGTTCTGAACTGTATTGTATGGGCTAAGGACTCCTCTACAGCCTTACCTTTTGGAACAGTCGTGCTACTAATCGCGTTCTTTTTGCTACTCGAAGTTCCACTATCAATCGTTGGAGGCATGATTGCTGATAGAACTCCACCTGTATCAAACATGGCTGACTTGCAGAAGCCACAGAAACCATTATCCCAGCAGCCAAAATTTAATAATCTGTATTGTGCAATTCCAGTTTTTGGAATAATACCTTTTGGTACTATTTACATTGAACTTTTATTCATCTTTAGATCCATCTGGTTGGAGAAGACATCTTTCTATTATATGTATGGCTTCCTCCTATTCACCATCTTGCTTCTGAGTGTTGTTGTTGTTGAGAGTGTCATAGTGGCTGTTTATTTGTCATTGGTCTATGGTGACTATAGATGGCAATGGAGAGCCTTCTGGATTGGCTCCAGTGTCGCATGGTACATTGAGTTATACTCAATCTACTACTTTTTTACCCACTTGAACGTCACAGACTTTTCTTCTGTGATTCTTTTCTTCTCATACACTACTATTTTGAGTGGCTTGATTGGCCTGGCGACTGGTTCTTTGGGCCTGTATGCCGCCTCAATCTTCATCTACAGGATTTACGATGCCATCAAATCAGATTAACGAGTTATTTACGATAAAATACGCCCCGCATTTACAAATGTATAATAATAAATCAATAGCCAGAGACTAACTAATTCCAAATATTATTTCCTCTGCCCCTTCCTGTGGTAGGCACAAACCTACTATTAGGATTAGAAGTAAACAAAGAAAGCAGATGATACAAACATTATATTTTCATAAAAATTACTAGTTGTCCTGACTCTGACCTTGTTGTTGGTTCTGATGCTGTTGGTTGTTATGGCGACGGCGGTTTTGGTTCTGGTTATTGTAGTTCCTGTTATTGTAGTTATTATTGTAGTTTCTGTTGTTTCTTCTGTCATTTGTATTGCTCTGTGTGTTGTTTCTGTTTCTTTGACGATCCTGGTTCTGGGAGTTCTTCGCCTTAACCTCTGCTATTATTTCATCAGGGAGTCTAATGTATTTGATATCTTTACCTCTGACAAAAATCTCTGGAAGTTTTAAGAATTTTTCACCATCCTGATATAGTTAGTATTAGTTGCATTGATTTTCAATGACATTAACATACAGCACTGGTCTCAATGGCCTCATTTAGGGTCACGTTCATCTGGGTGTCCACCTCAACAAGAACACCATTGATGCTTTCACCAGACTTGAGTTCAACAAGGGTCGGTTGTCCTTTAGCAGCAGTAAGCAGATAAAGAGGTAGCTGAATAAAGGATTAGTACTTGATACACACAAAAGCAAAAAATATAACGGAGCACATACCATTGTATATCTGGAATGCTCCTGATGATTATCAAAATTCAGGAACAAGTAAAGGTGAGTTGAATTGAATTGAGTTGAGTTGGTTGTTTTCAACGACAGTGAAGCAGTTCCGGATTTGGTTTCAGATCCGAGGATCACAGTCACATGAGACACGTGTTTAATGCTGGGAATATGCAAGGACTACCGTGTTTCACGACCTTGTAACCTTAATGATATGGAATGCATTCTATCAATAAGAAGCTTTTCTCTATCAACACGACTTCTAAGATCAAGAACTCCACTTTTCGAGAATATAGGAAGCAAATGAACACTTTGCCATTACACTTCCTAAAACAGAAGCAAAAAATGCAGATCTTTTTCAGATTTGACGCGATATTTTTGAATTTACATACTGGTGGAAGGAGAGATACATTAAATACGCTCCCTTTAACTTACGCATAGAACCGAGACTCTTGAGGAACAGCCTGCTAAAAGTACTTTCCCTTGCAGCCTCTTACCCTTTGCGCCTTTGCTTCTTGTTTGGCTATTCACACCTTGATCGGAACCACTAGACTTGCGCACACAGCACGTTCAGGGTTCGTATATAAACCACTTTGTCACTAAGAGCATAACTCCAATAATGTCTTCTCCAGAAATACAGATTGCCACCTATTCAAATGTGAGTATGCATTTTCTCTCTGCCGCTTGGATAAGTCACTAACTTTGTTTTTAATAAGATTGAGGTCTACGAATGTTTTGTCAATGACACGCTCTTAATGAGACGTGTTCATGACGACTGGGTCAACGCCACACAGATCTTGAAAGCAGCGAAGTACCCAAAGGCACACCGGACTAGAATCTTGGAAAAAGAAGTCCAGCATGGGGTCCATGAGAAAATTCAAGGTGGTTATGGCCGTTTTCAAGGTACTTGGATCCCGTTAGAAATGGCGCGTCCCTTTGCTCATAGATACGATATAACTGATGAAATGGCTCCAATTCTGGTCTATCAACCGGATCCAAACAAACCTCTGAAAAGAAAAGAGAAGTCTAAGACACAGCTTCCGTCCGCGGATACCACTAGTGAGACAACTCTAGGGAAGAAACCAAGAAAGGTGTATAACACCAAGAAAAGAAGAGCTGCAGCTGCAGCTGCAGCACAAGAAGCTGCTGGCAGCAACATTGCCCCTCGATCTGCTGATCAACCTCAAGTGGCACAACACGTACAATCCATGCCTAATGAATACTGGCATAATGGTATCCAGGGTTATCCTCCAAATTCTGCCCCAGCTCAACTATCACATCTCCATACACAATTACAAATGCCCCAATTTAAAGGGAACTCCTCCCAAGGGCCTTACCAACAGCTACCACTTGCTTCTCATCCTGGATTTTCTCAACCAATTGCACAATCTTTTCCTGTGTATCAGCCACTTCCTGGTCCGCCACACTCTGCGCCTTCCCAACAGTCGTTACCCCCAACGCAACCACAGCTTCAAAATTTCCATAACCAGCAGCAACAACCTTATCAACATCATAAATCTAAAGGCTCGCAGGAGAATTGGTCTCAGGATGATGCTTCTCAAATGGATGATGTGATGAGAGATTCCGACACATCTGTCTCGTCAGAGCACTCTGAGTATGATCATGCCAATAAACTAACGAAACACACATATGCCGATGCATTGATTGATTTTTTCTCAAATGAAACTGCGCTAATTCCAGAAGTTCTTCGTCACCCACCCACTGATTTTGATCCTAATGATCCAATCGACGATGAAGACCACACTCCATTGCACTGGGCTAGTTCCATGGCGAGTATCCCGCTGGTTGAACTACTGCTGAAAATCGGTGCTGATCCACTTGTTCCTAACTCTAATGGTCTGAACTGTATCTCCCGCTCAATCTTCTTCAACAACTCTTTCCAGAAACAGAATTTCCATCAACTGGTTGATGCCATGAAAAACTGTTTATACACTCCAGACAAACAAGGCCGTACCCCGTTACACTATCTTGCCGCCGCAAATTCTTCAAAGGCTCAGATTGCAAGATATTACACTGAGTGCATTCTAGATAGGCTGAGCCAGGAAAATAGTAATTTGCTGAAGGTCGTCCTCAACCATAAGGATCTTAAAAGTGATACTGCTTTTGATTTAGCAAAAAAGACTAACAACCAAGTGGTATTGGATGTATTAAAGAGATTTTTATCGAGCTTAGAACAGAATGGTACGGATACAAACGGTCATGCTATGAAGGAAATTGACGTGCACGACGCCACATCTGGTCAGGATAGTGAGCCTCTCCAAGTTCCAAGTGTGCCTAGCTTACCACTAAAAGAAGTTGGTCCAATCTTAACATCCATGTTGAGTTCATTAGCCGATGCGTATGATACTGAACTGAAGAATAAAGAAGAAGAGGGTAAGCATACTGAAGAGATGTTGACTAAACTAGAAGCTGATATCAAAGAAACTGAAATGAAGAACAATCTGATTTTGAGTCAATTAGAAAATGGCCATTCGACCTATGAGGAGCTTCAATCTAAGTTTCACGAACTAGAGGAATCTTGTGCAAAGAAGTCTGACCACCTGAATCTGATTTTAGAGAGAAGTCAGTCATTGAAAGTGGCAAAACTTGTTCTGAGCGAGGAGAACAAGATTGATCCCAACAATTCTTCACAGGATGATGACCTGACAAAGTGGAAATTAGCCTGTGACTTAACTAAGCTTCAACTCAAGAGAAACAAGACGATTGATCGTATTATCGAACAGCTCACAACGAGCAACATCAATGAAAAGATGAACAAATACAGAAGACTAATTGCTGTGTCTTGTACACTTAAAGCAGAAAACATTGATGAATTAATCGATGAAATTGAGGCTGATCTTTTGACTACTGTTTCCACAATCGAGTGAATATAGTGGTATATTTTATAAGATTGATTCAGTCAAGATTCTTCTGTAGTTACTTTGGACAGGTTGATTTCAAGTGTTACCAAGGCAACCTTAGCAACTTCCGAGGTCACCGGTTATAAAAAAAAAATTGTGAAGGTTTAAGAAAAAATTTTGAGAGAGCGATGAGTTTTGTTTTCTTTGTGTTTGAAGAGCACGCTTTCCAGCAACCTGATACCCTTACATATAATGGATCAACAGATCATTCAACAGCTGGAACAAACCTTGGCCCAAGCTTTGTCTCCTGACTCTGCTGCCATTAAGGCTGCCACAAACCAGCTGACTGAGTTGTACACTCAGCCATCTTCCCTTCCAGCCGCTATTTTCATTGTCCAAAACTCCCAAGATGAACAGTTGAAGAAGCTTGCAGCTGTCGAGGCCAGAAAGTTGATCAACAGACACTGGGCTGAATTGGATGATGCCACTAAGGCCAACATCAAGGAATCCATCTTGACTTTTGTCTTCACAGAGTCAAACAAGAATATACGTCATCAGGTTGCAAGAATCATCTCTGTCATTGCTGCCTTCGAACTAGAGGTGCAGAACTGGGATAACTTGCTACAAATTTTGGTTGGTGCTGCTACCGATGACTCCAATGTTGTTGGGAAGGAGACTGCCACATTCATTTTGCTATCTCTACTTGAGACCGAGATTCCTGAGTTGGGTGAGAACATTGAATCCTTCTTGCAGCTATTCCAAAAGACAGTTCAGGATGGTTCCAGTCGTGAAATCAGAGTCAATTCCGTTTTGGCTTTGGCTTCTGCTGCCAACATTTGCGAAACATACGTTGATGTCAAGCCGCAGTTGGCTACCACTTTCTCACAAGCAATTCCGGCTATGGTCCAAGTGCTAAAGGAGATCATCGAGGCAGCTGATGCCGATGTCTCTAAACAAGTTTTCAACTCCTTCAACGATCTATTGTTGTTGGATGCTAAGCTCCTAGGTGATAACTTGGTCGCCTTGGTCCAGATCATGATCGAGGTTTCCGTGAACACTCAAGTTGATGAGGAGATCAGAAACTTCGCCATCCAATTCTTGTCCTCTGCTTCTACTTTCAGAAAGAATAAGATCTCTTCCAAGAAGTTGGGTAAGGACATCACCCTAGCTGCCTTGAGAATTGCCTCTGAGGAAATTGATATTGATGCGGAGCTAGAGAAGGATGATGATGACAACGAAAACGAGGAGAGCGAGCCAACTACGTTGGCTCTGAGATTGATCACTATTGCCTCTGCTGAGCTACCACCATCTCAAGTTGTAACCACCATCTTTGAGCAATTGGAAGCCCTATTGAGCTCTCCAAATCAATTCCAAAGAAGAGCTGGTTTGTTGGCCATTGGTGCCGCCTGTTCCGGTGCACCAGACTTCTACACCACACACATCTCCAAAATTGTTGCAGCAATTGTCAACGGTTTGAAGGACTCTGAATTAATTGTCAGGGTTGCTGCTTTGCGTTCTTTGGGTCAGTTGATTACTGAACTCCAAGAATACTTGTCTGAGCAATATGAAGTCCTGCTACCTTTGATCATTGACATTATTGACTCAGCTACCAATGCCCAAGTCTACAAATATGCTTGTGTTTCTTTGGACACCTTGATTGAGTTCATGTCCATTGACGCTGTTGGAAAGTACTTAGAGCCATTAATGAACAAGTTGTTCCACTTGCTACAAGTCACTGAGTCCTCTAAACTAAGAGCCATTATTGTCTCTGCTATTGGATCAACTGCATATGCTGCAGGTACTGGCTTTATTCCATACTTTGCCAAATCCGTTCAGATCTTGGAGCCATTCATCCAACCAGTTACTTCTTTTGAAGGTGTTTCTGACGATGACATTGAGTTGAGGGCTTTAACCTTTGAGAACATATCCACCATGGCTAGAGCTGTTGGCTCTGAAGCTTTCTCTCAGTTTGCCAAACCATTGATTGATGCTGCTTTCGCCGGTGTCCAATCTGATGTTGAAAGATTGAGAGAGGCTGGTTACGCCTTTATTGCCAATATGGCTAAGGTATACAGAAAGGAGTTCGCTCCATTCTTGGCCAGTATTGTTCCGGAAATTTACAAGACCCTGGAGCAAGATGAGTTCAACATTGACCTTGACGAGAATGAAGATGCCTTTGATGAAGAGGAAGAAATGAACGAGAAGTTCCAAGTCCACACTGGTATCACTATCGAGAAGGAAATTGCAGCCATTGCCTTATCTGAATTGGCTCTTGGTACCCAAGATCTATTCACTCCATACGTTGAGCAATCCGTTAATGTTTTAGCTGAACAGGCCAAGGAGTCTTACGGTATGAGAGAGACTGCCTTGTCCTCTCTTTGGAAGGTTGTTGAGGCTATGGTCTCCATCTCCGTTGAGAAAAAGAAGTACCCACATGGTGTGCCATCCGGTTCATATGTTGATGCTAACGTTTTGCAATTGATTCAGATGGCCAGAAACTTGACTATTGAGATCTTGAGTGATGAGTTTGAAATCACCATGGTTGCCTCTATCTTGGACGTTTTGGCCGAGTTGGTTAAGAGATATGGACCAATCATCTTAATTGATAATGGTGACGGTGCCTCTTTGCAAAACCTCTGTGCTGAATTGATGCAATTGTTGAAGGGTGAGCACCCATCCCAAACATTGGATGATGATGAGGCTCAAGATGACGATGAGGCCGATGCCTCTGAAACTGAGGCTCTATTGTTGGAGTCTACCTTGGAAGTTTTGGTTAACTTGTCTGTTGCCCTTGGTCCTGACTTTGGTAAAATCTTTGACACTTTCAAGGCTGTCATTGCTGCCAATGTCACCTCCAAGTCCAAAAACAAGAGAGTTTTCGCCATTGGCGCCCTTGCCGAGATTTCCCTTGGTTTGAAGGATGCTAACATCTATACTGAAGAGCTGCTACAAGTCTTTGTTGACAGATTAGAAAATGATAAGTCTGTCGAGGTTAGAGGTAACGCTGCATACGGTATTGGATTGTTGATCTTCTATTCCAACAACAACTACTCCTCACTATATCCAAACATCTTCAACTCTTTGTCAAAGCTGTTGTCCAAGGTTCAAAAAGAGGAATCTAAGGTTGATCTTGATGATGAAGATACCAAGGATGTTATTCACAGATCATATGCCAATGCCTCTGGTTGTGTTGCTAGATTGGCCCTAAAACAACAAGATGTTGTACCATTGAACCAAGTTTTGCCTGTCTTGATTGCCCACTTGCCATTGGAGGCCGGGTTTGAAGAGAACACTCCAATCTTCCAGCTGTTCGGCAGACTGTACCAGACTGGTAACGAAGACATTGTCCAATACACTCCAAAAATTATTGAAATCTTTGCTCACGCTTTCTTGAAGGAAGCTGAGAAGGAGAAATTGGAGAAAGAGTCTACTCTTGGTAGAGAGGAGAACATTGACAGATTCAAGCAGTTTGAAACTGAAGAGTTGAAACAAGAGGTTATTTCTCTTCTGAAATTCTTGGAGTCAAAGTATACTGGCTCTGTTTCTCAGAACCAAATCCTAGCAGGTATCATTGCTTAGGGTATTTATGTATGTTTTATAGAATTTGTGCACATTTTTAATAGGTTAGAAGTTACGTACATTCATGATGCCAGTCTGATATTTCGTTTAATCTCGTATGACAAAGGTTACTTCATGTCCGGCTGGCCTGTTCATAAGATGGCAGTTGCTCTTCGGGTTGGCCCCTGTTATCGGCTTGATAGCTATCTTCCTGCTGCTGGGCTTCAATCTCTTTAGAAGAAAAAACCTGCTCTTGTGGCAACTGTGAGTAGTCTTCATGATCGCTCACCCTGATAGAATACTCGTTACCTTCACCAAAATTGTCGGTAACAATACGGCCACCTAGAACCTGGAATTGAAGAGGACCAGTCTTGGACTTGGTTTTAAATACTTTTTCCTTTGGTAACTCTGAAGAGTATGTCAATGTTAAATCCAAGCTGTGACTATTAGAGATCTGCTCGTTTCTGAAAATGAAGGACTGTGTGTTGTTTCTCTTTCCATCTATCGTTATTCCTTCCAGAACAAAGGGAGGAACATCCAGCTGGTACAAGCTGAGCCCATCATTAGACTTCCGAATGGATAGGACTGCATCTGCAAAATCAAACCTAACAATCTGATGTGTCTGGAATAGATTAACAGATGCAGTACCTCTCGAACGATGACCATTTGCATAAAAAAAATACTCACTGTTGAGATTCACACAAACGGAGCTTAGATGAATAACTCCAAGCCCATTGCTTTTCTCAGTCTCATCATGCTTGAATAGCGAAGGCTTCAAAGTGGTGGCTAGAGAGACGCCAAGCTTGATTGGGGATCCAGGCCCACAAGCCGGGGTGTGCAAGTCAACAAGCACAACAATAGGAAGATCAATCTTGGGATGGGTTTTCAGCTCGTTGTGAAACACTTTTCTCATGAAGTTCATCTTACTCTGCTTAGCCATTTCTTCCTCTGAAAGTGGGATTTCCGCTGGTTTCTTCTTTATTACAGCTGAATTGCACTGGTAGGTACTAGGGGCAGCCCGGTAATCTTGGAGTCCATTTTGTACCTTGATGATGATAGGGAAATCAGCTGTGGAGTTCATGGAGAATGTGGAGCTTTTGACAGCTTTTGCTTCTAGGTAGTACGAGATCTTGCATGACCCTCTATATGCACTAGCAGCAAATGAAGGTGGGAGGGGCCCAGATTGGCCAGTTTCTGGTACCTCTAATACAAATTTGTAGGAGTACTCTCCAGGTGTCATTGTAAAGCTGTTTGTACTAGTAACTTCTCGGATGTTGCTGGGTGGGAACAGTGTGAATGATTGATCAACCAGAGTGAAATTCTCCCATTCACTGACATCGCGGTCAACATAACGGTTTTTAAAATGATCCCATTCTCTAGCTGTATGTGTCACGTCAGTTCTTGCGTAGCCTTTGAGTGATATCTGTATTGTGGAGATGCTGATATCTTTAGAAATCGTGACGTTCACTGTGCCCTTTATAGAATCAGAGAGGACAAAAGTGTTGTATGGAGTATCTAGTTGAATATCCAGCTTCGCAGATGGCATTGTTGATATTTTTCAAGTGAAACCAGCTTCTACTTATGATTCCTTGCAATATACTGATTCATAAATAGTTCAAGAATTGTTGTCGAACATGTCTGAATTGGTAAATACTTCGCCCTTTTTCGTGACTTCGTTTTCACAACATCAACATATGTCAAACTTAGGTGTGGAAGATCCGGTTCCGGGCCGCACTTTTAGGTAATCAAGGCTTGGTAATGTCATACTCTGCAAGTTTGCATGGTAGTTATATCCTAGAAGTCATATAGACAAGGCAACTCACATTGATGAGTTGTTTCGATTAAAATAGAGTTGTTCTAACTGACGAACTTTAGCGTCTACATTATTTGGTCTGTTCGCAATAGATGCATGAAATGAACTGCTTGCTAACTTACAAATAGTAAGGTCACACGAGTCCTAGAATCAATTTTACAGGCTTAATTACGACTGTCGCACGACTTCTTCATAACTAGGTAGTAATGCAGTTAGTGGTGCAGTTTCACTTGCAAATGGTGGTGAAATTCCACTTAGCAAAGTAACATTGCAATTTAGATCAACTGTCTTGAGCACCTTTGAATCTCCAAACTTGGAGTCAGCAAACTTTGCCACAATAAGAATCTTGTACCTTCTTTCCAAATTACATGATACAAAGCTTGGAACAAGAGCATTTGGAACCACAGCATCAGCATAGAGTACTTCTGGGATCTTGACCTCATAAAGTGGGTTCCCAGTATGTTCATTCAGGGCTTTCGATTTCTTTGCGTGTGCAAGATCTAAACGCACAGTCGTGTCTAATGAGCACAGTAATATATTTTGCTCTAATCTCTCTGAAATCTCCTGACAGCGAATATCTGTCTGTGAGACAAGCTCAATATGTAGATGCTTCAAATAAATAGCACCAAGCCCGGAGCTTTCGCCATCAATCCCCAAAAACTTTTGTGGGCCTGTCCTTGAAAGAATGAACAACTCTACGGAGAGAGGATGCCCGACAGTCTGTAGAAATCCGTAAGACCTTGCTTCGAGCATGAAGGGAACATAATGCGAATCAATCGTTGGTACGTTCTCAAAGAGCTGTCCCTGTGAAAGTGTTGGTGAGGGAGAGGGTGTTGAAGAAAATGACCTTGATCTAGAAATTGAAGTCACATTATCTGCTCCAAAAAGGAGTGCTCTTACAATTGCTGAAGCACGCCTTTTGTTATATTTTGGCCGAGTGTTGAGTTCATGGTTCATGTGCGGAGAAGGTTGATTTTGCAAAATAGGAGGCTTGTCTGGTGGTACTTTAATGGCAATAATCTCGGGTAACTTATCCTTAAATGAACTCTCTTTTCTCACAAAATTTAAAGCCCTTGATCTATGAAGGTAGTCAACTCCATTGAATTGTGTCATTTTAATGGTTTTCGTCTTTGAAAAATTGGACTTGATAAATGATGAGGTTTTAACTGTCACTCTTAGATAATAGGTGATAGAGGCACGATTACCCAAATCGGTCAAAGAAGGGGGTAATATTTGGGAATTATGCGCAGGAGCGTTGATGTTCAACACAGTAAGATTAGAATTATGCTTTGAAAACATCTTGAAGTTCTCAGTGTTCGTCTTGCCATCATAACATGAGTTGTTCAAAGGGGTTCTAAAGTTGAAATCGAACTCATGCTCACCAGCCCTCAAATTCATGTCCTTATCTATTGACTCTTTTACTGGGAATATGGTCCTTGTTTCATACAATACCAAGTGCATTTCTTCCTTCTTTATGACCCTATCAATACTTCGATTGCTCCCACCTTCGAGTGTAGTTTTGGAGATACCGAAAAGCTTCACCTGGATGGAACTTAGGGAGATACTTGAGCTTAAATTAATTGTTACTTTGCCCTGTATTATATCCAGACTAGTGAACCCGATCTGTCTCAGGTCATTCATTCACTTCAATCTTAATGTTGCATCGCAACCCCATTATTGCGATGAACTGTGGAGAGAACTCGTTTAAAACTTAAAAGATGGAACTCAGATATGGCACATGTGAGTGTGTAATTGGCCCTAACGAGTTAAATCACAATCTCCGTGGTGGGTTGGATCGCCTGTGGCTTATATTTCAATGGATGTGGTATCACACAAAAGGGTCTCTCGCTTTTTTTTTTGTTATGTGTAATCTACAAGAATCAAAACTAAATGCAAAGCATGAGAGAAATATAGGACTCAGATGTAGTAGTCATATACGCTTTTCTTGATGAATTTTTTTACAAGCCCAACAGTATCTTCCATTACAAACTGCAGAATGTAGTCCTGCAGGAACTGGATCACCAAGTTCAATCTACTGCGGATATCTTCGTGACCGGAATCCGAATAAACGTCCCAAACCTCCGTGACAGTCTTGTGAAGGAACTCTACTGCTTGAAAGTAATCATTAAGAGATGTCTGATCCTTTAGTGATCTCGATGTTGATATGTGTGAATTTAGTGTGGACGTTGACTGAGCCCTCGAATGTGTCAAAATGCGGTTGTCGTGAACCCGAGTCGATCGTGATGATGACTTCGGTTTTATCTTGGATTTCAGCTTGCCTAACAGTGTACCTGATTCACCAAGTTTTCGTGAAGGTTCCTGAGTTTTCTTTGTGGGCGAGCTTGAGTTTTGTAAATGTGATGTCCTTGAATCTAATGAATCTGTTGTGTAAATACGTTTTGTTAAACTCAAAAAGCTTGATGTTTCTAAGGACTCTGATTCTTGTGCAAGGTTCATACCACTCCCATCTTGAAATCTCACTACCTCAAATGCATCCATCAGTCTGGTATAATAATCCAATGTTGTTCTAATCACAGCAGAAGATTCTATCGTCGTGTTCCCATTAGAGCTCGGTAAGAACTTTCTTAACAGCTCGTTAATTTCCTGAATAATATTCACTTTCACAGAGCCATTTGATATGGTTTCGCTAGTTGCGTATATCTTAGGACTAAGAAACAATGACTTGCTAAAGAAAATTCCAGTCTCAGAATGGCGTGATTCAACAATCCTACTTAGCATCTCTCGCGAGTAATCAATTCCTTCAAGACTTGACAAATCAGATACAGATTCTTCCATGGGATGAGTAGTTCTCAGTCTAAGTGTCAAATGTGAGCTCATAAAGTCTGTATTTTCAATTCTTTTTGATGTCTCTCGAGTAGGCATCACATTGGTCGTACCATGAAAAGAAATGTTCAAGCTCTCCACATTTGAAACAGGTCTCCTTGTCTTACTTCCATTATAAGTTCCTGGTCGATTGATTTGGAACGAGAGAGAATCGCAGGAGGTCAAACTAGCATCAATAGGACTATCTGAAACTCTGATGAGACCATAGCTTGGGAAATCTGATCCCAGAGAATTCGACAAAGATCCTGTCTCAAATAATGACTGGAACTGTGACTGCGGAGGTGTGAATGCCATAGCCAACTGATCTCTTCAAAAATGACCGAATTTACTGGTTAGTTATCCAGTCGTATTTACGTTGAATTGGTATATTCAGTTGTCTTACCGCGAATTATGATGGTCCGCAGCCGTTTCTTTAAACTCGATCTAATGATCACCTTATTACAAAACCAAATCCCAGAGGGGCTATCTGTACCCGATCTCTAGTCCGCATTCACGCACCTTTCTGCTACTGAAAGTTAAAGTAGATGTTGACCTCTACTGTTTCTAAGAGTGGGCCTAGTATTAGCTTGAAAACCGGATGTTGGATGTTGTAAACGCTTAGTCATCCGGGTTTTATCTAATTGGGTTTCATTGGATCGAGTGCATACACAGAGCAATATCGTGTCATTACTACACAATCAGCTCTTCACAGTAGTGTAACGAAGGTCAACCAACAAACACTCATGTCGAATCCAAAGTTCATACTTTCACTGGCCATCAAAGACTTGACCAACGTTCCAGCACCATCCGGTACTTGCTATGTTAAGTGGTACATCAAGGACCGTTCCCTTACGACTGTCAAGGGCAAGACCAAAAAGGTCCATATCAGAGATTATAGAGCTGTTTGGGGCTATACCACGCAGTTATTTGTCAAGGTTCCAGCTCGCAAGGATATGAGCCTCAGAGATAAGGAACTTGTCCTACAAGTATACACATTTCCCCCGCAGCACAATCACCATTCTTCAGGCCATTCGAAATCGGCACCCCATCTGAAATCAGCACCCCATTCATCCAGAACCCCAGCTATCATCAACGACATCTCACAAGTAACACAGGATATTCAACCCTCGTGTAATGACAGTTCAAGAACGCGGATTGGAAGGGTAGAGATAAACTTATCTGAGTTTGTCAATTACGATGAACCAAGACTGAACAGATATTTGCTGAAAGATTCTAAAATAAATGCTGTGTTGCACGTCGAAATTGGGATGGAGGCGCTAAAGGGAGACAACAGAGACTATATAGCTCCACCTGTCCGCTATAAGGGACTGTCCAATGTTTTTGCCAGTGACACCTCCAGTTTTCCAGAATCAGCAATTTCTCCATCCTCAGCACATGGTCCAAAATCAGCTTCCCAAACGAGTACTACAAATAGACTGTCCAAGACGCTTGCAATCAGTAACGACCCCGTGATATACAAGCTTTATGAACGCACGTTTGATCATTCCTGGGACATGAGACCTGGTGAGTACAATGTTGCTGAATCTGTTGAAGATATCTTCAATGGTGGTGACGGGTGGTCCAAGAATGAAGATGGCGTGTGTCTCATAGACTTACAAAGACAGAGAGTGAAAGATGGGATTGTCATCAACAAAGAAATTGAGACGAAGTTTGGAGGCGTAAATGAGTTTGAATTACGCCATGAAATGAAAAGTTGGCAGGTCCACCATTTTAGCTGAAGAAGTGATCGATCAAATATTTTAAAATCACTTGTTAAAGGTGCCACTTCTCACTTACTCTTCGCTGATCCCATCACTGTTAGTTGAATAGGCC
Source organism: Barnettozyma californica (assembly GCA_023627795.1). Lineage (NCBI taxonomy): Eukaryota > Fungi > Ascomycota > Saccharomycetes > Phaffomycetales > Phaffomycetaceae > Barnettozyma > Barnettozyma californica. The sequence goes on along the minus strand of JAMAIE010000002.1, from coordinate 797,256 downwards.
TCTCATGCTCTTTTAGGGTCTGTTTGGAAGGCGCATGTCCGAACCGTCTAGAGTTTGTGCCATAGCTGGAGTTCTTTAGTTTATGTGCGCTACTATCATAGCCCTTCAAGTCATAATCAGTGTTGAATCTCTGTTTCACTCGAGATATAATACGATTTGGCGTATCCCTGGGCTTGTTGCTTGGATTGATCATATCAAACCTGTTTCCCATCTTTGAGTTGAAGCTTGACTTTCCATTACCAATTAGGCTCTCGAGATCACTGTAGTTCGTCACAGATTTAAGAGGCGAGGGAACAATCGGAATAAAGGAACAATAACACTGCTTGGAATAATTCTTCTTGCAGCCACAATGCAATGATATGGAACCAAACTGCCTTCTATTTTCATAGTATAGACACCTGATATGTCTGTCATCAAACTTCCCTTTGAACGAGCCTCTTTTAATTAAGGCAGATTCTCCGTTTTCATAGAACTTTGGAGCAGATGGGATAAACGGGATGAAGCTGCTTCTGGGAATTGCACTATCTGAGGGATTACTTCTTAATTGACCGTTGCCGCAGGGGTTCTGGTTCTCCAGAGAGCATTTACCACCATCGCTCCATGAAAGGCTCCTTTTCGTCCGTTGATTTGACTTAGTGTTGTTTCGATTTTCAATTACTGAACCAGATGATTTAGGAGGTTCGTTGGGATACATGAATCCTGACGAATCACCATCGTCGTCATCGTCGTCATCACCGTCTTCATCTTTTGCATTTGAATCTACAGACCCAGTTGGTTCCTTGGCAGAGAATCTGTAGTATAAATGATTGAGCTTGAAAAGGTTATTGAAGTACCCAGTGCTGTTGGCGGTTGACGTGGATATTGTGTTGTTCTCCTGGCTCTGATACCTCCTTGACATTCTGGTGAACTGATTCAAATTGTATGATAGCAAATCTTAGCAAAAGTTAGCAAATACGTAGCACTCTCAACTCGAATATGGACTTAATTATCGTGTTTTATTCGACGTGCAAAAGCTCTCAATGCATAATGTCAGTGTCTTTTTTTTGTGTCTGACAGTGGAGACTAGGTACAGCAAACTGACACAAAAGCACCCACTAGAGCACAGCTCATGTAGCGAACGTCCAACCCCTCAACAATTCCCCCTTCATCATGGGCCAAACTCAAGATGCTATATAACTACATTGATATCTATCGTATCTATTATGATAAACTTGTGTATTCCACACTATGCAAATGTCCGTTACCTCAAAACCCAAATACCCTAAATATTACCGTAAACCCATCTAACAAGGAACCCTATGTAATCAAAGACTTCTTTTTCTTTTTCAGTACAACTAGAGTGATATCTTTGTACTTTGTTGATGCTCTGCACAGACTGCACGGTCCACTGTGTCTAGTACTCTGCTTGGTAGAGCTTAAAGCTTTGAAGATACAATCGCCACAATACACATGGCCACAAGGTATCACAAATGTTTGCTTTGGGCTATCGAAGCAGATGGCACATTTGACTGTGGCGAGGTTAGAATTGTTCTGTTTTGGAGGCTCTTGGAGCTGTTCACATGTTGATGTGTGTTTGTGAGCTGGGCTGTCATCATCCTTCTCCGCATCCGATTCATCATCCTCATCTGATATCACAAAATACTCTCGTATGTCATCATCATCTTCACCGATCTCTTCAACAGGTATACCTGACGAATCCTCGCTAATCACTACCAAATCCTGGCGTATGCTGTTGTGGTTGTCCACTGGCTCCTCATCTGACTCAATGATAACAGGAGTAGTTTCCCGCGAAGATCGATGTGTATATGGTATGTCTTCGTCATCATCATTGTCGCCAATGAATAACTCGTGATCAGGCACTTGCGAAGAGAGATCCACTACCTCAGAGTTAGCTGGAAAGTGCCTTCTCTTCCTTCCGATTACCTCCGCAGAGTCCCTCACTGGAGGTCGTTTCCTAGTGAAATTACTCTCCTCGATCATCTATTCGAAGTCCTTTGGTTAAGATGGTGACTCTTTCGTCAAATGATGCAGTGGAGAATGGTTTCTGCAGTATAATGTCATTACATTTATGTCTCTTTTTCAAGGGGGGCGCTATCTTAGATAGGGCTTCATGAATAATATCACCTGACTTTTTAAGGGGGTTTCACATCCATGCACCAGACAAGATCAGCCCCGAATCGCGACAATGTACCCAAGCAAAAAATTGGATGAAAAAAATACTTCAACTATTAACCGCGAATATTACTCCATACAGTCCAAATTTCGCGAAGGGACTCTCGAAAAATGAAAAGTTCCATAAAACTTCAAATCACTTATTGAACGGTCTACTTACCACATACCAACACAACAAAGATGTCTTCCGGTAACAAATACAGAATCTCAGTATGTTGAGCAACAAATACAGAAGGAGATGAGCCAACCAGAAATAAGATGTTAAATGATGATAATACCAGCTTATGAGCAAAACCATTCAAATAGCAGTCACCGTTATCAACTAAAATGCCCTTAACATTTAATGACCACTTGACTACTACAGATCCTCTCCATAGGGGCATCCTCTCTAATGGCATCCACTAGATTTGATGAATATAGTAGCTCACACTAAGATTACTGCACATTACTATTCGCCACAACTTTGCAGGATAGGAGCTGAAAATTTTCCATACTACCACGACATGGAATTCCAGATCAATACAACACTATTGCTGAAATATGCTCCGCTCAATACTGCAACATCCCTCAAGTCTACTTTCAGCATTCGGCCTTGAGCGGTTCCGTGGGCTTCATCAGAAATGGTATTATCACATTTATCTCATATAACCTGGTTCCATCTCATCGCCTTCTGATTAGGTATAATAACGAAATACTAACAACTCTATAGTTGGCTTTGCCAACTGGTGCTATCATGAACTGTGCCGACAACTCTGGTGCCAGAAACTTGTACGTTTTGGCCGTTAAGGGTGTTGGTGCCAGATTGAACAGATTGCCAGCTGCCTCCGTTGGTGACATGGTCATGGCCACCGTCAAGAAGGGTAAGCCAGAATTGAGAAAGAAGGTTATGCCAGCTATTGTCATTCGTCAATCCAAGCCATGGAGAAGAAGAGATGGTGTCTTCTTGTACTTCGAAGATAACGCCGGTGTCATTGTCAACCCAAAGGGTGAAATGAAGGGTTCTGCCATCACTGGTCCAGTCGGTAAGGAGTGTGCTGACTTGTGGCCACGTATTGCTTCCAACTCTGGTGTTGTTGTTTAAACTTTGAATTACAAAAATTTTAATGTCATAAACTGCTAAAGATTCCATTGTAGAGGTATAATGTAAAATAAGGTTAATCTAAAGGGTCTTCGTAGATATTTCACAGCTCATTTAACGATTGTTCATTCTAGATTTGAATTTCAGATCTATTGCTTACGGAGAAGGATACAATTTCGAAATTTATCACCGGGAGTACATAAGTGCGGCAATGACGATTTACCAACGCCAAAAACCATGTCCTCCATGGACATCTTCGAAGCAATCTGTGAGTATTTTATGTTCTCTACTTAGTTGGTAAACGCTCTAACTCATTCTCAGCTCAATTGTCATCCAATAAGGTCAGAGAACGAACTGAGTCACTGGATGAAATTGAACACACCTTGGATCAGCATAGTCTTCCCCATAAAGAACTGTCTAAATTATGTGAAGCTCTTTTGACCTTTATCGATGAGGAAAAAGCCACATATAAACAAAACAAGGTGCCATCACTTCCTTCTCTCAAGAGATTAGAGTTAGGTAACCGTACCTTAAGGACGCTCGTGTTGACACAAAGAGCCAGTCTTAGGGCTAAAACCGTCAACATGGTCTTTGAATTCATCACAACTCGATTCTTTGATAACAGCGGAAAGATCTTTGAGCCTCTTGCACTGGATTTCTCCAGGTCCTTGCACATTTTGTTATCCTATGAAGAACACAGATACCGTGTTTTGAACAACTCATGGGTAAGTGTTGTTGATGTTATTATCAAGGCTCTGTCATTACAGCTCACAGTCAATTCAACGGCCACATTTGTTAGTGAACTCTTAGATTCGTTGACTCTTCTCCTCAAAGAGACTCCTATAACGTTTATCAGAGTTTCAAGTCGACTAGCAGATATGCTCTGTCTCTACTTCAATAACATGGATAATGAATCCCAGGCCACGCAATCATTATTGGAGGTAGCCAATCATTCTTTGATCATGATGTCTACTACTGATATTTACTCTGGTTTTAGAGTGGTTTCTTCTATTGTTAAGTCAGTTAGCAAGTTGAATGACACAAGGAGGGAGGCCCTCAAAGATAACATGATAATTTTTGGTATTCTAGCGAGTGAGTATATCACTAGCAACGTCTACATGCAGGTTGATAGTGAGGGTCCATCCTCCGTATTTGGTGATGATTTTAAAGAGAATTTGTTGAGGTGGCTGGATCTGATTCTTCAGAAACTTATGACCGATCATTCAATTAGTCTAAACATGGATATGATTCAATTCCCAACAAACTACCCAGGACAAAAAAGTTGGTTCAGCTTCCAGTCATTAGCGCCAGCGGATACTAAATCCATGAAACCTTGGCTGAGGTTATTTCAGTGTACTTGTTTGTTGAACTCATTCTTCAATCTGGACAGAGATGGTAATGCTGGTGTTATGCAACTTCTGAAGAAAAGAAGAATAAACTACGAATCGTTCTCAAATCTGCTTGATCAGTGTGATACTTCCATTGATGTTATTCTCCAGTTGATTTCACGTGCCGATTTAAGCATTCAAAGATCTGGCCTGAAACTATTGGTATTCCACCTTCACACCTTCCCAGTAGATTACGAATCAATTTCCTTTGAAAAAATCAATTACCTCTACAGCCAAGTTCCCTTAAAGCCATGGGTGTCTTTATGCTTTAAAACACTATTGGATTATGGATGGAAGTTCTCTAATGATCAATTGTGTCAACTCCTGAAGGTTAACATTACAATGGTGAAAGAACCTGGGAATGTGTCTATTGCTTCGCAAACAGCTATCAAAATACTAAGTATTTCATCCTTCTCACCAACAGACAAGTACTTAACTCAGTTAATTGCATCGATTTTTGATAATCCTGTGGTTAACGGTCCTGCTGAGGAGAATAACGATTCATTGAAATTCTGGGTCCTCTTTTCGGGGTTGGGGAAAGACTTCAAAGTCAATAAGAAGTATGTGGGTGATCTGATTATTGATTGGGTAAATTCCAAGTGGGTTACAGTTAAGGAGACCGACGACTTATCATGTCTCCCCAGCTTTGTCTGCTGGCTTTCAGGCTGGGATTTTGAATATTCTGAAAGAATAACGCCCATTGATAATATCTTTACAAGATTCTACTCAAAGTGGAAAAGCGTTCGCAAACTAGCACAATCTATTTTCAGAACAAAAGGTTTCATCCCACAGATCTCTACACATATTGACTGGAAATCCCCACCTCCAGCCTTAGACCCTACCTCCCTAGACACACTACTAGAGAATCTTTTGCAGAAACTTGAATATTTTGGGGATACAGGGAAAGCTGTGCCGCTCTCAAGATTCATTACTTATTGCCACTATATTTATCAGCGCATCCATCATATTACCCAATTATCCACCTCTAGCGAAAGGATGAAATATGGAATTCAACACAGTCTTGATATTATTAGCCCTAAAACTAGTAAAGAGCGTTTTGAAGTAATTTCTCTTCTTGGCGAACTGAATGTCATTGACCTGAGTGGTGATTTTGTCTGTGATTTTGATAAGGTGAAGGATCTGCTTGCACCGAATTCTGAAACCCTTGAAGAAGAGAGTGGCCAATCGTCTATAGATTTTGGGGAGTTTGGTGAGGTTAGGAGAGCTTCAGAGCGAAATACTGTTGATGATTCTCTCGTCTACTCGTACCTTGAATACCAAGAAGTAGTGGAACAGAGGTCAGTTATGTTGATTTTAAGTATCAACAAACAATCTATTGAAGCATACTCGAACGTTTCCACAGAGAAAGCACTTCAGTATATGCGAACATTGCCGCCTAGGCCATTCATCTACTGTCTTCATACCCTCTTGAATTATTTCGATGCCTCTAAAGCATCTACCTTCCACACTTCGCATGTTGAAGAACTTTTGAAGCAATTTGGCTCGAAAGTTCTCCAGGATAAGGACAGTAACTTCAAGATTGCTCCTGTCTCTGTTTCCCTTTTCTGTAGACTAACTGGGATTGTTGCAAAAACAGTGGTGACCAAAGATCTAGAGGGCGATCTTATGGAAACATTTATTGATATATTCAACTGGTTCAAGGAGTTCGTTTCTACCAACACTCTGGTGGAAGAACTCGCTCTGGCTAGCTTCCTCAGTGTGACTGTCATTCTTCTAAAACACTTAGAACTTCATAAGATTGATGAATCATCGTCAATGTTCGATATGATTTCTGCATCTCTAGGGAGCGCTTCAAATTTTGTGAAAGTGTATGTCTCAGACTCCACCCAAGTGTACGTTGATTCTTTGAGCTGGAACCGAAAAATGGAGTTTCTACAAGATTATATTGGATATTTTCATGATTGTGAAACATCAGCTGAGTCTTCTGCTTCATTGCTGAAGAGTTTGGTGAACCTAAGTGCAAGTGGTTATCCTTTTTTCATGAAGACATTAAGTGTCGTGTTGATGAAGTATAACTTCCCCTATTTCCAGCTTTATGCGCATGACAGTATCCAATCACTTTTGGCTACGTTTGAGATTCATCATCTAAGAAAACTGCCAATAGTCCAGTTATTGGAGCTATTTACATTCTGGTTTGGAGAGAGAGGCGATTTTTCTGGCTTCCCCTATGGCCTTTTTGGCTTCAACACATTCCCTGAATTTGTAGCAGCAAACTCCAGCCTGTTATTTGCTGTCATCCGTTCTAAGAAGAATGTCAACTTTGAAGCCATCCCTGCACTGATCGGTTCTGATGATGATTTTGTTACTCTTGAGTACCATGCCGTTGCATTTACAGTTCCATTATCTTTCACAGAACATGGGGTGAGAAGTAATATCTACACCCAGTTGTTGGATAGTTACGGGGACGAAACTATAGTTTATGATCATTCTATTGGCATTGTTCGTTGGTTCATCATGATCGCAGATGTCTCCAAAGAAAGTGATTTTATTAAGCATATCCCTGGTATATCCACGCTCCCCTATCTCAAGGATCTTGTTCGTGTGGATACGACTGATATTTACCCTCCCCTCTTCCTCATGTTGAAGTTCTCTGATGCCCTTAAGGAAATTACCAAAATAGCTTCCTCTTCTAAAGATTTCTGGTCCCCATCAAATGTTTTGTTTCTTTGTGATTATTTGTTTTTAGCATTGCGAACTTCATTTGGATCTGAGGCGAAGACCTTAGTATTGCGAAGGCTCAAATTTCTTTTAATTATTGGGAAGAACGCGTTCAAATCTGAGGATGTTCTAAATCAGTTTGTTGGGTCTCTATGGCCTCTCTTGTGTGACAATGAGCTCCACCAAGATGCTTCAATTCTGATTACAGTTGCCGTTGAAATATACCCTGAGAATATTCTAAAGTCTAAGCTCTACCCAAACCATCTGATTGATGTGTTTTATGGATATGCAACCTTTGTTGACAGAGGTAATGGCACGTTGAGTAATTTATCAAGAGGTCTCCTCACAGATATTTACCACAGTATTGGTGACAATCGAAACACCAAAGATATTTTCAGGGCATTGTATGATATACTGTCGTCAGCTAATAATTCTCTGCCCCTTGAATCCCTGCAACAGATTCTGACATATGCATCTCAGCAGACTTCTGCACAGTTCATATCATCCATTGTGAGTTCATTGGCGCTGATATTTGTTAGGAATCCGTCTCTGCAAGATATTCCCCTCGCTTTCAAACCGTCAAAGCAGGTTGCTGAATTTTTGCTGACAGTTTGCAAGACGCACCCAAGCAAGGAGTTTTATGGTTTCGCCGGAAAATACCTGGGTAGGTTTTACACAGGAACTGGTGATCCTCTGAAATCCAAGACTGAGGAACTCCCAAGAAGTTTTGAATATAAGGTTGAAGAATCAACCCACAGTTTTGACTTTATCTTTGCAGAGCTCATCAAATCTAGAGACGAAGTGGACCCTTCTGAGAATCGTGTCATGATCAACCATGTTCTAGGTTTTGCATTATTTCAGTTCACTGAAAATCCATCAAAAGTGAAGAAGATCATCGACTTTGAATTGATCCTCGCGCAATTCTCTGGGACAATTAAACCATTGGATCCAACCACATTTAATCTTTTGCACTCTAGGGGTACTGAGTGTACTGATGACATCGCCTCTATGACTAACCTTATCGGGCTTCCTCTGCTCGAATGGTCACAAAGACTCTGCCTGGTACTTCTGTCAGAGCTGAAGTCTTTGAATCCCCTCGTTCCTCCATTGCTGAAGTATTTCAGCGTCTATCCAGGTACGATTTGCTGCAGGATCCTCGGCAATCTCTTCCTAGTTTACGTACGCTCATTTGGCACTAGTGGCGAGGTCAAGGTCGTTACTTCATTCGTTAATGACACATTGAAAAGCTACCTTGACCCAGTTTCCAGAGATGAGGGTAAACTGAAACTTGTTTTGAACCTTTGCCAGTTAATAAGATGTTGCTGTAATGCCGGAGAAAGAGTTTCAAGGTTATTTCAAAAAATTTATCAGCGACTTGATCATCAGACTATTTATCTAGCTGCTTTTGACTTGGGTTTATTTAAATTTTCTCTCCTGGAGTTTGAAGAACTCCATTGCTCGCCAAGAGGATCTGATGATGTTTTGAAGGCTCAACTTAACGTGATTACTCAAATCTACGAAGGACTCGATGATATTGATTTACTTTATGGCCTTCCTGTCCAACCATCACTGGAATATGCAATAAAGCTTTTGAACACCACGGAAGTCGACCCATGGAAGCAAATCATGTTCAATAGCGCTAGTCTTGATAGTGCCATCCTTACAGGTTCAGACCCGTCTTTTTCTACGCATCAGCTGCTACAATCTTTGAGTGCCAATAATTTATACGGCCTCTCAAGAATTGTTAACCGTGACCTCTCCTTTTCAGATCAATCTCGAGAGTTTTTGAACTGGTCTTTGAATCTCAATCAATGGAATCACACTGCTCCGTTGAATCCGTCTACTGAAGCTGAGACTATATACAAGATCTTGAAAACCGTCAAAGAACAAGATTCACTCCAGGTTATCCAAGATACATGTAATGATTGCATTGAGAGGGTCCTGAAGGGTGAAAACGAAAGATTCGAAACTTTGAAGGTTCTCTCAGTTATCTACAATATCAAGAACGCCGTATCCTCCTCAGTATACAGTTTGGTCAAAGATCACTCGGAGTTCATTTCAACTACTGAAGACTGGTTCACCGTTTCCCCCCTTTCACGGTTTGATGATGTCCTTCTTTCAAGAAAGATAGCGTTTCAGGCTCGCTATGAGAGAACTGGCGATGATAAGCTCTTAATCTCCTTCTTTCTAGAGCTTGCTCGACTTGGTAAGTGTGCTCGTTCGAAGGCTGACCATCAGAAAGCACTCAATGTTGGGGCAGAACTCGCTAGAATCGAGAGACTTTACCAAGGTGACTCCAACGTTAAGTCCTTCCTTTCAAGAATCTCACGCTTTGAATCAGCTAACAATTTATGGATGCAGGGCGACTCTGATATTTCCATTGCAATTTTAAATGATCTTCTGTCACAGAGCATGTCGCCACCCAATGAGCCAGGGGCTTGGAGTCAACTTCCTGATTCTATTGTGCACTCACATTTGGTCAAGTGGAATTCTGAATCCAAACACAAAGAATTTCAAGATATTTTGGAAGACCATGTCGAACCAGCAGTATCAAATATGATAGATGAAATTATGTCCACTGAGATGAGATCTGATATCTATCATGAAGTTGCATATTTCTGCTACCAGCAATTGAAATCATATGGGTTCAAGGAAAAAATTGAACTTCAGATGACAAAGATTGAATCTTTTGATCATCAGCAGGTTGAACTGAGAAAAATCATCGAATCTCAGCCAGATAGTTCCTTAGCAAGAAAAGATGCCAAACGTCATCTCCAGCGGATTAAGTATCAGAAAAAATCAGCTCAATCTATTTATGATGTCTTGGTCGAAAACAGAAGTGTCTGTATTGAAAAGGCTATTGAGTTCTTTTCCAAGTCAATTGCAATTAGCCACCAACATGATGAAGAAGATGTTGACAAGTTATGTGCCCTTTGGTTGGAGTTCAGGTTGCAAGGTGATGTTGACCAGGTTGTTGACAGAGAAATCCCCCACATCCCTGTTCACAAACTTATACCTTGGGTCCAACAGCTATGTTCCCATATCTCGAATACCAAAACTCGCTTTCAGTCTACACTTCAAGGCGTTTTGGTAGACATGCTGATAAAACACCCCTACCATATTATGTATCATGTGCTCAATATTATCATGTTAGAGAAGTTTAAAGAGCCCGATGACTCTGCTTTGTCGAGAATAGCAGCAGCAAGATCTATCTGGCGATTTTTCTCTGAATCAGACCATACATCCTCGTTGCACAATGCTGAGCTGGCTGAACAGGTTTTGAAACTAGCAATGGACAAGAGCAAACCCACAGATCGCAGGATTCGTCTTGACAAGTTGAATGTTGGAAAGTTTTGGTTGGAAGCTTTACCTTCTTACAGGGTTCCATTGCCGACTCAGTTCATTCCAGTCAGTTTGGGCTGTGATTACAGTTCACTTCCAACGATCTGCAATGTGAATCGGACCATTGTGATTAGTGCCACGGGTATAAGTGCACCCCGTATCATCTCGATGACTTTGACGGATGGTTCCAGACCAAGTATGCTTGTTAAAGGCGGATCAGATGACTTGAGACAAGATGCTATCATGGAACAAGTTTTTGAGAAAGTTAACAAGATCTTTGACTTTGACAAGGAATCAAGGAAAAGAAAGCTCAGTGTGAGAACTTACAAGGTGGTTCCGCTTGGTCTGAATGCAGGAATGATTGAGTTTGTGGTTGGCTCCAGTGCCCTTGCCGAGCTGTTAGCTCCATTACATATGAATGATGACATCAGTTACAATGATGCTAGACACCAGATGGGAGAAGTTGAGAAAAAGTCATCACAAACCCGAATCAATGTCTACAAGAAGCTGATGGCAGGGATCAAGCCAGTCTTCAGAAAGTTTTTCATAGAGACTTTTTTGAATGTCGATGATTGGTTTGACACACGTCGATCCTACACAAGAGGGCTTGCGGCCTCCTCTATCGTTGGTTATATTCTGGGCCTTGGAGACCGCCATTTGAGCAACATCTTGATTGACACCAAAACTGGCGAACCAGTCCACATTGATCTTGGAGTTGCTTTTGACCAAGGGAAGGTCCTTCCCATTCCGGAGACTGTCCCATTCAGACTCACTCGTGACTTAGTAGATGGACTGGGAATATCTGGTGTAAAGGGCTCTTTTGAGAAATCTGCAGAGAACACCTACCGAGTCTTGAGGCTCAACACTGAAAGAATAATCGGGGTCTTGAATGTGCTCAGACATGATCCACTTTATGCGTGGACTTTGACTCCATTGAAAAAGAAAAAGCTTCAGAGTTCTAAAAAGAGTCTCAAGGAAGACAATGAACCTGGAAATCCCCAAGACGACTCTGGCGATGAAGACAGCTTTGTTGAGCTTGGTGAAGCTCCAACTGTAGTAGATGATGCAGAAATTGCAGTTGATGGTGTGAGGGACAAGCTTCTTGGTAATGGTTTAAGTGTGGAAGCGACTGTTAGAGAACTGATACGTCAGGCCACTGACCCTGAGAATCTTGCCTTGATCTTCCGGGGTTGGTCGCCGTTCTACTGAATCGAAAATACAGTTTACCATCTGACCTAAAAAATACGATGGGCAGGCTCTATCGCAATCTTTAAAAAAAATGGTTGTATGTATATAGATCACTGCCTTAGTACACCATATCACCAGGCTAACTGACTACCTACCTATAAATGTACCTATAGATGTACCTATATATGTAGCCATATTCAGGTTTTGTGATAATCGGAAATTTCCTACTTGGGTCTGAACAAATTTAGAGATAACAGAATTCTATTAGCTCCGTAAAAAAAACTGTAGCAATTGGCAAGTCAGCATACCTACCGAAAGATTGTGTAATATAAACCTCTTAATAACCATGATTTTATAAAAACTTTAATCTACATATAATTATGTTTTTTTATTTTTTGAGAGAGAATTCATTATTTTAATTTTGAAATTCAATATGAGTAGTGTTGATAATATTTCATTATAGAAGTATAGAATTATTTTAATATCAAGTAAAAATTGAAAAGGGAATTACAGGAGGAAGGTTAAGACGAATTTAAGCACTTTGAGATCGATAAGTGACTTGGATTAGAAGAAATAACCAGGAAGTGCCAGAATTACTAACAATTGAGCAGTGAACAAGCCGACGGTATCGGCACTCGGCACTCGGCACCGCAACAGTACATAAGCGATTGGTGTTAGTGTGTTAGTAGCTGGGATAGAAGATATAAGTCTATGATTGTGCATAATATATGTGTATATATAGCTTACTGGTTACGATCACAACCCGAAAACTTTGTGCAGCCATGGTACAAGCTCATAATATACTCCCAAGTTTCTAGTAATAAGACACGGTTGGATAATAGGATCATATCTAACGTAAAGCAAGATTCAAGAAGAACAAGTACGACGGGCAACTCTGCTCAAAAAACATCTAACAAAGAGTGTTCATAAAACAGGATCGAATAATAACTATAACTACTCAATCAGCTCCACATAATTACTCGGACAAATACCGATATCACCATTAGCTCTCTTGGCTTGCCACCATCTGCTATGAATGTCATTGACCTTCAATATTTCACCTTTCTCAAAGGAAATCTCATTTTCGTCATCTGGGTTAGATTCATATGAGTAAAGCGCCCGGGCTGTATATGGAAAGTCATCAATGGAGATACCAAATGTGTTGGTATTGTCATCACTGAGCTGTGTAGTAGCACTGAGGTAGGTTCCGTCATTTTCGTGAACCGGGATCACAGAAGCTGGGGTGTCTCTTGCTGACAGATTTTCAAAGCCATTGAGTCTGGTTGAAGAGACGTAACCTTGTCCAGAAATTAGAGAGCTGTCATTGGCATTGTTGTGGCCAGAGTTGGTGATGATGGAGTGTGTCCGGGTATTCATGGAAAGGTTTCCACCAAAGAATGGATTTCTGGAGGATCTTGGACCCTTTAATGAGAATGAGTCGATCCACTGGTTTACTGGGGATGTGTTTTCAGAGCCGTAGTAAAACACGTAAATCAAGTTCACCATGGACAACAGAATGACACCAGCAGCAGCAGCAGCCTTCTTTGACCCAGAGGAGTACACCAGATTAGTCGCTGAGTTAGTCGTGTAGATAAATGCAATAGCGAAGCCTGAGGTGAGGAAGTTTTTGTATTGATCAATCAAGTCATAGCCATAGAATAGGAACAATCCTAGCATCATCAACAACTGGTAGACGAGACCCCACCAAGTGAACTTTGGAAAGTTTTCACTGACATTAGAAGCAATGGATCCCGCAAAGGCTATGATCCAAGATAATAACGATATTGAGAGCGTAGCTAGTGCAAAAGGATCAGTAGTAAGATTAGTTATTTGAAATGTTGGACCGCCGGTGGGTAGTTGTTTGACCATGATTGATGTAGTGTGGTTATGAAGGAATGAATGCACTGGTGGGAATCAAGACAGGGTTAGACCGAGCCAATAAAGCGGAACGTTGTAGTTATATGGTCACTGAGTTCACACACAATGAAGTGTATGTATGTATGTATGTTCTAAAGGGAATTTGTTTCTCTCGGAGCTGACAGTTATCAATCGCTTACAAACAATTTCAAAAGAGAATGTAAGTTTTTGTTCTTTTCGTGTTGATGCAACGCGTTAGAAATTTTCAGGATCGCGAAGCTTATATAAGCAGGATCATCCGATACCAGATACCGGATACCGGATATCCAATCTGCATAGATAATGAATCTTTAATATGAACACATCAGATACAATCGATGAAGGTTGTAGATGCAAAATGAATTGTCATGGTGGGTACAAGTCAGGGTTATATATAAAGGGAGAAATTAGAGGATGGAAACAAGAAGAGAGTAGCAATGGTTTAGAGGATAGCACATAAGGTTAAGTCATATCAAAACATTCTATTCAGATGCACCAAGGAAGATAGTGGCTGACAGGCAAATAGTCATAACAAGGAATCCCCAAACTGTTAGAGCCAAAGACAAATATCTTAAAAATTTGATTGATTTAGGAAGATCTTCATACGATTGAGTAGACTCATTCCAAAACTCAGAACCAATTAGTTGAAAACCAAAGATCCCCGGAAGAATAAATGAGATGGAGGTAGAACCCGTCGATCCCACGAAGGCTAGAACATGCGCTAAAGACTTCACAGAAATGGCAATAATGTAACTGAAGATCAGAATTATGGATGTGATAATTACGAATCTCTTACCTTTTAATGGAGTTACACCTTTAACATCACCTTCTTCAATCATCTCATCATAGTCTATCAGTGAGTCGAATTCGTTGCTTGGTAAGCGATCACGTGTAACTGGTGAGATAGGACGGTCTAATAGTGGTAGTTGTGATGTTTTTCTAGGAGGCGTACTAGGGACCGCAGCTGGCAGAAATTGTGGGGGGTTTTGTAAAGTGGATGCAGTCTCTGATCTGAAGGATAATGAGTCGAATGCAGTAGATAGCTTTTTGGAGATTGTGGAGACATGGGTAAAGTAATGGATGATATGGTTAATAGACGCTCTTGCAGGGTGACATTGTAATGGGTACGACAACATGACCAAAATGACAATAGCGATTCTCCCAATGGTGGATGAAAGTGAAGAGGAGTAACCAACAATGACGTTTGGGTTCACATTATCACCAAAGGAAAGGTAGCCTGTTAATCCAACCAAGATATAGAGTGAAACTGCAACAGAAATCGCATATGAGATAACCCTGTTGATGTTTTTACCAGATTTGTCTTCCAATTCATTCACTAAGGAAAACATGTTTTGGTGGCAAGTGTAGGCAAAGACAAAGATTGGGAAACTTGCAAAGATTGATGGAATAGAGTATGGTTTAAAAACTCTCACAGGACCCTTGTCTTCTATATCATTCTTTAGGAAGTGAACAAATACAAGAATGACAAGGTAAAATACAGAGGACAATGCTACCATTGACGCGTATTTCAAAGAATCCAGCTTCTTTAAAAACGATAACGGCACAACAATTAGGGCCATAAAGACTGTGATCCAAAAGTTTCTCTCCAGGAGTATCACATGCCCATCAAGGTAATTATCATTAACGAGTTTCTCCACAATCTTCGGTACAAGATCACCAATGACAACAAGATAAGAGATTCCAACGCCAAAACACTTGATGGCAATAGCCAGATCAAACACAACACTGAGTTGGGGGTAGGTGAGCTGTGCGAGAGCAAAGAAGGATGCTTCTCCAGATTTCACGTAGCGAGTACAGCGGCCTTGAAGATAGAGCCCAAACGACGATGTGGCTGCTGAGAAAACGACTACAAGAAGACCGAGCACGATGCCATCTTGCATGATGGCGTAAGGCATGGCCAGCATTCCTGCGCCGATAATTGTATTCAGAAGGTTGATGGCAGCCGATGTTGCGGTTGCAGTAGCAGCTGGGCGAGTCATGGCGAGGTTGGCAGCTAGGTGCGTGGCTGTGGCATTGGAGTTTGGAGAAGTAGTTTTTTTTTTTTCTATATTCCTTTGGCTCCACTAAGAACTATTTCAAAATCGGAATAATACAGTACATAAACGTTCCATTAGCAGATGCTGTTCTA